>CM053771.1:45275879-45336137 GCA_028658325.1 Potorous gilbertii
TACCATTTTACAATATTTTATATAATATATCATACACTATAACAATAGTATATAACAAATCTATAAATACATTTAGACTAATATCTATTTCCTAGCTCAGTCCTGGAATGGCCCTTCAGTGCCCTAAATCCATGAGTGAGTGAAAGTAACAGGTGGACCCATCCCTCCAGGGCTGTCAGTCGTTCCCATGTGGAGCTCTCCAGCTGGGATAAGATAAATGGGAAGGACTTCAGCCAGGGCTTCTGTCCCTGAGCACTTTACATCCTGAGCCAAAAGGAAAAAAAGAAAGGAGCTATAAACAAATTGTAGAGTCAGACTGAGAATTCTAAGGATTTTTCAAATGGTGAGAAATCAGCCCAAATCCCCATAGCCCGGCTGTCCCTAACCTCTTCTCCCCTTCCATCCCAAGAGCCAACAGGGTATAGTTGGCCCTTTGACAGAGTTAACAGCTTTATTCTAAGCCCAGTGGAGCAATTAGCGTACTGGATTGCCTTAGACAAATTACTTTACTCTCTGGACTCCAGTTTCCACATCTGCAAAAATGAGCTGGAAGTGACCTTCCAAAATACCCAATAATTTTCAAGTTCTGAAACCTTACTATTTTCTATTTATTAAAGTGTTTTAAGATCATCAAAAGTAAAACATTAACAATTTCTAAAAATTCCATTTCAAAAGATGGGAAAAAAGGAAGGAGAAAGGAAGACAACAAGGCAAAAGTATTCGCTGGGTGCAAAGTGTTTACTATGTGCCCAGCTCTGTGCTAGGTACTGAAAGATTCAGAGATCCCTGTCTGGGAGTCAACAACCTAGGTATGAATATTAACTTTACTAGCTAGTCATGTGACTCTGAACAGGCCCTTCTTCTCTCTTGAATTTCATTTGTCATATCATCAAATGAGAGATTTGTAAATCAGTTAGGAAGCTAAATTAGATGATCTCTAAGAACAGAAAATCTTCTCTAAAGTCAGCATAGCTCTGACTAGGTTCTAAGAATCCTTCTGATAGTCTGTGTTCTAAGGTTCCTCCTATCCCTGACATCGTGTGTGCTAAGATTCAGTCCAGTGCTGTCTTTCTAGACACTTTCTAGAACTTCAGAACTTTCAGCTCTGAAGTTCTATATTCAAAGGCCTTTCTCACCCCTGAAATTTTGTGTTCTAGGTCCCTATCAGCTCTGACAACCTATGGCCTTTGGGTGATGGAAGCATTTTTATACATTGCTCATGTGAGAAATCATTAAACTACTAAGGTCCAAAACATCCCTGAGACTCAGTTTTCATCTTTGTAAGATAGGAGGCATTTCCTAGGTCACACCCCCGCTGGTGCCTTCCTTCCAAAATCACCAACACTTACCCTATGCATATATCTTGTATGTACATGGTTGTTAACATGGCATTAGAATGATCTCCTTTGTTATTCTTGTTTTTGCCTTTCTCTGTATCTCCAATACATAGCCCAGCACCTGTAGATAGTAAATGTTTAATAATGTTTAATTTTAAAATTTAATTTAATTAAAAATTTAATTTAAAAATTTAAAACATTTAAAAATGTTTAATAAACATTTCTTGATTGGCCAACAGATATCCATCAGTCCAGTGTGATGGAGTTGTTCAAAGATTCCCAAATACCACAAAACCATTTTCTGCCTGGGAAACTTACTTCTAGCAAGCCTTGCTTCTTCAAAGTTCCCTTTGGTTCTTGGAGCATGGCAACTTGATGACCCTGAAAGGGGATACCAATCCAGCACCTTCTTCTTGGACAGCCTGGCAAGGGGAAAGATCCTGGATTTGATATCAAAGGAGCTGTGTTTGAATTCTGATTCTGCTACTTTCTACCTGGAGCAAGACCTTTAACTGCTTTGGGCCTCAATTTTGTTATTTGTAAAATGGCAAGGCTAGACTATCCATCATAGGGAGGTAAGATGGTAGAACAGAAAGAGTATTGGCTCTGAAGTCAGGGAAACTGGATTTCAATCTCCAACTTTAGATCCTATGATCTGTTGATCTCTAAGGACCTTTCTAGCTGTGAATCCCATAAAATCATGACTGTGAGCTTATGTCCCACCTGGATCAGGTCTTTGGAATTTGAACTCTCCTACTCAGGGCTGCCCCAAATAACAGGAAGGGTTTGGTAGGGGGAAATGAAGTTCAACACTCAAGATATAAGACAAGAACCAGAAAATGAGTGCCCAGAGACTTCATCTGGGCATCTGCTCCCCTCCATCTTTGCCTTCATCAATAGGAATCTCTTCTTCTACCTGAATTTGGCAACAGGAGACCTGGATCTGAGCCCTAGCCCTGTCTGACACTTCCTGGCTATGGGTAAATCACTCTCAAACTCAGTTTCTTCTTCTGTGTTGCTAGTCAGTCTGTAAGCATTTATTAAGCATTTTGCTAAGTGCCAAACAATGAGGTTACAAAGAAAGGCAAAAAACTGACCTCTGTCCTCATGTAAATAATGAGTTGTGTACAAGATGCATACAGAGTAGATGGGAGGTCATCTCAGAGAGAAGGTTCGAGCAGTGGGTGAGGAGGGGAATGACCTGGAAAAACCTACAGAAGGTGGGATTTGAATGTCAGGGGGAAAGTAAGAGAGAAATGAGACAGGAGAGCATTGATGGTGTGGGGAATCAATAGCACAAATACAATGGTGTTTGTCCTATGTGAGGAACAGCCAGGAGGTCAGTGTATGAGGAACAAAGAAAAGATAAAGACAGTGGAAAAGTGGCCCTCAAGTTATGAACTTTAAATGCCAAGCAAAGGACTTTCTGTTGGATCCTGGTGGTACTAGGGAGCCACAGGAGATAACTTGAGCAAGGGGGAGTGACATGGTCAGGCCTATACTTCCAAAAGATCACCATGGTAGTGGAGTAGAGGATGGACCAGAAAGGGGACAGTCTAGAGACAGAAAGACCCATTAGATGGGATTCCATCAGATCCTTGTCCTTTCTGCCTCCCAAGGTCATGCTTTCTAAACTTTGTGGAAATGTGAGCTATTATTACTATTAATTTGAGATCCCCATGTGCAGGACATTTGGGGGATAATGTGAGTGAAGAAAGGGAAGAGAGAAGAGAAGTGGTTCTAACACTGGGATAAGTGTCAGGGTAAGTTCTTGTCATGCCAAATGGCCATCAAGTCAACATGAGACCTTGGACCCATTCCCTCCTCCTCCCTATCAGAAGGGCCCAACGGTCAAATGAGGAGCCTAGACTCCTGCCTGCCCTGCCAGGTCTCAAGTGAGGATAAACTGCGGCTATTGAAGGAGAAAGGCCTTGAAGGTCTAAGTGTAACTGATGTCTCTTTGGTCCAGCAGAAACCAGTCATGAGGCTGGGGACGAGTCAGGGTTAAAGGGTCCAGGGAAGGCTCCCTGGATTATGGTGAGGAAGGTGTCTCAAGCATGGAGATGCCACTGGGGACAGAACAGGACTCTCAAGCTAGAGACCCTAGGGGACTGCAAAATGCCTTGGGGGGTGGGGCAAACAAGAGGGCTTCACAGCATCTGATTGATTGCTCATTATCATGATCATTGCCATTTAAGGAAAGAGAAAGTTGGCAAAGAGGAAATTAGACATTGGGAGGATGCACAACCTTGGGCCGCTGGAGCTGGGAGGGCCCTTAGAATATACAATGTCAGAGCTGGGGTTGGTGTGGGGGGAAATGGGTACCAGTGACTTGAAAACAGACTATCAGAGCTAGAAGGAATATTCTAGAATGGACTGTTAGGTCTTAAAGGTCATCTAAGCCAGCCTCCAGTTCAAGGGTCCCCTCTGCTTACACCATTCCTGAAAAAGAGACATATAGGGGAGATGATTCTGGAAAGATGGCAGAGTAGATCAGAAAAATTTCAGCTCTCCAAATTTCCTCTACACAAAAAGAGAACACTGCTTCAGAGGGAATATAGAGCAGTGGAAATAAACAAAATGAAGGTTAAGCAGTTGTTCTCCTAAGTCTTAGGCGAATTCTTTTATTAAGGGAATTTGTTCTGTGAGGTTTGGATTCAGTCAAAGGGCCACACTTGAGGACCTAGAAGGTCACATGTGGCCTCAAAGCCACAAGTTCCCCACCCCTGCTTCAAAACAACCTAAGAAGACCCCAGGAAAGACCTTATCTCCTCAGCCCAGTGCAAACACCTCCAGAGCCAAATCATCAAACAACAAGCCCTGAGGGCAGGTGGGTTGGGAGGCAGCCTCCGTCTGAGAAACTATCATCTCACAGACAGGGTCAAGGGATCTGATGGCTAAGGAGGAGAAGACTGAAGGACCTTCCACTGTCAAGGGACACCAAGCACAGCTGTGCTGACCAGTCACATCCCAGGCTGTGACTTACAGGGAGAAGGAGCTAGCATACACATGGTGAGTGCAGCAGCAGTAGCTGGGCATTTACAGGAGAGCAGAGTCCCTGGTTTCAGGGCCAGGGCAGAGAGGACAGCTGTAGACTTCAGCCTGAAGGGAGCAAGATCATTTGTAGGACAGTGTGGCTATGGGCCCTAGTCATCACTTTAGGAGTGGAGGGGAGAGCCCCTGAGACAGAGCTCAGAAAATAACAGTAAGAAGGACCAGAGGCTTGGGGAATCATTCCCCATACCTTGGCACTGCAACTTGACTACACTAAAAGCTGCCATAAACAAACAAACAAATGAATGAATAGATAGATAGACAAACAAATGAATGAATGAATAAAAAATGAGTAAGCAAAGGAGAAAGAACTCAACCACAAATAGATACTATGGGGATAGAGAATACCTGCTTTCATATTCAAAGGAAGAGAATGGAGCAAAAGCTCCTTTTTCAATGAGAAACATCAAATGACCCCAATCACAAAAAGAGTTCTTGGAGGAACTTGTAAAGGATTTTAAAATCAAATTGAGAGATTGAGGAAAAATTAGAAAATAAATAAGAGAAATCCAACAAAAATCAAGAAGATTATGAAAAGAAAATCAACCAATTTGAAATAGAGAATCAGAAACTTAAGAAAATGATTCTCTGAAAACTAGAATTGGGCAAAAGGAAGCTAATGACCTTATAAGACACCAAGAAATATTAAAACAAAATCAAAGGAATGGAAAAATAGAAGAGAATGTGAAACTTCTCATCACAAAAACAACTGATCTGAAGAATCAATCAAGAAGAAATGATATAAGAATAGTAAGACTACCTAAAAATTACTCCTAAAAAATCTTGATACAATATTACAAGAAATTATCCAGAAAAAATTGCCCTGAATTTCTAGAACACAAAGGCAAAGCAGAAATAGAAAAAATCCACCAATCACCACCTGAAAGAGATCCCAAGAGGAAAACTTACAGGAACAATATAGCCAAGCTTCATAGCTTCCAGGTGAAGGAGAAAATATTGGAAGCAACAAGAAAATAATTTAAATATCATGGAGCTACAATAAGGATTACACAAGACCTAGCAGCTACCATATTGAAGGACCATAGGTCTTGGAATAATATATTTCATAAAGCAAAAGAGCTGGAGTTATGATCAAGGATAATTTGCCCAGCAAATTTAACTATAATCTTGAATTTTACAAAGGACATTTAGTGAACTGACTTTCAGGTATTTGTGACAAAAACAGCAGAACTTAAGAGAAAATTCAACACATAACATCCAGGAGAGATATGAGATGAATATTAAAGACTCAGAGACCTATATAAGAGACACAATGAGGTCAAATTGTTTACTTTTTATGAGTGAAAATATTATCAGTTCTCTTATGACTGTCATTATTTGGGAGTTTGAAAAAAAATCTTGGGCTGAGCTGTGTATGATGAGGTAACTAAAAAACTAAAATTGTGTAGGGAGAGATAAAAAGAAGTAATTATCTTAGATGAGGCATAAAAGGAAAAAAGTTGCACAGAAAAAGCTAGAAAGGGGAGGGTATACACCCACTCATATACATAAGTCTTCTAAATACAGAAAGGAGTAAGAGGGCAAGGGGATAGGGTAGTGGGAGGATAAAAGAGAGGTGAGTAGGTTAAGGAATAGGAGGGCAAGGCAGCACACAGAAGTAAAGCAGAGGTGTGAGGAGAGTGAGAAAGATAGTAAAAAAAAATAGGAAGGAGGAAAATGCACAACTAATTATAGCTTAGAATGTGAATGGGATGAATTTACCCATAAAATGGAAACTGATAGCAGATTAAAAATTTGAATTCAACAGTACGTTGCTTTCAGGAAATGTAAAAAATAAGAGATACACACAAAAATAAAATAAAGGTCAGGAGTAGAGTTTTACGTAAAAAAAAAAAAGCAGGGGTGGTAATCATGATCTCAGGGCAAAGTTAAAGTTAAAATAGTACTAATCAAAAGAGAACAATAGGGAAATTATACTATGTGTCAGCAATATTATTTAATATTGTTTTAGACCATTTAAAATAACTATACAATATAAAATACTTAAGAGTATACCTGCCAAAACAGACACAGGAACTATATGAACATAAACATAAAACATTTTTATACAAATAAAGTCAGATCTAAACATTTAAAGTGATATTTATTGTTCATGGGTAGGTAAAGTTAATATAACAAAAAAAGCAATTTTACCTAACTAATCTATTTATTCAATGCAATCCTCATTAAATTACCAATAAAAAAATCTTACTGAGTTAGAAAAAATATTAACAAAGTTTACATGGAAGAACAAAATGTCAAGGACTTGAAAGAAAACGGGAAAAGATATAAAGGAAGCAGTTACCAATATTAGACCCTAAGTTATATGACAAGGTAAGAGCATTGTTGAAGTATAAAATGATTATTTTAAATTGAAATTTTCTCGTATAAATAAAACCTATCCAGCCAAGAATGGGAACACAGAAAATTGGAGGAAAATTTTCATAGACAGTCTTTCAGACAGGATGTGATTGGGTTGGAATAGTGCTGTGATGTAGGAAATGATGAGCTGGTTGATTTAGAAAAACATGGAAAGATTTGGACTTATGAAGGAAAATGCTATCCACCTTCAGGGAAACAGATGACAGGTGGAAATAAGCATTGTTTGGTCTTACATATATGTATGTGAGTGTTTTTGTGAATGTTTATAGTTATTTATGTATATGTATGTATATATATATATATATGTATATGTATATCTCCACACTTAATTGTAGCATTCTTTGGGGGTGAGGAAGGGAGGGGGAAAATAGAGTACAAGGTGCACAGCAGAGAACAGAGGAAAACTTACAAGGAAGCAAAGAATCTGGGAAACTTTGAAAATAATGTGTAGTATTTATTATATAGGCTTTCTTGAGATGGAAATTTATTGTTTTATATTGAATCCTCTCTTACATTCTGCTGTGTACAGGGCAATATTTTTCTTTCCTCACTTTGCATTTAAGTTTAAAATAAATAATAAAATTTACAAAAAAGAGAGAAAAGAGGAGAGAGAGAGAGAGAGAGAGAAATTGGAACATCTAGCCTCTGTCTAAATGCTGCCAGTCCCTCTCAGAGCAGCCTGCCATCACCGCCTTTGGGGATCTGAAAGTCTGACCCTGGAAGAGAGTGGACTGGATTCATGGAGCATTTTAAAATGTTTTCTGCTGGAACAGTCTAGATATTCCAGCACTGGGCTCTTCCATGACATATTCTCACTCTTAGCAGCCATAACCACAGGGTCCACACCCTCAGCATAGCCCAGGGACATAAAGAACCTTCTCCCAGGATGCCAAACCAGGTCACAGACTGGAGCCATAGACTCCTAGAATTGGAAGGGACCTTATAATTCTTCTAGTCTAGCCCCCTCATTTTGCAAATGAGCAAACTGAAGCCTAAAGAGGAAAGATTTGCCCCAACCCCTCTCCAGTCAGTAGCAGAGAATCCACTGTCCTTTATGGCAGCCCAATTTCTGTTTCCAAAGGATACTAAAACATAGAATGTGGAACAATGTGGAACACTTGACTTTTTTATCTGAAAGGAGGCACAAAGACTGGTAGTCAAGGGGAGTTGGGTCCCTCTCATCTAGATTAAGCTGCTAGTGGCCCAGTTCCTAAAGTGCTTCCCTGACTTCACTGGCCATTCCCTTCACACAGAAGAACTATGGTAGAAAGTCAGTGGGATCAGGAGAGGAATGCCTGACCACAAAGGGTTAAAAACCAAGCTGGGGCTTTGCCTTGATCCCCCTGAGCAAGCAGAACCCTGAGCCCAGGGCTTAAGTTTCACCCTCCCTTCTAGCTATAAAATATGATCATGTCTCCACTGCTGATTGATGGTCTTGGGGAAACCATCAGGGCGATGGGCCCAGCAAGATCAGATTTTCAAGGGTTGAATGGTTAATAGCCTAGACACTGCACCGCCCCCCCCAGCAGTAACCTGCAGCCAGCCCATCATGAAGCCACCATACCAGCAGAACATCAGCCAAGACACAACCTGGGGCACGAGACACAGAAGCAGGCTAGGCTTAGGTGACCAGAGTGGCATGGTCATCTCTGAGTAGACCAGTCCTGGAGCTGAGATCCAGCAAGGCTTAGAGCCAATCTAAACCATCCACCTCATCCAATCACATTCCACATTTCACAGTAGGATGCAGATAAAATCAGAGCCTCAGAATCAAAGAATATTGGATCGAGAGAGGCCTTAAAATGTTGACCGTTAGAGTTGCAACATAGCTGAGAATGGAAAATGTCAGCACTGGAAGGGGCCTTAGGACAACAGAATGTCAGAGTAAAGACAGAACTTCGAACACAGAATGTCAGTGCTGGAAGAGACCTTAGGTCATAAAATGTCAGAAACCCACAACATAGAGTGTCAGCACTGGACAGGGGCTAATAATATCAGAGCTATAGATCAACTCCTTCATTTTACAAATAAGGAAACTGAGGTCCAGAGAAGGTGTGATGATTTGTCCAAGATGAGCCCAGATCTACAGAATTCAAAGTTGGCATCCTTTCCACTGATTTCTCCTTGCTGATGCTTCAGAATAGCCACAGAATAAGAGGAGGAAAGAGAGTTAGGTTGGACTCTGGCCCTGTGCCCTTACCCAGCACCCAGCCCTAGAACATTCTCCATCTGATTCCTCCTTTCTCCAAACCAAATCCCCCCTGCTCAATGGAGCCTAATCCACTTCGGAGTGACACAGAACAAGTGCTCTTCCCAGAGTCGGCTGTAATGGGGCCTCCCGATGATCACATGGGCTGGAATGAAACCCTAGCTATCCCCGCAGCCTCAAACACCCGTAGAATGTCAACAGCAGATTAGAGTTTTTTATTGTTCCCAGGATCTGAGACAGAGGTAGAAAATATGCACCGAGATACTAACCACAGCCTTCCAATGAGAATAGAATGAGATTCAGGCCCTAATCCTCCAGAGACAGGAAACTCACAGCTCCTTCCTCCTCCCTGCAAGGCTTTCCTTCTTGCCAGAAGAAGCCCTGAGCTAAAGAGTCAGGAGACCTGGATTCAAGTCCCAGCCTTACCACTGACAAGCTCTGAGACTTTGAGCAACCACTTGCCCCACTCTGGTACTCCATTTCCCCAATTGTAAAGTGAAGAGATTAGACTGAATGAACCGCAGGGTACCTTCCAATTCTAAAGTTCTAAGCTCTATGACAATGAACAAAAATCTTTCTGAAGGAGCTAATCGTTCAACCATCTGATACCATAGCCTTGCAGAATGATTCTCTTACCAGCCCATTCTTGTAGGGGCACTGAAAAAGATTCTATTTCCACCATATTTTTCACACCCCTTGAATAAACAATGACATACAATCAGCCCGTTGTCCCATATGCTAGTCCAGATGTGTCAAACTCGCAGGTCTAAACAAATCATATTAAAATGTAACTGGGAAATGTTTAGCAAAATAAATAAAAATACAACACAGAGAATGACAATTTGGGGTTTTCTAAGTCAATATGCAGCCAACAGAAATCCATTTCTATTTGATTTTGTTACTGCTGTTGTAGTGCACAAAGCTGCTCCATGATCTTCTGCAGCCCAGTTTTTTGTCTGCTTCTCAGTCCGAGGGTCAGGGTGATGCTATAGCTGACCGTTAGGCTCCCAACTCTAAGGTCCCTCTCAGGTTTAATAGCTCATGACTCCGTATGACATGAGTATCTATATCGGTAAGGGGTAATCCATCAGTCCTAGCCGGATGACTCTTTTATGGGGAGGAGTGATCAGCCCAGAGGATAGAGGCCCAGAAACCTGGCCTCCAGGGCAAAGGATGCTGAGGGTAATGGAAGACATTCTCAGCTTGCCTTTTCTCCTTCCCTCCAAGGGACATTGGCTTTGGCAGAATCTCTAAAAGGGAGGCTCGGTTTTACCCTCCCCCCACTTCAGACAAAATGTCTTTAGGACTCCTGTCCACCAGACACATGTAGTGTCTTCACTGGAAAGTGACAGGGACATTTCAGCTTTGGAACACTCATCTCTGGGTGCCCTGAGCCTTGGTGATAAAAAGAGACTAGAAATCACAAGCCTTGGGCTCATACTGAGTTGGCTACTTTCCTTGTCTATGATAAATAATGTTTTGTATTCAGCCAGCACCTTGCTCCCCCAACCCAGGCTCCTTGCTGCTGACATGCATTACCTGATTAATCTTCCCTGCTGGCCTTGGAACCTGGTCAGAGTGGCCCATGAGACACAGAGGCTCTTATTTAGTGGCAGGGGGAACAGGGGGGCTCCCTGTAGCTGCCCTAGGGAACCCTTCCTTTGGTTGAGGGGAAAGGAGGGAGAGATGAAAGGGTAAACCTCCAGACAATGCCTTTCAGGAAAAGAGAAAAAATTGATGCTGAGATCCCTTGCTTTCCTTGGCTTTTACTAAACCTTGGCCCAGATTGAGCTCTGACGTTGATCACACTCTAACCTCTAAAGGTCCCCTCAGTTCACCTGTGGGGAAACAGAGATCCAGATAGATTAAGAAGCTTGAGCCAATGAACTTTAAGAGAGTGGTGGAGCTGGGAAAGAAAGCCACACCTCTTAACCTGAGGCTGGGTACTGAAATAACCTCTTACCACCTTGCGTCTATAAGAACCACATTCTGACCTCAGTGGTTAGTGCCATCCCATCCCCATCTCCAAAAATTGGGTTGTATTTAATTTGCATTTTAGGGGAATTTATTTATGTGCGTACCATTACTTAATTAAGCTCCTGCCTCTTCATTTGTGTATTTGTGTCTGCATGCCTCAGCACAGGGCCTGGCACATAGTAGGTTCTTATTGGTTGATGGCTGAGTTGAATTCACTTGAAAGCTCTGTACTCTGGATAAACAATGCAGTTTAACTGTCTTGATCTGAACCTATTCTTTTAGAAGTTCTAATAATTCAAGGACTCAACAACATTACCAAGTTTAAGAGTTGAAAGAGATGCCAATAGCCATCTGGTCTCAGAAAGAGGTTAAACTAAATATTGACCTTTGCTTAACACCCCCTTTCCTCAAAAATAGGTAAGTTAATAGTATACAGAAGATTTCAGGAGGAATGCCAAAATACTTGGGACTTGGAAATGACTTTCCCAAAGTCACCCAGAAATATGTAGAAGAGCCAGAATTTGAACTCAGGTCTTTTCATTCTAAATAGTGCTCTCTTTTCCACAACAGCATAATTTCTTCTCCAAGCTAAGCTTTTCAAGCTCTCCAGAAATATCAGTTTGCAAACTGTTTATGTATTCATGAAAAATTATTTCTTATCAGATCCCTAAAGTACATTCATTAGAATCAAGGACTAGGCAAAGATTCACAAACTTCAATTGAGTTACTATGTAGTACTTGAAAGACCTTAAATTATATTTTTACTGCCTTGATTAACTATGTGTTCCAATCAATCCATTTCCCCTCTCTTAGCCTCGGTTCCCACATATGTAAAAGGAGTTATATTAGATGGTCTCTAAGGTCCCTTCCAGAAACAAATCTATGAGCCTCTGCTTGCTTCCAGCTCTGCTCTAAGCAGGACCATCACCAGACATTTTGGTGCCTGGGACAAGGAGCATCCATACCACCACATCAGCTTGGTGAATCATGATATGAAAGCAATGAAAGAAACAATTGAGATAAAATTCAGTGGAGCTGAACTAATTAATCGCCAAAGGGCATCATAACGGGTGTCACTAACAATGCTCAAATGAGGTACCTTCTTGTTTTAACTATTTATTCTTGTGAACTAAATGCTACGTTCAGTTGTTTTTTTTCTGAAGGAGTAAAAGTGTTGAATTTCTAGTCCTCTAAATTAGATTTAATTGAAATCCTTTAAATAAAGTGATTCCACCTTCACTGTGGCTCTGGATCTAAGAGCCTCCTCAGCAGCCCCAACATTCTTCATTCTATGGTTCCTCCCAGTTCTGGAATTCTAGTTCTAAAGTCCTTTCTTGGTCTAACATTCTCTATTCTAGGATCCCTCCCAGCCTTGACATTCCAGGTTCTAAGTTGCCCCTTGCTCTGACATTCAGTATTTATTGCTCTACAGCTTCTCTCATTACAACTTCACAACAGTTCAGACCAATCTTTCCCCTCAGAATTCACATACATGTTCGGTGTCTGGGGATACTTGGTGCATTTCAAAACCTCTCTTTTTCCCAGGAAGGAGAAAGGATTAGGACAGAGAGATCCAATATCTCTTCGGTGTGAAGAGAGGGCCATGTAGCCTTGTCTGTCCTTGGGAAAAGAGGATAGTCCTCATTCTCTGGCCTGGGTGGCCCCAAAACACTAGTGAATTCTCTGGCCACTAGCCACAGGCTCCATGAAGGGAGGGAGCTCTCTTTCTTTCCAGCTGCAACACTTCAGGAGGCTTGGGAGAGCAGAGAGACAAAAGAAACCTAGTGTGAACACCGAACTTAGAGTCAGAGCATCTTCACCAAACCCCAGCTCTCTTCCCTACATCCTGTCTGGGTGACATTGAGCAAGTCACACCCTCTCTCAAGGTCTCCATTTTTCCTCTGTAAAATGAGGGCATTGGACCAGCAAACCCGCACCACCATCTCTAGGTCCCCTCTGGCTCTGAATCAACCATGCCAAAGAGATGAAAATAGCTTTGTATGGTCCTCTAGAGTTCCCTCCTTCTCTTTTAGCCTTCTTCTCTCATCACCATTTCCTTCTCTGAATGAGTCCTCCTTTTCTAATACCTTTTCCTTCTTTTTATCACTCATTTTCCTTCTTGTTTCCTTCTTTCCTTATTCTCTTTTCTCCTCTTTTCTCCCCTATTCCACCCCTCTCTCCTCCTTCTCTCCTTTCCTCACTTTTTCTTTCCTCTTCTCTCTTTTCTTCTCCTGGCCCATCCCTTCTCCTCTCTTTCTCCTTTCTTCCTGTTTCAACTCTCTTTTCCTCATCCTAATTTTCTTTCCCTTCAGTCTCCTCCTTTTCTTTCTTTTTCTTGTCTCTCCCTCCAGGGTAGAAAGAGAGATGAAGTAAGAAGAGCTTCTACTTTTTTACTACATGGGATCATAGCTTTAGAGTTTAAAGGAATATTGGAGGTTTTAGAATCAGACTCTCTCTCTCTTTACAAAGGAGGAAATCGCCACCAGGAAGTTAAATGATTTACTGACTCGTGCGTAGCATAAATAGTAAGTTACAGAGGTTGGATCAAAGCTCTAGAACTTAAGGGGAGTTCGGAAGTCTTCTAGTGCAAGTTCTTCAACTTACAGATAAAGAAACTGAGGCCCCATATGAAGTGGCTTGCCCAAGGTCAGCGCTTGCCTACAGTTACAGATTGGAGGTTCCAATCATAGCTTTTGGTCCCTGCTGCCCCACAGGCCCCCCAGATCAATCGTCTAACATCTACATGTGTTCCTGAGCCCTTTCCTGGAGCTAGATCCCTCTTGGGGAAAGTGTGAAACTAAGTGAGTCTCTGAACCCATAGACAAGCCAGTGGCAGACACTCAAGCTCCACATCTTTCCACTTTCAAGGGACGTCTCCTCCTCATTTCTACCCCTTGGCTCATTGCCCTCAAAATGCCATCCTCTGTCTCCACACCATGGCCAAGTTGGAGTTAATAGCGTGGCTCTGTTCCCTCCGTGTCCTCCCCCTCCCTTGGCTGCCATCTCTCCCTGGAAAGGCGAGAGAAGGAAACAGAGCCCAGGCTCCCGGAGTGGCCTCTCATAGCAGGTCTGTGATGTCAGCCAGTCAGCCCGAGCTGGATCAGCACAGCTGTCTCCATACATCCCCAGACCTCACCGGGATTACAGGGCTCCCTCCAGGGGGTTGGCGCATTCTTCAGGACCTTATGTCAGCTTGGCTCCCGCCCTCATTCCACTCCCTCCAGTCTCCCTCCCCCCTCTCCCCTCTATCCTTAGTCCCCCACTTCTCCCCAAGAACCCCTTCATCCTTCCCCAGGACCCCCGAATTCCTCCAGTCCTCCCCATCTTCCCTCAAAGGTTCCCCCCACTTCTCCCTCCAGGCACTCCACTTTTCCCAAGACCTTTGACCATTTCTCACATAGGAGGACCTCAACATCCCCTTTATCCCTTACTTCTCTCAGTCTTCCCCAGTCCTTATCACTTCTCTCCCCAAGCCCCTGCATGTTTCTCCTCCAGAGATCTCTCAATTCCACCCCCCCCACCAATGCCCCATTTCTACCCCCAGAAACTGTTTTTCTTACTATTAGACATCAGTTTGTCCCATGCACTCTTCCCACCGAGAGCCCTCATCTCTCCCAGCTAGACTTCCAATTCTTCCCATCAAACTTTTCTGTCACCAACCCTCTAGATCCCTGGAATCCTGGAGAAATGTCTTGGGGTCACTCTGTGAGTCCCTTCGTTTTATCCCAAGTTAAGCATTATCCTGTCACCTACAGTATTCCCTTTTCACTATGGACCACTGGTCTAGGAGTCAAGATATCTGGGTTCTAATCTCGACTTCGCCATTAACCAGATGTGTGAATTTTGATAAGCCCCCTTCCTTTTCTGAACCTCAGTTTCTCCATCTGTAAAATCCAGATAATGAGACAGTCCTAACTCACCCACAGGGTTATGGTGAGGGTGTGATGAGGCAGAGAAGGGGAGGTTCTCTTCTTATGGTTGTAATTATTGAGTCATCCATGGGGAAGGCAATTAAAGAAGCATTTGAAATGTCTTGAAAATCTTGCTCTTGCCTGCAACTAAGGAAAGGTGGCCAAGCCATCTTCCCTGAATGCCTATGTCTTTTCCATAGTGGTTCCTACATCTACTGGTCCTCTACAGGCCTGTACCTCTATGGGTATTGGGAAGAGGGAGCCAACTCCAAGGGAAGGAAAAGGAGAAAAGACCCGGCCTAGTGGAAGATGGGGGGATGTTTCATTTAAGTCTTTGTATCAATAGATAACACTGTGCCTGTCATGCAGTGGGTGACAAATAATTCTTGATTGATGGATTGGGGAAGAGAGAGGGGAGACAGCTCACCTTCTACTCTGGCTTCTCAGCACTTGTGGTCAGACTATTCATACACACACAAACATACACACACACACATCTGATCTGTCATTGCCACATCCCAGGCTTTATGCACACACACACACCCAACATCTGTTTTTGTCCTCATTCTAAAAAAAATTCCCTAGTTGTCCCACCCTCCCTCTCACCCAGATAAAATTTAAAATCCAGTACCATAGTCCTCTCAGAATAACTTTTTTGGAGTAGGTAGTTACAAGTACTGCTGTGTCCATTTTACAGATGAGGAAAACAGAGGTTTTGCTCATACAGTAAGTGACTGAGATGGTATTTGAATTGAGGTCTCCCAATCTCAATCCTATACATTATTTCCTCCATCACATTGCCTCTCATCCATTTGTGTGTTTGTTCAAGCAACAACTATTTGTAAGGTGCTTTGTTCCATGGATTCCTGCCCTTAAGCAAGTCGGCATACACTGTACTGAGATCAAGTAGTCTAAACTTTAGAGCTAGAAAGGGATTCAGAGTTCACGCAATGTAGCAGAAAGAGCAAAAGTCCCTTCTCCATGGAACTTACCCCAAACACATTCCCTCTTTTGGATTAATTTAATGAATATGATTTTCATGGAGCCTGGGGTGTTTATTGTATCCCTCTGCAGATTATGTTTACATAATATATACATATAATATATACATAATATATTTACATAATTAATATTTTTAATTAATATATTTACATAATATATACATAAATATAAACATTTATTATGTTTATAAACCCTATCTCCTCTGTATGCTACTTGAAAATAGGAACTATTGTCTTATTTCATCTCAGAAATTTCCTCAAGTCCTTGCATAGAGCCTTACATACAGGAGAACAAAGGGCTGTCTTTTGTCTTCCTTTGTATCCCACAGCGCCTGGCACATAGTCCCTCCCTAATCAATTCTCATTGACTCACTGGTTCCTTTTCTGTTAATATTTATCTCTGGTGTTATAATTTTATGAATTCCATTTTTTTTTCAGTTAACCATGTCTGAACTCATGCCTTCCCAACTGTAGGCCCAGTGCTCTATCCATTGCACCACCTAGCTGCCCAATTTATATATATAAAATATCATTGATGAAAGGACAGTTCCCACACCAGAAGTTCCCTGTCCTGATAAAATCATGAATTCTTCTGGTGATCTTTATAAATAGATCATAGCATATTATACCTATTATAAATAGGTAATAGCATATTATCAATGAAAAGATGTTATCAGGACTCAAGACTCAGAACAAGTCATATATTTTTGAACATCACAAATGTGGGAATTTGTTGTGCTTGATTATACATATTTTTAAGAGGGTTTTTTTCTCCCTGCCCCCCTGTGGGGGAGGATGACAGAAAATAAGTGTATGCTAATTGAAAAAAATAAAATTTACAAAATTATATCATCAAAGAGAAATATTAACAGGAGTCAGAGAATCAATGAGAATTGATTAAGTAGGGATTATGTGCCAGGCACAGTGCTAAATGCTAGAGATACAAAGAAAGGCAAAAGACAGTCCCTGCTTCCAAGGAGCTCCCTGTCTAATGGGGAGAGTAAACACGCAAACAACTGTGTCCATACAATCTACAAACAGGAAAAATTGGAGATAATCAACAGAGAGTAAGAACTAGCACTAAGGAGGATGAGACTAAAGGTGGATGAAGGTGAATCTTCAGCTGGGATTTGTTGAAGGAAGCCAAGAGGAGATGGGATGGTCATGAAGCAAAAGTAAAGGATGAGACCAACAGTAGGCCATGGGCTACTTCAGTGCCCATAAAATGTCAAGAGATGTAGAGAGGATTCCTGCTCTGCCCCCAACATTAGGTGAGCCCACCACGAAAGCTTTATGAGAGGTCATGGGCAAGATATGAATGGGTTCAAATGGGGCCCATTTTGAGAACTCACATTAACACGATCATAGATCCATCCAAGTTACCTCTGTGTAAGCTCCATGAGGGTAGGGACAGGACTCTGAACACAGTAGGTGCCCAATAAATGTGGGCTGAGTCAATGAGAGAAAGTGAGATAACTAGCATGAGCCAGTAAGAAAGAGAAAGCAGCCGGAAGGACTGATCTGGGTTGATTAAATGTTTCGGATGGCACTGATAGATTATGCAGAGAGAATTGATTGTTCGAGCTGGGTGCCCGCCTGGCACGATGAAGCAGACACTGAAATGTCAAGTGTGTGATCTTAAATTGGCAACCAGCCCTCGCTAGCTCACATGCACACAGCCTGGAAAGAGAGAAGGGATGAAGAAAGAAAACCTTAGATGGAAACAACACTGAGGCCGGCCTGAGACTGTGATAATATGAATAATTGATTTGGGGAGGGAAAGGAACACCGTTATAGAGGAGGATCAGGACTTAGATCGGAAGCATTTTCCCCAGGCTTCAAGCATGCACAAGATGGCTTATCACCCGGGGATGGAAGAAGATGCGGCCCTAGATACATTTTAAACATGTAGATATGGGGAAGGATGAGGATGCAAGTAGACTACCGAATGCCTTCTTCCCAAGGAACTCTGAGGCTAAGGAAGGGTCTGGAGCAAGCAGGGAAGCTAGGAGGAAGTGAAAACCAGGCAGGGAAGAAACTAGCCAAACTTTGACTTTCCAGGGGGTTTCTTCTATGGTGTGTCCTCTGTCAAATGAGGGACTTGGCATACATGATCTATAAAGTTCTTTACAATTCTAAATCTGAGGTCCTATCATCTTCAATTGGATGTTGACAAGTCATTCAACCTCCCCAGGCCTCAGTTTCCTCCTTTCTAAAAAGAGGAGGTTGGAACCAATGGACGTTGAGCTTCTTCCCAGATACAAGTTCTATGATCTTCTGACTTCACTGATCCCAAACTCTCTGGAAAGTAGCTCCATCCGCAGCTTACTGTGGCTGTCAGTAGTTCATTCTTAGCCTCTGAGATCCTCCAACTCCCCCAGTTCCTTTCAATTCCTAGGGTCTTCCAACTACCCCTGCCTTTGAAGTGGGTCACCTCCTCTTCCTCTTAGCAGACCTGGTTCAGAGATTAGGGTTTTCAGCTGGATTTAAGATCAAAGGTCATAGGAGCACAGTGCCCAAAACATAGTAAGTACAAAATAAATGTTTTGGTTGAGTGACCATAGAAGTCTGAGAGCTAGAGGGGACCACCTTTGAGCCTATTGAATTCAAATTGTCCATTTTAAAGATGAGGAAATGAAAAACCAGAGAGGTTAAGGAAGTGACCCAGCTAGCAAGAGGAAGAGCTAGAATTCAGCTCAGGTCTTTGGATTCCAACTCTGGCTGTGCTTCTTCTACCCCACCATACTGGCATGTCTAGACTATGAGGTCCTACCGATGTTCTTACTTCCATAGATTCATTATCTTATTGGTAAAGAGGCTGCCCCTCATAACCCATTGAGATGGTTTCAGAGTCTAAACAACCTGGGATTTGTTTTTAAAAAATATTTTGGTAGCTGTATTTCAACATAATTAGTTCCTTTTTGTCATCCCTTGTATTTTTCATGTGTTTAAAAACATAGACTTAAAAACAGACTGCCAAAGTGAGGGGAAGGATACAAATCAAGGGATCAATGACATAAAAAAAGTCAAGAATCCCTGGTCTAGGAGAAAGAGCACTAGATTTGAAGACAAAATGCATGAATGCAAATCTTAGTTTGGCTACTTCCTACCTATGTCATCTTAAGTAAGTCATTTCAATGCTCATGCTTCGGTTTTCTTATCTGTAAAAAAAAAGATGAGATAAGCATAGATGAATCTACAAGGATTTTTTTCAGCTCTAAAGCTTAAGGTCTTTCCATTCTTTTCTCATTGCATGGCACTTAGATCCATGTATTTCCCATAGAAGTACATAGAACATGTACTAGATAAGTATGTACACCTATGATCTTTCCATACATTGTCTATATGACTCCACCGAACTTATTCAGAAGGAGGTCTTCCTCTTACCCTTTCTTATAGAGCACAACGACACCCATCTGTCACAGGATCATAAAACTTCAGCTGGAAGGGACATCAGTTTTCTCATCTGTAAAATGAACTGGAGAAGGAAATGGCAAACTGCTCCAGCATCCTTGCCAAACAAAAATCTCAAATGAGATCATGAAGTGTTGGACATGACTGTAGGACAGCAAGAGCAAATCCAACTCCCTCATTTTAAAGATGAGGAGACTGAGGTCCAGAGAGGTTAAGTAATCTGTAGGATTTGAATCAGGGGCTTAGATTCCCAATCCCTCAACCTTACAACAAGACCAGTCTGCTTCATGTTACAGTCATGCAGATTGTTAATGGTGGCTTCTTTGTGACCCCTCCAACAACAGCCATCATTGATGGGTGCTTCAGACTTCTACAGACAATTCTGACTGACACTGAGGATGTATATTTATTCTCAGGGCTGGTTAGAGCCCCAAGAGCAAAGAGTGAAAGAATGAATGGAAGAATGAACAAATAGATAAATGGATGAATGGATGAAAAGTATTTGCTAAGCACTTAACTATGTGTCCAGTGCTGGAGATAGAAATATAAGAAAAATAAAAGCAAAGACAGTCTCTGATTTCATGGAACTTATACTCTAAAGAGGGAGACAATGCAAATGGGAAAGTGGAGCTCAAGAAGGGATTGTTGGTTTGGAAGATGAGAAGGGAGTCAGAGAGCAATAGACTGACACATTCATCCCAGTAGCTGTGATAGGATTGACTGACTAGATTATTGTTGCAGTCAAGAATTGGGGAATAGATGAAAGATGATTGGGAACGAAAGGGAAGCATATGGCTAGGTGGACCTCACAAGACACTCACAGATCAACACAGTAGAGTCTCTGGGGTAGTAGTTCGAGAGGGTAGGTCTTCCAGGGTACACTCTCTGGAAAGTCAGTGAAGTCAACAAGCTTTATTAAACACCAAAGTATTCAAGAGGAGAGGAGGAGATGGAGCCAAGATGGCAGAGTAGAAGGACAGAACTGCTCTAGATCTGCCCCCATAGCCCATAAAATACTTGCAAAAAGATAGCTCTAAACAAATTCTAGAGCAGCAGAAGCCATAAAACAACAGAGTGAAAGAAATTCCCCCCCCCCCAAAAGACAACCTGGAAGGCCAACAGGAAAGGTCTATCACACTGGGCACAGAGTGAAGCACACTTCAGCCTGGGCTGTGGTGGCAGGACTGGAGCAGGCATGAGGGCATGGAATCATGGGTAGCAGCTGTGGTTCCCAGATTTCTCAACCTACAAACACCAAAGACAGCTTTAAAGCTCAGTAAGAAAGTTCTTTCACCTGGGTGAGAAGGGAGGTGGTCTGGTCCCAGCCCCAGTCCTAGGGCGGAAGCAGCCACTTTTAAATCCCTTGGCCTAAAGACCTTGGGGGAATTGAACAACTAATCTGAGTCTCAGTCCTGAGTGGCAGTCCTGGGGTGAGGAGGAGTACTGGCATGGTAGAGCTGATGGAAGCTATGGAGAGGGAATCCTACTCATAGTTTCAGGGTACAAAAGAACACTTGTGGTTGCTCACAGACCAGAGTGAAGACCAGGAGAGGAGTAAACTCCTCTCCTTTGATTGTACCTCCTTGGAGGAACTGAGAACTTACAGGTCCCTAGAGTTTACTCTCCACTTGACAAAATACTCAAAAGTCAAGTAACTGGCTGGGAAAATACCCAAAAAAGGGGGAAAAAGTACGACTATATAAAGTTACTTTCTTGGTGAACAGGTATTTTATTCCATCCTTTCAGATGAGGAAGAACAAAGTATACCATCAGAGGAAGACATAAAAGTTAAAGCTTCTACATCCAAAACCTCCAATAAAAATTGCAATGGTCTCAGGCCATGGAAGAGCTCAAAAAGGATTTTGAAACTCAAGTAAGAGGTGTGGAGGAAAAACTGAGAAGAGAAATGAGAGGAATACAAGAAAATCATGAAAAGCAAGTCAACAGTTTGCTAAAGGGGACCCCCAAAATGGTGAAGAAAATAATATCTTTAAAAATAGACTAACCCAAATGGCAAAAGATGTCCAAAAAGCCAATGAGGAGAAGAATGCTTTAAAAAACAGAATAGACTAATGGAGATTCAAAAACTCACTCAACAAAGTGTTCTTTAAAAATTAGAATGGAGCAGATGGAAGCTAATGACTTTATGAGAAACCAAGAAATTACAAAACAAAGCCAAAAGAATGAAAAAAAGAAGACAATGTGAAATATCTCATTGAAAAAACAACTGACCTGGAAAATAGATCCAAGAGAGATCACTTAAAAATTATTAGTGTACTTGAAAACCATGATCAAAAAAGGAGCCTAGACATCACCTTCCAAGAAATTATCAGGGAAAACTTCCCTGATATTCTAGAACCAGAGGGTAAAATAGAAATGGAAAGAATTCATTGATCAGCTCTTGAAAGAGATCCCAAAAGGAAAACTCCTAGGAATATTGTAGTCAAATTCCAGAGTTCCTAGGTCAAGGAGAAAATATTACAAGCAATGATAGTATTGAAGTATTGTGGAAATACAATCAGAATAACACAGGATTTAGCAGCTTCTCCACTAAGGGATTGAAGGACTTAGAATATGATGTTGCATATGATATGATATCAAAGGAGATAGGATTAAAACCAAGAATCACCTACCCAGAAAAAAAAATCATACTTCAGGGGAAAAAATGAAATTTCAATGAAATAGAGGACTTCCAAGTATTCTTGTTGAAAAGACCAGAGTTGAATAGAAAATTTGACTTTCAAATACAAGAATTAAGAGAAACATGAAAAGGTAAACAGGAAAGAGGAGTCTTAAGGAACTCATTAAAGTTGAACTGTTTACATTCCCATATGGAAAGATGTTATTTGTAACTCATGAGACCTTTTTTCAGTATTAGGAGAGTTAAAGGGAATATGTATGTATATGTACATGGATGTACGTGTGTACATATATACATATATACATAGAGAGCAAAAGATGAGCTGAATATGAAGGGAGAATACCTAAAAAAATAAAATTTACTGTTGAATGGAATGTACTAGGAGTAAGTGAACGGGAATGTAAAATGTAGCAAATCATCTCACATAAAAGAGGGAAGAAAGAGTTTTTACAATGGAGGGGAAGAGAGGGGAGATGAAAGGAAATAATTGAGCCTTACTCTCATGGGATTTGGCTAAAGGAGGGAATAACACACACTGTTAGATGTGGAAATAGATGTGGAAATCTATTTACCCTGCAGGAAGGCAAGGGGGAAGGAGACAGGAGAGGGAAGATAATAGAAGGGACAGCAAATTGGGGAAAGGGATAATTAGAAGCAAATATTATTGTGGGAGGACAGGTCAAGGGAGAGAATGGAATAAATGAAGGGCAGGATAGGACAAAGGGAAATGTGGTTAGTCTTTTACAGAATGAATATTATGGAAGTGCTTTGCATTGTTACACATATATGACCTATATTGAATTGCTTGTTTCCTCAATGAGAGTGGGTGAGGAGGGAAGCAGAGAATAAGGAACTCAAAGTTTTAAGAATGAATGCTAAAAACCGTTTTAGCATGCAACTGGAAATTAAGCTACATAGGCAATGGAGTATAAAAATCTATTCTGCCCTACAGAAAAATAGAGCGGAAGGGAAATGGAAGGGTGGGTAATAGAAGGGAGGACGGACTGGAGGAAGGGGTAGATGGGTGCATACTGTTCTGGAGTGGGAGGTGGGGAGAGATGAGGAGAAAATTTTGAATTCAAATTCTTGTGTGAGTGAATGTTAAAAACTGAAAATAAATTACATATTAAAAATAAATTTATAAAATAAACAAAGAGGAGAGGAGAGAAAGCTAGGGCATGCACTCCCACATTGTCCTACCTCTGCCCAACTCCCCTCTCCCTCACTTCCATGCCCATCGCATGATTCTTGTCCCACACATCAAGCTGAAACAGATTCCCACTAATCTCATGTAGGTCCCAGCTAGGAACCCTAGCCCGTGCTGACAGATCCTCTGCCTAACTCTTGGGCTCCTGAATCACCTCAATGAATCCTAGGGGAAACATAGAAAGCCTAGGGACTGGAGACCAGACCATATGCAGATCAGCTAAAAAAAAAACTGAGGGCTCTTCCCCATGTTAGCTTCCATGGAGGACAGAGCTGTCTTAGAGTATCTGAAGGACTGTCATGTACAAGAGGGATTAGCCCCTTTCTGCTGGTCCTAAGAGGTCAGAACCAGGAGGAATGGGCACAATTTTTAAAGACAGATTTTAGTTTAGATCCTAACATTAAGAGCTATCCCAAAGTGCAGTGGGCTATCATGGGGGAAAATGAGTGACACTGTCAGCAAAGCCTCCACATCAAGGCAGTCTGAGCATTATTGGGGATGTAATGGGGGAATTCCTGTTCACAAGCAGATTATATTAGGTGACCTTGGAACTCTCTTCCTCCTGTGTTATATGGTGGAATGATCTGTATGAGCCCAGGGATCATGTGTTAGTGAGAAAGTTTCCAAGGGTCAGAGTTCAAATCCCAGTTCTCTGAAGGCATGCAGGGGCCTCCCAAATTACTAAACAGATTTATCAATAAGTATTTATGGAGTACCTGTGATCACAGGGCCCTCAAGGGTCAGAACTCCATTCTCACAGGATACTAGCATTGGTCAAGCACTTTGCTCTCCATAACCCTGAGAAGTCGGTTCTTCATTTTACAAAAAAGGAAACTGAGGCTCTGAAAGTTTAAATGTCTTCTGCAGGGTCACACAACTGTTAAATGCTTAGAACAAGAATGTCAGAACTAGAAGGAACATTAAAACATAGAATAAAGTTCTGAAGGAACCTCAGAACATAGAATGATAGAACCAGGAGGGTCCCTAGGATGTAGAATGGCAGAGACTGGAAGAACTTTAGACTATAAAATGACAGCTGAAAAGAACTTTAGATAACACTGAGTCAGTTAACAAGCAAGCAAGACTGACTGGCTGACTAGCTGACACCAAGGGGGTGTTAGCTGTCTTTCAGATCAACCTTTTCATTCTATAAATGTTGGCTCTGAGGCTGTGAAAAAGGAAATGATTTGCCCAAGGTCACCCACCATGGTCCTCCATCCCATCTTTCTACCTTCTCCTCTCCAGCAGCATCAACATCTCCTGCCCCCATCATCTAGTCCACTTGGGCCCATTCCTAGCATCTGCACAAACCCAGGGTAGCTCAAAGTATGGAATAAAGGATTCCCCAAGTGGTCTCCAAGTGGACTGGGGCATGGTGGGTAATAGATGCTTATGAGCAGTGTGTCTGAGGGGTCATTGAAGTTAACTACCTTCTGGTATTTCCACCCCCAGGAGATGACTTGGACCCAAGCCAAGCTGTCCAACACCCCCTCTCAACTCCCTGGGTATCAAGCTTGTCATCCCAGCCAACACCTCATAACTAAGCCTTAAGAAGCCTCCCAGGGTTCCCCTCAGAAGCTCAGAGACCCCCCAGCAACAGCAGCAGTCCTGGCTTATGCTCACCTGTTCCTTGCCTCAAGCCAGCTCTGCCCCAACCTCCCAAAGGTATGCTGAGAAAACTAGAGGCAGAGAAAGTCACAGGTCCTCATCAACTCGTAAACTCATAGAATCTCAGCATTGGAAGGGACCTCAAAGGGCATCTAGTCTGACCTCTAAACAAACATCGTCTGGTGTACAGGAGTCCTGCCATGGCCATCTAGCCTCAGGCTTAAATACTCCCATTGATGGGAAGCTCATCACCTCACCAGATAGCCCATTCTGTTTTGGGCAAGCTTGCATTGTTAAGAAGTTTTTCCTTTTGTTTAACCCTGTTTCCCTGTAATTTCTACCCATTCTACCCAGATCTGTCTTGTAGGATTAATCAGAACAAGGGTTTCCCATGAATGTCTTTCTGTTTGTTCTCTAATACCTCTAATTCATAGCCTTCTAAACAGGTCTTCCAGCTCCAAGTCACTCTCCATGACATGCCCAAAGATATTTTCTTAAAGCACACTTCTAAGCATGTCACTCCCCTACTCAATACCCTTCAGTGGCTCCTTATCACCTCTAGGATCAAATACAAAATCCTCTGGTTGGCATTTAAAGTCCTTCAAAACCTGATCTCGGATCTATCTTTCAACATTATTTAACATTCTTTTAACATAAGCAGGACATGCCTCCCATTACCATGTTTTCGCAATGACTGCTCCCCATGTCTGAAATGCACCCACTTCCCATGTCCATCCCTTAGAATGTTTTTTCTTTCCAAGCTCAGTTCAAGCGTCCCCTTCTACAGAAGATCTTTTCTGGTCCCCCTAGATGTCAGTGCCTCTCTTCATATTTATAATGCAGTTTGTTCTTCATTTTCAAAGAGATCTGATAACATCATGGGTGATGGCTTGACTTGCATGTGAATTGGATTTAAATGAGGCAGAGTTGCACTAAGTTCTCAGTTTCACTCTCTCCTCCAGTCATTGAAGTCCAGTAAGAGGACAAGTCAGGACAACTGATGATGGCCCGGGATGCAGGGGATGACCTTGGTGTCTTTGATGTCTGACCAAGCTCCATAACACCTGCTTCCTCCACCTTCATGGCTGTTGGAATAAATTGTTCTCATTCACTCATTCCACCAGAGGAAGTCTTCACATGCTTGGGGTAGACACCCCCCTGACTAACCATAAGTCTGAGGCCTCAGTTACTCTCAACTTGAGTTAGCTCATCTGCTGAGATGGGCCTACTGAGGCATGGCCACTGAACAAGTTACATCTTCTTGGAGCCACAGGTGAGAGCTGAATGACAGGTGGACATCAAAGGTGTATGAGCAGCCTTCACCCAGGGTTACTTGTCCTCCTGAACACCCCATATACCCCATTTATGATGGATCAATTTTGTATATATCTTGATTATACTTACATATGATAGATTTAAGGCCCTTATGAGTAGATACTGGTTTGTTTTTGTCTATGTCCAGAACTTAGTATGGTGCCTGGCATGCAGTAGGCACTTAATAATACTCATTAATGGATTAATTGACGTGCTTTGAGTACCTCCTGACTCCTTTAATAATCTAGCATAGAACCAATGCCCAGGAATTCACAGACAGAACCAGACAGACCCTCCAAGTTGGAAAAGACCTTGGAAACCAACTAGTCTATCCCAATCCTGAAAAAAAAATCTATTCTGAAACCTCCTCAGAAAATGCCCACCCAGCCTCTCCCTTATCACCTCCAGGGACAGGAGATCCACTACCTGCCAAGGCAGCCTGTTCCACTTTTACTAAGAAGTTGGTCCTGACATCAAGCCAAAGGCTTGAAATTTCTCCAAATCTCTATGTAACTTACTCCCCTTCTCAGTCAGCCTCATGAGGTCCGTGACCCCCGGAGTAAGCTAGGATGGTCTTTTCTTTGTTCTACGACTTTTCACACACCAACACACATGCACAGAAACACAGGTACCATATGCACTCATAATTACATGCATGGGCACTAATGTTGGTACCATGGTCTCCTTTCCTGGGAGGTTTCCCATCTTTTTGAGGAACAGTCATACTTTCCCCTGGTGTCCTCTGTCACATCCACTCACACAAAGATAGTGCCCATATGCAGAGCCACACATGTGGATAGGGCAAAGGATTTAGACTTAAGAGAGCCTAGGTTCAAATCCTACTTCAGACACTTGCTAATTGGTCAAGTCCTATAACCTCTCTGTGCCTCAGTTTACTCAGTTTTAAAACTGGCTTAGAGAAGAGGGTTGACTCGGGTCCATTCCAACTCCAGATCTAGCACACAATGCACAATACACAGGTGCGAACACACACACACACACACACACACACACTGGTGATATTTCCATAGCTCTTTAACTGTGATCATCATTTTTCCCTTTTGCATTTACCACTTTAAGTTTCTCATTCATTTCCACACTCAATACCCCACTGAGCCCCATGAGGTAGATGCTACAAATTTTAATTAACTGTGTGACCCTGGGCAAGTTTTTCTCTATGTCTCAGCTTCCTCATCTGTAAAATGGGGGGTTGAACTCAGTGGCTCTGAAGGTCCTCTGTAAGTCTATTATCCTATGTCCACACTATTTTCAGATGAGAAAATCAAGGTTCAGGGACGGGAAATGACTTGCTCCAACTCAGCTAGTAAGGGTTCAAGGCACAACTGAACTCCCAAGTCTGTTACTCTGCCCCTTCCTCCAGTGTAATGCCGGACCACCCAAGCTGCACATTCCCTAAGTCTCTGATCCAAGTGTCGACAGCACAATGACAGTCCATACAGCCTCACCCCAATGCCCTCACCTGCCACCCTAACGCTGCTTGGAAGCCGGAGGAAATGCCTGTCTCCTGGGATGCTTGTACCTGGCCGACTCTCCAGCCACCGAGAGATTTATTCCCTTTCCCCCTTGGGCAGAGGCCAGAATGGTAGCCCAGCGAGCTATATTCCTCGTTTTGGAGCTGAAGGGAGAGCAAATGGGGAAGCCCCACCCTGACTGGCAGAGTCCAGGGGCCAAGATTCTCAGCAAGGAGAGGACAACTGTCTACCCTAAAGCCTACGCTCCCTCTGGCCCAGAACGGGGCCAACAGTACCATCTGCTGTCCAATTCTGGGATCACCATTAGTTGCAGAGTCAGGACCCAGGATGAGGATGACGTGAAAAGTAATGCTAATAGCTAATATTTCTAGAGCACCTTATATATATTTTCTCATTTTGTCCTCACAACAATCCTATGAGGGAGGCATCGTTGTTATCCACATCTTCAAGGAGGGGAAACTGAGGCTGAACATTTAGGTCATAGGACTTTGTATGTCTGAAGTGGGATTGAAACTTAGGGATAAGGGTCTTGCATTTGTGTTCTAGAACCCAAGGGTTTGGAGGAAGCTGAGCAATTGACTGACAGGGCCAAGAGTGAAGATGCTACGACCAAACAAGGTTTTATGAAATCAGGCTAGATTTCCATGAAGACCACTTGAATTCTTTTAGTGGAACTTGGCTGTCTAGGGTTCGAAAGACAATTCAGGTTCAATGAAGGCAGCCTAGATGTCATGAAGATCAGCCAAGCTTCCTCACTAGGGTTCAGTGATAGCCAACTGGGGTTCTACGAAGGCTAGCGAGAGTTCTATGGAAGTTAGCTAGGGTCCTATGAAAGTTAGCTAGGGTTCTAGGAAGGTTGACTAGGGTTCTAGGAAAGTGTTTTATCATCTCAGTCGCCATTATAATTTCATCAGTGAAGTTGGGTGTTAAGTGTTTCTAAGAAGCTTCTAACTTTCCCCTCCCTCCTCCTTTAGTTTCAAGTTTGCAGACAGCAGGTTGCTTTTCCTCCTAATTTCACTTCCTTTCTCTTATTTGGCCTCAGGATTATGCCTTCATTTTCACCTTGGGGGTTGTGCATTTGCCCATTGCATTAATAAAAACAATTTCTTTACATGTCTGAGTTACAATTTACAAATCACCTTGTTCTGGGCAGAGTACAAAGGATTTTGCCCATTTTATAGAGCAGGAGAGCTCATTGCTCTATATTCTGCTAGTGTTTTGAATGAAAGGGAATGTGACAAGCCTACCTCAAGAGCGAAGGTTGAATTTACTCCAAAGTCAGAACAAAAGAGCTGGAATTTTGAATGAGAAGTCCTGGGCAGAATGCTTGCCAGCTATGTACGTTGTTTCTGGGAGGTTAGGTGTCATTAATAGTATTTGGTCATTTCTCTAAAGTAATGCAGCCTGCTCTCCTCCTGTTTAATTTAAACCAATATAAACAGATGGACAAGCTCTATAACCTCTCTGACTGTACATTGTAATCTGTGCAAAAGGATTTCTTCATTCCCTTGGACTTTCCTGTGTGGATGGTCAGGTCAAAGCCATGCATGAGAGAGGATGGGCAGTCAGGAATGAGTGTGTCTTAGAAGAAATCTCCTGGGTTGAAGGAAACATTCAAATCCTGAATCCATTTGAGAATGGTTTCAAAATCTTTGCACTGAGAGGTACCTAGGATACAGATGTTTAAGACTGGAGATGAGGAAGGGTCCCTGGAGCAGAAGGCCTGAGAAGAGCCCAAAAGACAGGTTCATGCAAAATGTGCTGATCCCCTCTCATTTCCCTCTACTCTGATGTGCCTTGAGAGACCAGTATGTTAAGGACTGATTCACCTGTGTACACACATGGGAAAAATAGAGGGAAGTCCCAGAAAGATAGAAAGGGGTCAATGATATGAGGGACACATAATTCAACCATTTATTAGCTTTCTGAGTCTCAGTTTCCTTATCTGTAAAATAGGGTTAATAATATTGATGTGCCTTATTTCACAGGATTAATGTGAAGCGAGGTTGGCCCTATACAGGGTGGTTTAGAAAGAAGCACAGACTCAGTCAGAAGGGGCCTCAGAAAAAAGCTAGTCTAACCCATACCTGACTGAAAGCTCCCTCTACAACCTGCCCCCAAAGTGATCCCTGGGCCCTAGGCAAACTCTTTCTCTTCCCAACTTGGTGCTGACAAAGTTCAAGGCTACACACACCCTGAAGGACTGGCAGCAAGGCTCAGTGGGTAAAGAATAGGACTTGAAGTCAGGAACACCTAAGTTTAAATCCTACCTCTGAAACTTCCTAGCTGTGTGACCCTAAACCTCACCTGGAGCTTCAGTTTCCTTATCTATTAAACGGGAATGATAATTAAAGCAGTCCCTATCTTACATAGTTGACTCTCATAATATAATGTATGCAAACATTAAAAATGTTTCACAAGTAACATGTATTATTGGGTGCATATTTTTTCATGCAGAGCATCTGATTTCAATCTCAGTTGTCAAGAAGAATGAAAAAAGTCTAGGTGAGAATTAGGGTTAGGAAATAATATCTTATCTCTAATTCTCACTTGACTATTCATTCCACAAGTATCTTTTGGGCAAAGGTGGCCTTGGTTAGTGAAGCAACCTGGCTCCTGAGGAACCAATGCAGGGAAGCTTGTTTTTAGGTAAAATGTGAACTTTGCATGTGATGAGTGATTTGGGAGTGTGTGAATTGATTGGAGCAGTCTCCTCTTGACTAGTTTTGTCTTAAGAGGAAATGCTATCTCTAGAGCCTCACACCAGGTTAGGAGGTAGGTGCGGTAAGCATCCCTCCTTATACCATACGTGACTTTTCTACCTATGAAATCTCTGAGGAATCCCAAATTCTTGATGGTACAAATATCACCAACCAGCACCAAGACCACCCTCATCAACAGCGTCAATGGTACAACCACCAAAACAATCACATTCACTGATGACACTGCTATCGTTATCATTAATGTTGAAATCTGAGGTGGGGAGGGGATTAACATTGTCACCATCACCATCCTGGTCACCATCAAGGTCACCGCTATCACCATCATAGCCCCTACTGCTAATATTCCATTATCAACCCCAATATCATTACCACCATCCCCAACAACATTACTTGTATCACCATCATCGCCCTCACCATCACTAATGAGGCAATCGCTAATCGCTATTACCACCACTCCCTCTATGGACACCATCATGATGATACACATTCACGCCATCACTACTATCACGGCCATCATCATTATGGCAACCATTATCTGCCTCATCGTCATCCCCTTCTCCATTAGCGTCACTGCCAACATCACCACAGAGACCAGAGAACAGAACTGAACTTTTTACTTCTAGAAATCCTGCCTAGGGCCCCACTGTCCTGGTGGGTGAGGTTTTCATATGATCCACTCTATTATGCAGGTTCCAGCCAGGCTTCACTTTACTCCCTGGGCTTCTTTCCATTGGCTGTCCTGATAGAATGTCAGAGCTAGACATTATCTTAGGACATCCCATCCTAGAGCGAGGAGGGCCCTTAGAAAACAGAATGTCGGAACTCAGAAGTAACTTAGAACTTTGAGTGTCAGAGTTGGAAGCTGGGAGGGGCCTTAGAATACAGAATGTCAGAGTTGGAACAGACCTTAGAACATGACGTGTCAGAGTAGAGACTGATGTTGTGGTTGTTTCTGTTCTACTACTACTACTGCTACTTCAACTTCTATGACTTCTTTTCCTTCTCCTTCTTCTCCTCCTCCTTCTCTTTCTTCTTCTTCTCCTCCTCCTTCTTCTCCTCCTCCTCCTCCTTCTTCTTCTCCTTCTTCTTCTTCTTCTCTTTCTCCTTCTTCTCCTTCTTCTTCTTCTTCTTCTTCTTCTTCTCCTTCTCCTTCTCCTTCTCCTTCTCCTCCTTCTCCTTCTCCTTCTCCTTCTCCTTCTCCTTCTCCTTCTCCTTCTCCTTCTCCTTCTCCTTCTCCTTCTCCTTCTTCTTCTTCTTCTTCTTCTTCTTCTTCTTCTTCTTCTTCTTCTTCTTCTTCTTCTTCTGTCATTCATGTCTGACTCTTCATGACCCTGTAAGGGTTTTTTTGGCTAAGGTACTGAAGTGACTTGCCGTTTCCTTCTCCAGTAGATTAAGGCAAACAGAAGTTAAGTGACTCATCCAAAGTCATACAACTAGTGAGAGCCTAAGGTCAAATTTGAACACAGGTCTTCCTGGTTCTGTGCCTGGAACTCTATCCACTGAGTCATCTAACTGCCTCCTGAGTAGGGAAGAGCCTTAAACTATAAAAGGTCAGAGCTAAAGGTACCTTTAACTTATAGAGTGTCAGGGCATGGAAAGACTTTAAAACAGAGGAAGTCTGAGCTAGACAAGTCCTCAAAACATAAAGCCTTTCCCCAACATATAGAACAGTCCCCAACAAATAATAACCCTTAATAAATGTTTGTTAAGTCAATGAATGAGCGAATGAAGGTAAAAAACAGGAAATGTGAGAACCGGAAGAAACATCTTAGATCAGTGATATCAAACCCAAATAAAACAAGGGTGACTAAACTATACATAAGAACCCACAAATTGACTTTAAAATCCGTGTGTGTGTGTGTGTATGTATATATATGTATATACATATATATCTTTATGTAAAATCTATTTTTATTGTTTTTATTTACTTTATTATTTTCTGATTACATTTGAATCTGAGCCACACTCTGAAGTGATCTGGACCCCATGAAGCCCACAAAATAATTACTAGACACCTCTGTCTTTCTTCAATTATCTAGTCCAGTTCCACCATTCTACAAATACTCTCTAGCCACTCTCTGACCTCTGGATTCTCTCTGCAATCTACATGCTAAAACATTTGGATGGGGATAAAGGAGGATAGTGTTCTAGGAGACATTGCCTCTCTCCTAAATCTTGCTGTTCAATCAGAGAAAAGGTAAGTAAGATTCTGGAGGAAGTTGGGTATAGGATGGAAATAGGGATCTACTTGGTCCAAGGATGGGGAGAAGGTGACCTTTAGAAATAGGGGCAGCTTTTTACAGCTGACTGGGTGGCTTTCAAGCACTACAACTTTGAGTCAGAAAATAGCCCTTCATGATCTGTTCATCTCTGAATTAAATTCCCATCTTTTGTTTCTCTTGCCTCTAACTAGAGGGAACTTTCAGGGTCTTGCTGTATTTAGGATAAGGGCTGCCGTCTGCCAGTACTTCAAAGACTTCTCACACTTGCTCATAACTTCTGTGCAGATCAATCTGGTGTGCATTAGCACCCCTGGCCCCTATGGTGGTCGAGCAGAAATGACTTTGGGATCCATCCAAAATGTTTCATACACCATCGGGGTTGTTCTAACTACTTATCTAACATGGTACATCAAATGGTTTGATCTGCCAATTAGCCTCACTCTGAGCTGCTAACTGGAAGCAGATGGACATGTACATTATCATATGGAGTTATCTACTGCTTCCCATTCTGCCGTGTGATGGACAGGAGATGGGACTCTTCGATATTCCATCATCCAGATAGCATCCCATTGGAGATTCCCAGTAAGCCTTGGAGATCAAGGCAAAAGATGATATTCAGATAGATTTAGCTTCCCTGTCTTGCTCAGAAGAGAGTTGGAAGAGGAGAGAGTTCCTGTTGCTTGCTATTTCTGGTCACAATTATTCCCACAAGACCCAGGACTCCCCTGGATCATTGCCAATACTCTCTGTGGTACCTGCATAATTGGGCCTTGGACTAGAATATAGCTTCCTTGAGAGTAGGGATTGTCTCATTCTTTGTCTCTGGGTCCCCAGTTTCTAGTACTGTACTTGACACATAGAAGGTGCTTAATCGATGCTTGGTGATAAATTAGTTCTTTCTTAGGAGGAATTTTGATGTAATTCAGTTTAATTCAATTCACTTGCTTTCCATTGGTAGACTCCTTGGTCCATTTTTAAAGAGGGATTGGAGGGAGGGGAGTGAACATCACTACAGTTGACCCCTGATGTTCAAAGATGTGGTTGGGGCACACTGAGGCAATCTGCTCCTGTTCTCTTAGATCCAGGGAAAGTGGGGATGGATAGAAATGTTGGAAGATTGACATGGGGATGGAGATGGAGTGTGTCTTTCTGTATTCTGAGTTGCAGTGAAAGCTGTGGGGGGATGTAATACTTGAGGAGGGAGAGAGGACTGTGGAACCTGCCCAGGGCTAGCCTTTCCAACTTACCTGAGTTATCAAATTCCACCAGAGAAATGCTGGTGGGGAGAACTGAGACAGGGAGTAGTTAGGAGGGGAAGAAAGAGGTCTCTTAGGAATCACCAACTGACAGAGACCACTAGACTGAACTTCTTCAAGAAAAAGCACATCCAGGCACCAAAATACATAGCATTAACAGTAGAAAGTCATTTCCAAAAGTGAGCTAGAGAGAAGTTAGCTTGTTAAGCTCTGAATTCAGCTAGAAGTAATCTTAGAATACAGGATGCAAGAGTTCGAAGTAGTTTTAGGACAAGAATATTCAAGCTGCAAATGTTCTTTAAGAGCACAGAACCTCAGAACTGAAAGTGACCTTAGAACACTGACTGTGGAAGCTTTCAGGGACCTTAGAACAGAACACCAAAGTTGGGAGAATCCTTGATACATAGAATGTTACAATTGAAGGTGCCTTAGAACACAGAATGTAGGAACTGGGAGGAAACTTAGAACATAAAATGTTTGAATATAAAAGTGAGAGGTTGGAGGAAACCTGAAAGATCACCTCTCCTTCTATAGTTGAGAAAAATCAGGCCCAGAGAAAGGAAAGTGAGTTTTCCAAAATCAACCATAGAATAGGTTTGACTGTGGGTTCTGAAGCGTATTCTACTGCTCTGAGTATGGGAAGGGAAGGGGACAGGAGAGGAGGACAAGATTGGCGAAACAGAACGGCAGGAGGGTACTGACCAATGAAAGACAGGAGAGGGAGGTCAAGGAACAACCTTGTTGTTCAATATTGATTAAATCTAACAGAATATTTCATGCCATAAAAGTCCTCCCAAGTCGAACATTCTAGAATCCTGTTTTATGATGTTGGCTGACAAAAGAGGATGAAGTAAATTAGATCATGGAAGATAGTCCTTAAAAACAGGGCAACCGAGGCAAGCAAGGACAATGAAAATTAAGAGCTTAAAGTTCTCTCAGTCTCTGAAAAGTTGCCCCTGAGGGAAGGAGAGGAAAGACTAGGTCTGCAGAAAGCAAAGGAGGCCCCTTCAGAAGAGTCTTCCTAGCCATAAGCTGACCAATTAGTTGAACAGGATCTGCTGCCTAAGTGAGCAGCTTCAAGGCAGCCCTAAAAACTCATTCAGGAGGTGAGAGAGGGTGGGTTGGCTGGTGGCAAAGGAGAGAGCGAGACAGACAGACAGAGACAGACAGAGAGAGAGAGAGACAGAGAGGGAAAGAAACAGAGAGGGAGAGACAGAGAGCAAGAGACAGAGAGACAGAGGGAGAGAGAGAGAGAGAGACGAAGGGAGAGAGCGAGAAAGGGAGGGTAGGAGGGAGGGAGAGACACAGAAAGAGAAAGACAGAACGAGAGGAGGGAAGGCGATGAAAGAAGCAAGAGAGGAGAGGGAGAGAGGAAGAAAGAGGAGGGGGAGGGAGAGAGAACTCTAAGCTCTCCCTTTGAAAACACTGGAAGAAAGATGTCACTAACCATCGGTTTCCTTATCTGAACCATGGAACTGCAGAAAGTGGGAAGGGAGTCTTGGAGACCATCCAATCCCCTCATTTTAACCAAGCTGAAAACAGACCTAGAGGACTTAAATACGACTTGACCAATATTCTTTTTGTTGTCGTTTTGGATATTTTTAGTTTTCAATTTACAAACATTTGGGTTTTTTTCTCTCTCCCATGCAGCTCCCCCTCCCATTTAAAAGAAAACAAAACCCCCAAAAAGCCCTTGTAACAAATACACACACAGTCAAGAGAAACCAATCCTGACATTGACCAAATACAGAAACGTGTGTCTCCTTCTGCATCTTGAGTCCCTCCTCTCTCTCAGGGTGGTGGAGTTCATCATCTGTCCCCTTGGATAATAGCAACAGTAATGCAAGCTATGATATAACAATTCAAGGTTTGCACAGTGCTTTACAAATATTTACAAATCACAACAACCCCCCAGGTCCTTGTTATCACTGTCCCCATTTCATAGATGAGCAAACTAAGACTGAGGGTCACACAGTTAGTAAATGTCTGAGGCTGGACTGTAAACTCAGGTCTTCTTGACCCCAGGTCAAATTCACTACACTCCCTAGCTGGGTGATCACTGGGTTGGTCATTTTTAAATTCCTCTAAGTTTTTTGTCTTTCCAGCTTTGTTGTTATCATGCACATTGTTCTTTGCACGGTTGCTATAGTTTGTCCTTCATTCTTGAAAACCTGTGACATCATGGGGTGACATCTTGACTTGCAAGTGAATTGAATTTAAGTGAGGCAGAGCTGCACGAAGTCATCAGCCTCACTCTCTCTTCCTGAGACATCCAAGTCCAATGGCAGGACAAAAGTCAGGATGACTGGTGATGGCCCAGAATGACCTTGGCAGCTTCAACGTCTGACCAGGCTCTAAGCGCTCCACAATGCCTGCTTACTCTGCCTTCATGACTGTTGGAACAAACTGCTCTTAACCACTGCACGTGCTTGGGGTAGACATCCCCCTAACTCACTAACAAGTTTGAGGCCGTTGGCTTAGCCCATCTGCTGAGACAGTTTCCCAGGGTGTGGCTGCTGCACTTGCTACAGCTTCTTGGAGTCACAGGTAAGAGTCGGGTGAAGGTGGACACCAAAGGTAAATGAGCAGCCCTGAAAAGGGCTTGGTAAAGCCTTCATACCAGAGGTACCAGTCCTCCTGAACACCCTGAACTTCTTCACTCTGCAGTGAAGACTCTTCTGAGTCTTCCCACGTTTCCCCAAACCCTCCACTTTCATCATTTCTTATACTGTTCGAGATTCTTAACATATAGAGCTACTCACTAATACACTGTTGATTGAGTTTTGAATGGGTCCAATCATTCTAGAAAATAATTTGGAATTGTGCTAACTTAACTATTCATTCCTCCTAAGACAGAAAGCAAATCTATGCAAAAGTGTTTGTAGATCAAAAAAACCCTAGAAACAGAAAGTATTTGGGGAATGGCTGGATAACTGGTGATCCATGGGTGTGCCGAATTAGGAATCTGGGAAGTGGAGTTGTGCAATTGATCAATGTAATATAACACATGGCAACATCATTAAAAAACAACAATATAATATAATAATAAAAACGATAACCCTAAAAGTTAGCTATACTCAGAACAGGCCTTCAGACCCTGGCCCCTTCCTACCTTTCCAGTTTTCTTATACTTCACATCCCTTCCAGTGCCCTGCTATTGACAGGCAGCCAATCAAAGGAGGCTTCATCCATTCACATTGTAGGGCATGAAGCAATCCAGATGTGCTCAAAAGGGTTTTCAAGATCCCCTCTAAGTTAAGCAAACCGGGCACCCACAGGCAAGCCCCAGTTACACATTTCATCAGTACAGAGCAGCACTTCTTAAACTGTGGGTGGAGACCCCACATGAGGTCACAAAAAATTTGGCAACAGTAAAAGATTTCTGAATGTGCAACGACCAAAAATTAATTAAAAATCAAATGCATAATGAATCTAAGGACATTCTGGCAGCACTTGCCAGTGCTGGATCCAGCAGTTTCAGTGCAGCCTTAGTTCTAAACACAAAGCATGAGTACTTTGCACTGCACATGCCCTCAAGTCACACAAAACCAACAAATGCTGCCGGAACAGAAAAGGGGTTCAGAGTGGAAAAAGTTTAAGAAGTTCTGATGTAGAGTATTCCCAGATGAAGTAACTCCCTCCACAGATGCTGATCAGCACTTTCTCCGTGACTTTTAGTCTTAGAGACTTGCCTAGATCACTATGAGACTAGGCGAGGCACATTCCCTCTATCCAGTATACCACACTGCCTCTCATTTATTGTGATATTTTATTGCATGACTTTTGGTCCAGATCTGTGATTTCATGAGCATTGGGAACTTATAATATCAAAACTCCCTTCCCCAAGGCAGAATGGCAGACTTGGAGGCTGCCCCATCATTACATACCTGGCCTATATTGGCAGCAGGACTTGAATCTAGGGCTTATTGACCCAAAGACTGGCCCACTATTCACCATGACATGTTGCTTCTCATTGTATGATATGATATATGTACATATATATGGGAGGAGGAACTTGGAAGTCAGAAAGACCTAGATTCAAGTGTTATCTCTAGCAAATAGTGACTGTGTAATTCTGCTAATCTTTAATCACCCTCAGAATAACTCTACAAGATAGGAAGTCTAGAGAATGAGGGATGGCTAGTCTTGGGGCAGTTATAGGTAGTGCTATAGTGAGTAGTGTGCCAGTCCTGAAGTCAGAGAATTCATCTTCCTCAGATCAAATCTGGCCTCAGACACTTACCAGCTGTGACCCTAGGCAGACCGCTTCATCCTGTTGGCCTCAGTTTCCTCATCTGTAAAATGAACTGAAGAAGGAAATGACAAAGCCGCTCCAGTATCTCTTCCAAGAAAACCCCAAATGGGGTAACAAAGAATTGGACACTACTTAAATAACTGAACAACAAGTCTAGACCCTTCCCCAAAATAGAGGTTTGGGAAAGAACTTACCAGTGGGAGAAGGGGGCAAAGTCTAGAGAAAGGATGACCATTCTTGATCCCATCTGCTGTTCCTCCAATGCAAAATACTCCACCTCCTGACTCTGGACCTTTGTCCTGGCTGTCTCCCTTGCCTGGAATTCTCTCTCTCCTCACCTCTGCTTTCCCTGGCTTCTTATAAGACTCAATTCAAGCACCGTCACCTTTCCTGATACTTCCCTCTTCTTCCCTCCTTCCCTCAGCTACTTGTATCTTCTTCCACAAAATAGCCTTGTATGGACAGAGGAGCCAAGATTGCAGACAGGTGGGAACCACAAAATTCCTCTAAACAGAACAGATTGAATCTTGATAAAGAAATTCAGAAAAAGTCACAGTGAGTCATTTAACCAGTTCAACTCAAGGTAGGGGGTCAAAGAGGGAAAAGCACAGACACTGCTGACTAGATGGGGCAGAAGTATGCAGCACATGGGACCACTCTAATGCCCAGAGAGATGCTACATTCCAATACAAAAGGAGGTACCATACTCATACCAGGGCACTCGAAGACCAATGCTGGGTCAATTCAATAGGGAAAGGTGCCAATTGGTGGCTTTGTTACTCATCAGTTTTAGATCACAGATCCAGGGTGGATTGAAAAGGAGACCTGTAGGAGGATCTGTACATGGTGTGATATTCTATGCCTAGGTGGTCTTCCAAGAAAGAAGGAAATTCAAAAGCTAACAAACAACAACAGAGGCAGAGGTGTGGCTTAGACCTCAGGAACAGAGCAAGGTCTCACTTACAGCATCTAGCTCAGCCTTCAGAGGAATAGCCAGGGCAGGGGAAGGTAAAAAGAAAACTGACAAACCCCTGGATCAAACCATTTTGGAAGCACTGAAAGTGTGCAGGTCTTGTCCCTGAGATCCTGAAGTAATACTCAACACCCCAAGAAAACAGCAAGAGAATCAGCCCAGATCTCTCCAGAAGTGCCACAGAGCCAAGTCCTAACATCGAGCCCAAAATCAAGAAATATGCTGGAAGAATGACAAAAAAAAAAAGAAAAGAAAAAAAATCTGCCATGAAAAAGCAATTATGGTGTCAGGGAAGCTCAAGACAAAAACACAAAGAGAATGACTCCAAAACAGCTACAAACAAAATTTCAGAAAAAAATACAGGTTGGACAAAAATTCACATAGAATTTCCAGGAAATATGAAGCAAAATTTTTGTTTGTTTGTTTGTTTGTTTTAAAATGAGTTTTAAAATGTTTTTATAAGTGAAATGAGAGCCCTTTGGGGGAGAAATTGGAAAAGAAATGAGAGTTGTGGAAGAAAGAATTGGGGAGTGAATTAACAGCTTGGCACAAGCAAAAAATTCTCTGAAAATTAAAATGGACCCAATAGAAATCAATAATCCCATGAATCAACAAGAAATCTTAAAACAGTCAAAGGAATGGAAAAAATAGAAGAAAATAGAAGATATCTAATAGCAATGATTAAAAAAATTGACCTGGATAACAGATTGAGGAGAGAAAAATGTAAGAATCATTGGACCATCTGAATACCATGAACAAACAAAAAGCCAAGACATCCCATTTCTAGAAATCTTAAAATACCTAGATGACTTAGAACCAGAAAGCAATGTTTAAAACAAAAAGGATCCCCTCAGTAAAAACAGAAAGAAATCCCCAAATGACAACTCCCAGGAACATCAGAGCCAAAATCCAGAATTTCTAATCAAAGAAAAAATACTGTAAGCAGTTGAAATGAAAGAATTCAAATACTGAGGAACCACAGTCAGGCTCACACATGACTTAGCAGTCACACTTACAAAGGAGTAGAGAGCTTGGAATATAATATTCCAGAAGGCAAATGTTATGGTTTACAGCCAAGGATAACTTGCCCTGAGTTTAATGCTACAGGAGGAGAAATGGACCTTTAATGAAATAGGGCAATTCCAAGGATTCCTGATAAAAAAGAACAGAGCTTTGTGGAAACTTTGAAGTTCAAACACAGGAATGAAGAGAAACATTAGAAGGTAAACTTGAATGAACAATTATAAAGGGTTGGAAAACAATAAACTTCTTAAATTCAAATATGGGAAGATGATAATGTGTCCACTGTCATCATCAAGGGTCATAGGGGGAGTCCAATTAGACAAGGCCTGGGAATGGTTTTGTTATGTCTTGATGATCTTAAGAATAGAAAGAAAAGGGAAGAGGAAGACATTGGGGGAAGGGAAGGAAAGTTAGAGCAAATTATCTCACATAATCAGGGTGCACAAGTAAACATCTATATCCAAACAAGGAGGAGATGGGAGGAGTAACTGGTACTTGAATTTTACTCTCATCTTAACTGGTCAAAAGGAGAGAAACAGACAGACAGACAGACAGAGACAGAGAGAGAGTGTGTTGGGTACAGAAATTTCACTAAGTAAAAAGAACAGAAGAGAGAATAGGGGAGGGGAAATTTGATAGAGGGTAGATTAAGGAAGGAATTAGTTCTAAGAAAAATGAACTCTAAGGATGCACAAAGATATTTACAGCTCTTTTTGGGGTGGGAAAAAATGGGAATCTAAGGGGGTGCCCATCAGTTGGGGAACTGAAGAACAAGTCACGGTAACAGAAATGTGATAGAATATTATTGTACTGATTTCTTAACACAGTAATGACCAACCACAGTCCCAAAGGACTAACGATGAAACTTACTATCCGTCTCCTGATAGACAGGTGAGGGACTCAGGATGCAGAATGAGACACATTTAGGGGTGAGGGGACATGGCCATTGTGGGCATTCATTTTGACTGACTACACTGTACATGTTAATAATGAGTTTTGTTTTTTTCTTGGGTTCTCAATTGGTAGGGAGGGTAAGAAGGCAGATTTTGATTGATTATAACAAACAAGATATATTTTTCAAATTACTATATATTTTGTTGTTGTTTAGTCATTTCTAAATGACTCTGTGATCCCAGTCAGGGTTTTCTTGGCACAGATACTGGAGTAGTTCACTATTTCCTTCTCTAACTTATTTTACAGATGAGAAAACAGAGGCAAACAGGGTGAAATCACTTGCCCAGGGTCACACAGCTAGTAAGTGTCTGAGGTCAAATTTGAACTCAAAAAGACAAGTCTTCTTGAGGCCAGACCTGGCACTCTATGCAATGGTGCCACCTAGTTGCCCATACACACACACACACACACACACACGTTCCTGTTATTTCCATGTATACTCCTACTCCAATGAATTAAAGGTAAGCTTCTTGAGGACAGGAACTGTTTTGTTTCTGACTTTTTATTCCCAGCACCTAGCAGAGTACCTGGCACATAGTAAATATTTGATGCCTGTGGATGCTCTGATTGATATAGAGTTGAGTTATAGGCTGTGCATCTGTAGCCACAATGGATGTGTTTATTGTTTTCTCTAATTCAAAAAAATATTTAATGAAATAACAAAGAAAAGCAGCAATAGACCATTTTCCCCCATCTTACGTCCCATAAACTTGAGATTTACTCAGTCTCCTATAAATATATAAACTACCAGTGGCAAGAGTAGGCATGCACATAGATCATTCAGGATGGGCACATATATAAGAAATGTATGTGACTAGGGTACATGCATGAATGAACAACTAACACCTTCAATGCCCAGAAGTCATCAGAGTTTTCTTGTGATATCATTGCATTGATATCTGTCCATGTCTGCTTCCTACTGGCTGCTGCTCACTTTTGGGCCTGCACATGGGCATTTTACCATGCTTGCTATACCTTAGTATTAGGTCTGTTCAAACAAAAAGGGCATTGTGTCTCTGCTGCTACCCACCTCTATCTCTTTCGAATGCAAAATATACGCTTGCCAAAAAGACTATTTTATGGAGAACTCACATGGGGCAGGAGATCATGTGGTGGCCAGAAGAAATAATACAAGAACACTCTCAAGGTCTCTCTCAAGAACTTTGGATTTGACTTGCAACATGGGAGACACTGGCACAGGCTCACTTAGCATGGCATGCCCACATAAGAAAAGGTGCTGTGCTCTTTGAGCAAAGCAGAATTGAGACAACACAAAGTAAATTTAGGATGTGCAAATTTGGAGTGTCCACCACAGAGGTTCACAGACACTACCTGTGCCCAGCCTGTGGTAGAACAATCTGAGCTTATATTGGTCTGATCAGCCACAGTCGGACACACTGAAACTTCACTTTATCATGGTGATGTCATTTGGGTCCTCTTCGAAAACGAAGGACAACAACCAAAACCAGGGGCATCACTCTGCTGGCTTTGTGGTCTTTGCTAAATGATGCAACAAGTTTGGGGGCTTCATCTCATCTGGACCACCTGGCAACTATTTCAGTTCTCAACTACTAAAGTGTAGTGACTAGGAAACTTCTCCCTGATAAAAACATTTTCAGAGTTCCTTACTTGTAGTCAAACTTCATACAGATTAAAAAAAAAAAGTCCTCAGAATGGTATTGACATTTCTTTTTGACTCCTGTGTCTGGACCAGAGATCAGTCCTGTGTCTCAGACAATTATCTGATCTAGGATTAGCAATTGCCAATAATCTCTCTGTTTTAGCATGCAAATTAATTTGAGAAAAAACAAAAGGTAATCTAAAAAGTCAAGGTCATTACTCTCTACTCACTTAGCACACATTCCTATCTCGTTAATGTATTTTAGCCCATGAAAAACTCTCTTCCTCCCTCCAGATAATAAAATTAAACAGACTAGGACTAAGCACAGATGCCTAAAGCCCTACTATCTACTGGATACCATCTTTCACAGTGAAACTGTGCCACTAATGACTTTTCTCTGGATATGGTCTTTCAACCAGTTATGAATTCATCTCATTATACTATCACTATATCCCTAATCTTATCTTTTCCACAAGAGACTTTTCAAATACTTTGCTAAAAACTCATATGAACTCCATATAATTTCTCTGATCCTTTAGTTGAGTACTCCTATCATAAGAGGAAATAAGGTTAGCCTTGCACAAGTCATCCAAGAGGAACTGATGTCAAACTCACTGGTCTATAGTTCACAAACCATTGCCCCTCTACCTTTCTGAACCCTAGGGTAACATTTGCCCATCCCCAGGTCTATGGTACCTCTCCCACTGTCTCAATATTTTACAAACACCCCTGACTGGTTCATAATCATAGCCCCCTGTTGCCTCAACACCCAAGGGATGTAGTTCACCTTGGCCAAGTGATTTGAATTCGTCAAGGATAGTTCTCCTGTCATGAGAAATTTCAACACACAGGTTCTCCATTCTTCTCTTAGGTGTGGAGCAACTTTACTTTTTCTCTACTTTTATTCATAGCGATATATTGTCCTACCGAATTTTAGCACTGCTAAAAATATTATTCTATGACCCTACCTAGCTTTTGTATTCATTTCTACTATGAATCCTTGCTTCCATTTTCTGCAGGTCAAATCTAATCAGCAATTGCACGGGTCTCTTCAGATAACTTTAGATTTTCCTCTTCTTTGGAATTGCTTTCCTCTGTGTCTTCAGGATGCCATCCCTCAGAACTTCCCATCCCTCTTGGATTGATTTACCCTTTAGAATGTTAGTCCATGGGTTCAATCACTCACTCCATGAGCACTGATTATGTAAATATTTACTAGGTTTACTATGTACTTGGCACTATGCTGGGCACTGGAGATAATCACTACCCTCAAGGTGATTACATTCCAATGGGGGAGATAGTATATAAATATTCAAGATAGAAACAAAGTAGATATAAGATATCTGAAGATGATGTTTGAGTCAAGTCTTGAAAGAAGAGGACTTCAAAGAGGAAGAGCCTTCTAAGCATGGGACATGATCAGTGAAAAGGTATAGAGGTAGGATAGAGGGCAATGTCTGAGGAAAGGTAAGTAAGGCAAAATGGCTAGATTGTAGAGTGTAGTGGAGAGGAGTGATATCAGTCAGTAAACATTTATTTTTTTTTATTTAAGTTTTCAATATTCATTTCCACAAAAATTTTGAGTTCCAATTTTCTCCCCATCTCTCCCCTTCCCCACCCCAAAACTCCAAGCATTCTAATTACCTCTATCACCAATCAGCCCTTCCTTCTAACATCCCTCCCTTCCCTTATCCCCATCTTCTCTTTTGTCCTGTAGGGCAAGATAAATTTTTATACCCCATTGCCTGTATTTCTTATCTCCCAGTTGTATGCAAGAACAATACTCAATAGTTGTTCCTACAACTTTGAGTTCCAACTTCTCTTCCTTCCTCCCTCCCCATCCATCCCCATTTGGAAGGCAAGCAATTCAATATAGGACATATATGTGTAGTTTTGCAAATGTCTTCCATAATAGTCATGTTGTGTAAGACTAACTATATTTCCCTCCATCCTATCCTGCCCTCCCTTGCTTCTTTTCTCTCTTTTGACCTTGTCCCTCCCCAAGAGTGTTGACTTCTAATTGCTCCCTCTGCTCATTGCCCTCCCTTCCATCATCCCCCCCATCCTGCTAATCCCCTTCTCCCCCACTTTCATGTATTGTAAGAAAGGTTTTCATACCAAAATGAATGTGTATTTTATTCCTTCCTTGAATAGAATATGATGAGTGTAAGCTTCATGTTTTCTCTCTCACCTTCCCCCTTTTTCCCTCCATGGAAGTCTTTTACTTGCCTCTTTTATGAGAGATAATTTGCCCCATTCCATTTCTCCCATTCTCCTCCCAATATATTCCTCTCTCACCCCTTAATTTCATTTTTTTTGGATATGATCCTATCCTATTCAACTCACCCTGTGCTCTCTGTCTCTCTATATATGTGGGGTGTGTGTGTGTGTGTGTGTATGTGTGTGTGTGTGTGTAATCCCACCAACTACCCAGATACTGAAAAAAGTTTCAAGAGTTACAAATATTGTCCTTCCATGTAGGAATGTAAACAGTTCAACTTTAGTAAGTCTCTTATGATTTCTCTTTTCTGTTTACCTTTTCATGCTTCTCTTGATTCTTATGTTTGAAAGTCAAATTTTCTTTTCAGCTTCTTTTCATCAAGAATGCTTCAAAGTCCTCTATATCATTGAAAGACCATTTTTTCCCCTGAAGTATTATACTCAGTTTTGCTTGGTGGGTGATTCTTGGTTTTAAATCCTAGTTCCTTTGACTTCTGGAATATCATATTCCATGCCCTTAGATCCCTTAATGTTGAATCTTCTAGATGTTGTGTTATCTATATTTCCATAATACTCAAATTGTTTCTTTCTAGCTGCTTGCAATATTTTCTCCTTGACCTGGGAACTCTGGAATTTGACTACAATGTTCCTAGGAGTTTCTCTTTTTGGATCTCTTTCAGGAGGTGATCGATAGACTCCTTGAATACTTATTTTGCCCTCTGGATCTAGAATATCAGGGCAGTTTTCCTTGATAATTTCATGAAAGATGATGTCTAGGCTCTTTTTTTGGTCATGGCTTTCAGGTAGTCCCATAATTTTTAAATTGTCTTTCCTGGATCTATTCTCCAGGTCAGTTGTTCTTCCATGAGATATTTCACATTATCTTCCATTTTTTCATTCTTTTGGTTTTGTTTTGTGATTTCTTGGGTTTCTCATAAAATCATTAGCCTCCATCTGTTCCATTCTAATTTTTAAAGAATTATTTTCTTCAGTGAGCTTTTGAACTTCCTTTTCCATTTGGCTAATTCTGCTTTTTTAAAGCATTCTTCTCCTCATTGACTTTTTGAACTCTCTTTTGCCAATTGAGTTAGCCTGTTAGCACTTTTTGGGTCTCCTTTAGCAAGTTGTTGACTTGCTTTTCATGATTTTTTTTGCATCTCTCTCATTTCTTGTCCCAAATTTTCCTCCAGCTCTCTTACTTGATTCTTAAAATCCTTTTTGAGGTCTTCCAAGGCTTGAGACCATTGAATATTTATTTTGAATGTTTGGGATACAGAAGCCTTAACTTTTATGTCTTTCCCAGATGGTAAGAATTGTTCTTCCTCATCTGACAGGATGGGAGAAGATATCTGTTCACCAAGAAAGTAACTTTCTATAGTCTTGTTTTTTTCTCCTTTTTTGGGCATTTTCCCAACCAGTTACTTGACTTTTGGGTCCTGTCAAGAGTAGGGTATACCCTGAGGATCTGTGAGATCTCAGTTCCTCCAAGGTGGCACAATCAAGCATGTACACTGGTCTGAGAGCAAGAAGAGATTTTTGTGCCCAGAATCTTAGTCACAACCACCTCACCTCCAGTTCCACCAAGCCAGCACTGGGGGTTGAGATTCAGATAAGCTGCCAGGGGAGGGGGGCACACAGGGTAGTCATTCAGTGTAAGATAAAGATCAGCTGCTGCAGGGCCTCTACACAGGGCTGAGGTAAGAATTAGCTGCTCAGTGCCCCCCAGGGATTTTATGATCCAACAATGGATGCCAGCTGCTGTAGGGGCTGCTATGGGAACTGCTGCCGCCTGCCCCATGTGGCCTCAGGAGCCACTGCCTGAGGCCAGAGCTATGGGAAGACCCTTCTTCCTTCTCAGCCAACTGAAAAAACCCTTTCACTGACCTTTGGCACCTGTGGGTTGAGGGCTCTTCGAACCACTGCTACTGCAACTGGGAATTCTGCCCCCAAGTCCTGCTAGAGTCCTCCTCCCAGAGCCACACCACACTCCAAGACTGGGCTGGGCTCCACTCCACATCTGGTGCTACAGAAGCTTCCTGTTGGCCTTTCAGATCACCCTGAGTTGGAAACCTCCTCCACTCTGTTGTTCTCCACTTCTGCTGCTCTAGAATTTGTTGGGAGTCTTTCTTTACAGGTATTTTATGGGCTGTGTGGGAAGAGCTAGTTATGTATACGTCTTTCTACTGCGACATCTTGGCTCCATCCCCTGTAAACATTTATTATGTGCCAGGCATTGGACTAAGTTCTGGGGATACAAAGAAAGATAAAAGACAGACTTTGTCCTCAGAAGCATGTTGTGGTGGTGGTGGTGGTGTTTGTCCTTCATTCTCAAAGAGGATCATGACATCCAGATGATGACATGACTCACAGTTGACTTGGATTTGAGTGAAGGAGGGCTGTTCAAGGTCACCAACCTCACTTCCTTCTCATGATCCATCTGGGTCTGGTGACCTGATAGTCATCGAGACAACTGGAGATGGCCCAGGATGCAATGTAAGACCTTGGTCCTTTCAGGCTAAGGTCTTATCACATTCTCACTTTGAGTGAGATACCAAGGACCTAGAAAAGGAAAGTGATCGGCTCAAGCTCATGTCACTATTAACTGGTACCAAACTGGATGTTGGCCTCCTGAAGCTGATTCCAGTGTTCTTTCTACAACTTCTAAAACTTTCCATTTAACCTTTTGGCACAGTGGGTTTCATCCAGGACTTAGAGTCAGGATGATTCTGTCAAATCCTGCCTCTGACACCTACTAAGTACTTATCTTGGGACAAGTCACTTAAATTCTATTTGCCTTTGGCTGCCACTCAGGGCTTTTATTCACTGATTTCTACTTGCCCAAGCACTTTGCTAAATTCTAGAGATACAAAGACAAAAGTGGCACTGTCTCTGCCTTCTAGGAGCCTAATAATTCAGAGATAACCTTCTTCCTAAGAAAGATTTGGTGGATAGAGCACTGGGCCTGGAATCAGGCCAAACCCAGCCTCAGATACTGCTCAACTGTGTGACCTTGCCAAGGCACAAGGCACTTAACCTGATTCCCTCAGTTTCTTCAGCCATAAAATGAAGGGTATCAGTAGCAAAATACAACTATGTACAAACAAGCCTACATAAAGGATAAATTGGAAAGAGTCTACAGAGGGAATGCTTTCTTTCACAATCCTGCCAAGGAGTATCATTATTTCCATTTTACAAGAGAAGAATCCAAGACACTGAAGGGGCAAATGGTTTGCCTATGATCTCCCAAGTCTAAGTGTCTAAGGCAAGATTAAACCCTAGTTCCCTATCTGTAAGTATTATGCTCCAAATCCTATACCTGAAATCCTGCCTGGAATGAGGACTGTTCACCAGATTCCAGGATATTCTGATTGGGGAGTCCCCACAGAGCTCTTAGGAGGTAAGGAAGAGGAAGTCCCACCTCAGACTATGGGGAATAACCTTATGGATCTTGTTACAACAAGATGGAGTCCAGACCAAAAGCATAAATCAATTCAATAAGGGTTCAGAGAAATGCATGATGATGGATCTGTGTTTTATTATCAAAGGAAGCTCAGTAGGTTAGGCCCACATCCCCATCTGGAATGTCTTGCCACCACTTCTCCCCTCAGCTCTATCCTCCCAAGACCAACTAACGTCCCATGTCCTTGGATGCTTAGGATCAGAGGACTAGTAGCATAATTCCTGCTCTGTTGTTGACTACCTGTGTGATCTCGGACAAATCATTTCCCTTCTCTTCACCTCAGTTCATTTTTTATAAAATAAGACTGGGGATCTCTGAGGTCCCTTCCAGCTCTTAATCTATGACCTTACATTGGCCCATTCTAGGCAATGGAACTAATAGGGAGTGTAATTTTTCCCAGCTGGTAGCAAACACTGAAGGTTGAAGTTATGAGGGATGGGGGAGGACAGAGGAACCTGGGAATTTTGGAGCTCCACTGAGAAGAGAGGATGAGTTTACAGATGAAGGGCAGTGGCTAGCTAATACAAGTGAAGGACAGTGCTGCCTCTAAGCTGAATACAGTCAGTACAAGACTCCAAAAACCTCCTCCAGCTCACCAACTAGCTTCAGGAATGATCTACTAGAACAGAATTTTGTTGTTTCCCTGAATGTGATGGCTACAGGCATCTGGTGAATTTATCCCTGCCCCACCTCCTCCCCTTTCCCAGTCTTCCATCATAACTGGCTAGCTGGCATCTTACCTTAAAGCTTGTGTTTATAGTAAATTTTATCTCTAGATAAAGATGAGTTGATCTTCATCATATTCTGAATTATTTTTTTGCTTTAAAGGAGTTGACCATGCAGTTAGGAAAGGACAAAAGAGAACCCATGACCCCCTAGATCTAATCACAAGTCTATAGAGAAGTATTCTCTCCCTCTGTCTCCTCTAGCTCTCTCCCTCTCTGTCTCTGTCTCTCTGTCTCTCTCTCTCTCCCTCAACACAGAGGGAAGGCACTAGAATTAAGAGGGACTGGGAAAGACTGAAACAGACTTTGGAGGTAACAGGGAGCCATGAGAGTTTATTGAGTGGGGGGGGCATGGGGTGACATGATCAGTCCTGTGCTTTAGGAAGAACATGTTGAAGGCTATGTAGTCAATGGATTGGAATGGAAAGAGATTTGAAGCACTATTATCCTAAATCCTTGGCACATTTTTTATTGTTCAGTTGTTTCAGTCATATCAGACTCTTTATGACTTCATTTGGGGTTTTCTTAGCAAGATACTGAAGTAGTTTGCTACTTGCTTTTCCAGCTCATTTACAGATGAGGAAACTGAAGCAAACAAGGTTAAATGACTTTCCCAGGGTCACACAGCTGGTACATGTCTGTGACCAAATTTGAACTCACAAAGAGTTTTCCTGATTCCAAGTTCAGGGCTCTATCTATTGTGCCACCTAGCTGCCCTTGTTTGACACAAAGTAAAAGTTTAAAAGTGTTTGCTAAATAACTGATTGACTGGGTATTAATTTCTTATCTTTAAATTCTTTATTTTTTTAATTTTCTTTTTTAAAATTTCTTATCTTTAAAATGAGGGTATTGGATTAGATGATCTCAGAGGGCATTTTTCAGTTCTAGATTTTGATGTGAACTTGGGCTTCATTAAATGAATCTCAAATGCCCAGAATAAGGAAGAGGAACTTCCACTGCTCTTTGCCTCATCAGACCCCATCTGGGACATCACACTACACTCTGGGCCCCACAGTTTAAGAAGGACATTGATAAATTAGTAGCATTCAAAGGAGGGCATTGGTATGGGGAAGAGTTTTGTGTCTATGTCATATGAAGATTAGCTAAAGGAATTGGCTCAGTGGATAGAGCACTGGACCTGGAGTCAGGAAGATCTGAGTTTAAATCCAGCTTCAGATACTTACTACCTGTGTCACTCTGGGCAAGTCACTTCACCCTGTTTGCCTCAGTTTCCCCATCTGTAAAATGAGCTGGAGAAGGAAATGACAAATCATTTCAATATCTTGTTAAGAAAACCATAAATAGGGTCCCAGAGGGTGAGGCATGACTGAACACACACACACACAAACACACACATACAACTTGGAGAAGATTCAGGAGGGTCTTGTGGTGCCTGTCTTGAAGTCAGGCAGACCGCCCACTAGCATTTATTGAGTGCCTACTGTGTTCCAGGCATTGGCTAAGCAAAGAAAGACAAACAACAATTCTCAAGGAATTCACAGTCAAATGGGGGAAATAAATAACATTTTGTAAATGTTCAAACAAGTAATAGAGAGGGTCTCAGAAGGAAGACACTAAGATTAAGGTGGTCTGGTGAAAGGTTCTGGCAGCAGATGGGTCTTTAGCTGAAACGTGCAGGAAGCCAGGGAAGCCAGAAGGCAGAGATGAGGAGGGACAGAATTCCAGGGATAGAATGAGGCCAGAGAAAGTACTTGGTCAATTTGTATTCAAACCTGAGTCACCTGGCTCCAAATCCAGTGAGTGTCCTTCCCAATATCCCCATGTGGAAATTCCTGCTCCCTCCTCTTCACTTAGGTGTTTTCCACAAGACCATTCCCCAAGGCCATGGACTTTCATTTTAGATTCAGCAACATTCTCCTTAGAAATTCAAGAGGGCAGTGAAGAAATAACAGCAGCTGGAAAAGGAAACCAACCCTTCAGAGCAACCTTGGGAGGTAGGTGCTGGTATTATTCCCATTTTACAGATGAGGAAACTGAGGCAGGCAGAGATTAAATGACTTTCCCAGCTTCAGCACTCTATTTTAATCATGGCTTTCAGGTAGTCCAATAATTTTTAAATTGTCTCTCCTGGATCTATTTTCCAGGTCAGATGTTTTTCCAATGAGATATTTCATATTGTCCACTATTTTTTCATTCCTTTGGCTTTGTTTTGTAATTTCTCTGATTTTTCATAGTTTCCATCTGCTCCATTCCAATCTTTAAGGCATGATTTTCTTCAGTAAGCTTTTGAATCTCCTTTTCCATCTGACCAATTCTGCTTTTTAGGGCATTCTTCTCCTCAAATGGTTTTTCGAGTCTCTTTGCCATTTGGATTAGTCTATTTTTTAAAGTGTTATTTAATTCAGCATTTTGGGGGGGTCTCCTTTACCAAGCAGTTGATTCATTTTTCATGATTTTCTTGCATTGCTCTCATGTCTCTCCAATTTTTACGTAATTTACTTCTCTTATTTGATTTTCAAAATCCTTTTTGAGCTCTTCCATGACCTGAGAGCATATAGAGTATAATAGCAAGGCAGACTCAGGCTAGACTTGAGAAGCAACTTCCTGTTTTTCAATTCTACATTTACATGAACTACAGGGAGAGAAATTCCCTTCCAATCCTAACACTTGGTTATAATAGTTACCTCATTTTTAGCCTAGGGGACAATATAGTGGCTCCTAAGGTCCACTTAATTCTCACTGGTTTGCCTTTGGGGAATTTATTTTCCATGAAAAAACGTCTGAGTTTAGTTGCAACTGCTCCAAGCCTCTAGTTAGGAAATTCCAAATACCTAGGCTAGAAGTTGGGTTTTTTATCTAAGCCTATATCTATATCTATTTTTATTTATCCCCTGACCTCTTTATGGCTGAGGTCAAATTCAGTTTACTTGAAATGTATGGGTAATGAAACAACAAATAATATTATAGTATCTGTAGATAACCAGGAAATGGGAAGGCACATTAAAAAAAGAACTGACTTTTCCTTGGGACAAACATTTATTACATGTCTTTTTCAAGATCAGGACTGTACAAGGCATTCTTTAGAGAGAAGACAAGATCTCCGCCTTTCAGAAGCTGGGGAGAGAAGACTACAGAAAGACACTCTACAGGCATTCTCACCTTTATAATAAAACAAGAGCTAGCATTTATAAAGCACTTTTAAGGTTTGCAAAGCACTTTACATCTATGATCACATTTGATCTTTTTTTATTATAGGGGGATGTTGGAATCTGTTCCTACTGGCTTGAGAGAGTTGATTGTTAAATTTCAAATGCAACCATTTATACCTCAGCAAGCTACAAACCAAGGTCTGAGTTATTGTTTTGTTAATTATCTAAATAGAAAAAATGGTAATAACACAGATTAAAATTTAAAAGGATGTCATGTGCACTTTTTTTTTCAGGGAGACTGTTGTTAGACATTTACCAGCATACCTTTCACTACAGTTCATAAGTAGAAGCCTTTCTGAAAAGCAGAAGTGGAAGATTCCCCACCTGTACAATGTGGAAGTTGGGTTAGCTAGTCTCTAAGGTCCCTTTTAGCTCTAAAACCTATAAGATCACTACAGAGCATTTAAAGGGCTTCACAAATTTGGTTAAGTATAAGTTTGTCATTGCCCATGGTCACCACCAGTTGGAAGTTGAGTATCATTCAAGTAAAAAGCTGACTTATGTTTTGGAGCCCAAAGAGGCCTAGACTAGAGTCCATCTAGGTCAACCCCAATAAGAACAGTAATCCTCTGTATGACAAGATATAACCACGGATCACAGATAACCATGAAATCTTTCCTATGCTATCCATGGTCAACCAATTTTTCTGGGAAGATCTCCAGTGATAGGGAACTAACCCACTAACACCAGAACCAGCCTGTGCTTGGACTATTCCCCTGAGACTAATTGGAGAAAAGGGAGCATCAATGTTTTTTAATCCAGGAGAAGAGGACCAGTTCTGGTGAAATTTGAATAGGGAGAGTTAAAAGAAGGTGAAAAGTGAGGTCATTACTGTCCATCAAGGAAAACTTCTTGAAGGACATAAGCCTTGATCCAAGTAAGTCTTGTGTCCTTCAATTCTTCCAACCTATTCAAATGTTAAGGGATTTCCTAACCCCTCTCCCTATGTCTCCCCCTTGCCCACTCAGCCCAGACTAATCCTTCCTCATGGTGTAGCCCTGGATCACACTGTTGAAATAGGCCAATGTGTTACGCTCAGGATAGAAAAGAATCATGTAACACTTGGGACCAAAATACCCCATGCTGATGCCAAGCAAGTTGATGACTGTGACAGACACATCAAAGATGCTGACTAGAACTCCCTGGTAGACAGACATGAATGTGCAGAGGAAGACAGAAGAGATGAAGTAGAAGGTCATGCTGAGTGTGATGAACTTGGCTTCATTGTAATTAGTGGGCAGCTCCTTGCCCATGTAGGCAAAACTGAAGCCAAAGACAGAGAGGATGAGGTCCAAGCTAGTGTTGAGCAACAAGGCCTTGCCATAGTTGGTATTGCAATTGAGAATCATTATCCGGGCATCGTCAGGATCAAATCCGATGGTGAGGTTGGTAGGTGTGAACATAACATTGGTAGTCACAATGATCACCTTGAGCAAAGTGATAAGTACCACAAAGACATAGGGCCCATTGTACTTGACCCAGTAACTATAGGCACAAGGCAACCGACGCGCCATCTTGAAGATGCAGACAATCTGGAAGGACCGGACAGTGATGCAGGCAATACAGACTGTAAAGCAGAGGGTGAAGAGGGTCTGGCGGCAGAGGCAGGTGAAGACAGTGGGCCGCCCTATGTACACGGGCACCGAGGCATAGGCCACCAGCAAGGGTGTCAGCATGAGAAAGCACATCCGGCCCCCCGCTGAACGCACCATGGGTGTCTGGAAGTGTACCCAGAAGATGATGAGGATGGCTAGGGTACTGAGAAAGCCCAGGCTGGCAAAGATGACAACAAGGATGGTGGGTGGCTCCTGCCATTCCAAGAACCGCAGGCGCCTTTTGAAACATTGGACATCCCCTTCCTTGGACCACTCATACTCTGGGCAGGCCTGGCATTCAAAATCATCTGCAATAAGCCAGGTTGAAGGGTGAGAGGTAGAATAAAGAACAGCCCTATCTTCAAAGACAGCCATTCCCACCACCCATTAGGATGGACAGTCAGTGTCAGAGAGGTCTGAGCCCTCATCACCTCATATACTTGGGTCAATGCCACAGCTTTTTGTCTGGTACCCACGCTTTTGCTTCTATCCCTCCAATTCCTCTTGACGTGGTCATCTTTATAAAACTCAGTCTTCATCATGTCACTTTTCTTCTCAAGAGTCTATAACAACTCCCTATTACTTTAGGTCCAAAATTTTCTACCTAGTATCCAATGGCCTCTACAGCCAACCTACCCACCTAACACTCCTTCTTCTCTCCCCAATGTCTACCCTCCACATCTGCGCACACACACACACACACACACACATACCTCTCTATCTTTGCCCATGGTGCTGGTTCCATCACGCATTCCTTTCCCTTTCCCATTCTATCTATTCTGTGAAGACTTTCTTGACTTTCTAAAGCCCACAATCAGCTCCTCTTTCTTTAATGTGCTGAAAGACTCACTGTCTTTGACTATGATTGAAAACACAACCCTTGCTTGGAAGGTAGCACAGCATAAAGCAGAAAGAGGACTGAACTTGGCATCACAAGAACTGGGCTCAATTCCTCTGACATTTACTCACCATGGGTCTTTATGACCTCTCCGGGCCTCAGTTTCCTCATTGCAAAATGCACCTGATAATGCATGAACTATCTTACTTCCTAGACCGTTGTGAGGAAAGTATCATGGAAGTCTTAGAGGGCTGTAGAAAGGAGAAGTCATTCCTCATGATGAATAATTATTTATTCCTTGGGTCTTGGTTTTATCCTGTGTAAAATAAGGACCGTCCCTGCCCAGGTGACATCTTATTTCATCTAGTGGTGGTAAGGATCCCATGAGCTCATGGATAGGAAGGGGATAGAATAACAAAAATAATAAGCTTTTTTATTATTATATCATGATCTCTGAGCCTCAGTTTCTTCCTCTGTATAATGGCTACAATAACACTTGCATCCTGGGGTTGTTATGAAGAAAGTATCTAGGAAAGGATAAAATATTAGGTGAATGTGATTGTTGAGGGAGCCAAGGGTTAGGTGAAGAAGGGGTCAGGACAAATTCCCATTGCATTCTGGGTTGACCTCACCCTTATGATTCCCTTCATTTTGGAGATGTTAAAACTAAAGCAGAAAAAGGAGGGGTGGGAGGTGAAAGTCATTTCTCTAGGTACACCAAGAAGTAATGGGGGCCTGAAAATTATTCTGGTGATACCAGAGGCCTGTGGCCTCTAACCAAGGAAAAGCCATTTGGGAAATTGATTCCCCACTCCTAAAATGATACTGATAGACTACCAGGAGGTTTTGCCTAACTCTGTGGCTTTCTCTGTCATTGATGCTCTCAAATAGGAAAGTGTGGCAAGTGCAAGCCCCCTCCTCCCTCAAGGCTCTCCCAGCCTTCCTAAGTTCTCTCTAGGCAGCTTCAGAGGGATGAGAGACTGGTGCTTTCATTCATACTATGAGTCTTGTTGCTCCATAACTCAATTCGCTGGCAATGAAAACAGCTTCTCACCTCATCCCATCCCTGGTGGATCTCTGCACCCTCCAACCTAAACAGGGATTGGCCAGCTGAAACTGGCCAGATTGGGGAGGCCCGTCTATGGGCTCTTTTGGTGGAGTGGGAGGGAGTATCAATGGTCCAAGGGTCTGAGATGCTGGTACCCTCCCCTACAGCTTGGTCATCTGGGAGCTTGGGCCTCTGGGCTGTCTGGGGAAGTTACAGGTTCCTACCTGATTGGTTGAGATAGGTCCCAGCCTTGCAGTTGATACACTCAAAGCAGCAGGTGTGCAGGCCCACTGGCTTCTTCTGCTGACCCAGTTGACAATTCTTGGAGCAGATAGAGGAGGGAACCTGAATCGGGGAGAGTGGAGAGTTGCTGAGCCACTCTGTTCCCTTCCTGGGTCCTTCCCCTCCAATGCCACTATGCCCAGCTGAGCTGAGGCCTTCATCACCAAGACTAGGGTAAGGGTCTTCTACCTAACTTCTCTGTCCTCTTCTCCAACCCATCCTTCACATGACTATAAAAATATTCATTCCACTCTATACCTCTGACCATGTCACTTCCCTACTTGAGTACCTGCACAATCTCTCTTTGCTAGCCTTTATCTAATACTGTACCTTGTCATGAGTTTTACATTCCAGCCAAAGTAGACCATTAGCTTTTTCCCAACCTCAGCCTGCCCTGCTCTGTCTCTGTGCATTTCTCCCTCCTCCCTAATGCCTCTGTCTCTCACCTTCATGATCTCTGAAAGGAGCACCAATCCTCTGCAGATTTCTTCTTTTAGTATCTACAGTGAGACCTGGCCAAATCCCTTCACCTCTCGGTGTATTCTCTCTTATAAAAAGAAGTGTTTTTACTAAATTTTCTCCAGAGATTCTCCAGGCCAGGTCCCTGGGCACTCCCACCCCCACATCATCAAGTCCCTGCCCCAGAACTGACCATGTTGTTGGGTGTGTTCCAAGAGATGTTGGTAGTCATATTCTGCAACTGCTGTCCTGGTTTGTAGAAGGCAATGCTCTCAAAAGGGTTGCGACCCTCATCCCATTGCCAGTGAACAATCTCTAAGCCCATGGGTGGATCTCCATGCTCATTAAAGAAGATTCTGTGGCCCAATAGGGTAAAGTTCACCTTCCGAATCTCCTGGAGCAACTAAGTTGGGGAAAAGTCAAGGGCAAGGATGGAGCTCACTAGCCCCCAAGGAAGGATGCCCCAGTTCTCCATCCCCTTCCCTCAATCCCAGGATCTGGATCAGTCAGCCAGGCACACAATGAAAGGCAAAAACACTGTCCCTGCCCCCAAGAAACTCATAGTATAATGGAGGACACACACACACATGCATACACACACACACGCACATGCACACGCACACATGCATGGGTGGTACAAATGAGAGAGGCACAACATTGTAGCGGAAAGGACATGGGTGTGAGAGTCAGAGGATGTTTGATAAGGAAGGAAGGTCCTCCAAGGCTGGGGAGTTATAGGAAGGTGGCTTTAGGTCCAACACCAAGGAGAATTTCCTGGCTATATAAGAGCACTAGAATGACTTGTCAAAGGACAGAACAGACATGTGCACCTTTAGATGAGTCAATTTTCTTCTCCTGACCTCATTACCCTTCATTACTGGACAATATTATAGTCCCCTCGTTGCTTTGCCTACCTCTTTTCTCTTCTCACTGGAACCCATCCCCTATACTGCTCCCAAACCAACATTCCAAAAACACAAATCTCATGTCACACCTAGTAAAAAAAAATCTCCAATTGCATCAAATTTCCTTAGCTTGGCATTCAAGCGCCCCCCCAATCTGGCCTGCCTACCTTCCCAGGTTTATTTGGATTACTCTCCTTACCTACCCTCCAACGCATTCAAACCAGCCTGATAGAGGCCCCCCTGTGTGTGGCCACCCATCTCCTGATTCAGTGTCCTTGTACACTCAAAGCTTCATGTCCGGCATGCATTCCTCCTGACTTCTGCCTCATTCCCAGCTTCCTTCAAAGTTCAGACTCGAGGGCCCTGTCCTGGGTAAGAACTTTCTTGATCCCCTCCGTTATTTGTGTTGCTGTTTAATCATTTTTCAAATGTGTCTGACTCTTCATGACCCCATTTGTGGGTTTTTGGCAGAGATACTGGAGTGGTTTGCCATTTCCTTCTCTAGCTCATTTGACAGATGAGGAAACTGAGGCAAACAGTTTGTTTGTCCAAGGTCACACAGCCAGTAAGTGCCTGAATCAAGGTTCACATTTAAATTTTCCTGACTCCAAATCCAATACTCCATCCCCTGCACAAGCCTGTGTAGGGGTCAGACTTGTTGCTACTGGAAATAAAGCATTTATACAACATTGAGGTTTGCAGAACACTTTATCTATATTAGCTCATTTGCTTCTCGGAGCAACTATGTAAGGTAAAAGCTACTATTTTCCCTACTTTACAGATGAGGAAACTGAGACTATGAGAGATCAAGAAATTTGTCCAGGGTCACAGAACTAGCAACCCTGATATCTGAAGCAACATGTGAACTCAGGTCTTCCTTTCTCCAAGCCCAGTGCTCTATCAACTAGGTACCCCTACAGGATAGACTCCTTGCTGCCCTGAAGTCAGCCAATGGTGGGTCAGTCCCACTCCCCATCCCAAGACAGACTTACCTTCCACGGATACACCACATCTTTGGAGCAGCTGGTCTCACTGCAGCCAAGCAGGTGGTGCAGGGCATGGGCCACGGTATAGACAGCCGAGTAGACGTTGTAGGCCACACGTTCCCCAGAGAGGGTGAGGATGCTGCTAAAGGATTTTATGGTGTCCAGGCAACCATCACATTCCTGGTTGCAGGTGGGCTCTGAGGAGTTCTTGGGCACTAGGGGTCTCTCAACATGAGTCTGTCTGACCCTGAAGTCACTGAAGCCTGGGATGGGGATGTTCTGGGTGGTGATGCCCAGAAAGGTGCCAGCTTGCTGGATATGGGGGATTCCATGGAGGACAGGGTCGATGGACCAGGACTCTGAAGCGATCCACACAGTGCCTGTGAGGTTCTGACAGATGACCTCCTCAAAGAAGTTGAAGAGGGCCAGGTCCAGTGACATCACAGCCACCACATTGGCTGTACTTCTCTTGATCTTATCCACTATGACCTCTATCCTTTTCTTATCCTGGGGTGTTATGGTCCGGTTGCCCATTGGGACAGGGAGTGTCTCCTGGAAGGCAATACACATCTCCCGTGATGCCAGCTTCTCATTGAACAGTTGGCTGTTCTCTCGGCCATAATCATCGTTGCTTGCTATGACGATGACCCAGTTCCATCTGAAGTAACTCATGAGCTGAATCATGGCCTCAATCTGATGCTCGCCACTGGGGATGGTGCGGAATAAAGCCGGGAACCGACTGTTGTCCCGAAAGTCATCACTGATGGCGCTGTAGCTGATCTGAGAGGTCAGGGAAGAGATGTCATCATCACTGATACTAGCCATAGAAGCAAAAGGGAAACATGGGACTTAGGAGGAAACATGGCAGCTGCTCCATCCAACCCTCCCATTTTACAGAGGAAGAAATAGAGACCAGACGTTAAGTGTCTGAGGAAGAAAGCAAAGATGTTTCAACCTAGTTTGACCCTCTGATTTTACAGAAAAGGAGACTGGGGCTCAGATTAGCCTTTCTGAGCCCCAGTCTCCTTTTCTGTAAAATCAGAGTTTCCCAGGGTCCTAGAACTAATAAGTGTCTGAGGTTGGATTTGCAGCCAGGTCTTCCTGAATTCAGGTCCAAGGCACGCTGCCCTAGGTAGCAAGAATGACTCACCTGTGGAAGGAGAAAGAGGGAAAGGAGGTTGCTGACAGTGGTGACAGATTCTGAGGTGTCAGGGCCAATGACAGCCACCACTCGGGGCTCATAGTGACTGTAGTCTCGCTGGATGGGCAGATTGAAGTTCTCCTTGGCCAGGAAGTAGAGGATGGGCTGGATATTGTTGGTGACGTAACATACATCCACCATCTCATACCCCAGCAACAGCCCCGGCAGCAGCCTACTGTCATTGTTGATCTCCTCCACTGCAAAGCGCATGGCTTGCATCAGATTGTAGCCCAGCACCTTCACGTCATAGCTGAGGGCAGGTGCACCAAGGGAGATATGGGGAGACAGAGAGAGGAGAGAGACAGAGATGGACAGAGAGATGGAGACAGAGAGAGGAGAGACAGAAAGAGGAGAGAGACAGAAACAGACAGAGACAGATGAGTCAGAGAAACAGACAGAGAGACAGTGAAGAGAGAGAGAGAGAGAGAGAGAGAGAGAGATGGATCAACTCCACTCTTACTTTCTATTGTAAAACTAATATCCGTCCACAGCACTGGTTGCACTGGGGAATTCTGGCCTCTTTATCAAATCATACTCACCACTAAGATCCTCATCCTTATTTTCCTCATGCCCATCCACACACTCACCCTCACTTCTACCATCCCCACCCTCACTTCCACAATCCCCGCCCTCACTTCCACCATCCCCGCCCTCACTTCCACCATCCCCACCCTCACTTCCACCATCCCTGCCCTCACTTCCACCATCCCCACTCCCATCCCACCATCCCTGCCCTCACTTCCACCATCCCCACTCCCATCCCACCATCCCCACTCCCATCCCACCATCCCCGC
>CM053771.1:45336237-45350300 GCA_028658325.1 Potorous gilbertii
TCACTTCCACCATCCCCACTCCCATCCCACCATCCCTGCCCTCACTTCCACCATCCCCATTCCCATCCCACCATCCCTGCCCTCACTTCCACCATCCCCACTCCCATCCCACCATCCCCGCCCTCACTTCCACCATCCCCACTCCCATCCCACCATCCCCACTCCCATCCCACCATCCCCGCCCTCACTTCCACCATCCCCACTCCCATCCCACCATCCCCGCCCTCACTTCTACCATCCCTGCCCTCACTTCCACCATCCCCACTCCCATCCCACCATCCCCATCCCCATTCCTTTCTCCACTTTTACACCAGCACTGAATTCTACTTTTCCTGTTACCATCATTACCATCACCATTGTCTCTTTCACAACCTCCATTTTCACTATCCTCCTTCTCCCCACTTCTGGCTCTACTTTTACCCACTTCATCACCCTCAATGCTCTCACAGTCCTCACTTTCACTGCTCTCCATCACCATTCACCATCACTGTTCCTACCATTACCATTTTCACCATTGTCACTTTCACAACAGTAACCATCACAGGACACCCCAAATAATTACTTGCCACCATCAACATTCCCATTACCCTTCTTTTGATGCCCCAATGGCCACCTCCACCACTGTCATCGTTTCTATCTGCCTCCCCATCATGAAATCACTCTTTCATGGACTCACTCTTTGCACTGGGGCACCTGCATGTAATTGAGATGAGTTGTGCCCTTGATATTGGCATGGAGGGTGAACAATCCCCCCAGGAGGTAATCCCCAGCCAGATGGAAATCAGAACTCTCCTGGACCTCCACTGGCATCAGCAGAAGGAGCAGGAGCATCCAGGAGATGATGGTCCCCATGGTTCTGTGCTGTTGTTCCATGTAGCCCTCTGCACCTAACAGGGTCCAGGTGCCTCTGGCTAGGACTTGCCCCATCCTGTTTATTTGTACAGTCTCTAAGGAGCCCATTTACATAGAGTCATGGGGGAAAGAGAATAAGTGGGTGGGGAGTGGATAAGAAATGAGAGCTAGTCTGGAATGGGGAAGTGAGAAATCTCCCAAGACCTGGAGTCATGGACCTGATTGTGCTGAGGACTAGGGGTCAGTGCCAGGGAGACAGGGAAAATCTAGTCAGTTTTACACGTGTGTGTGTGTGTCTGTGTGTGTTTCTGGGAGAGAGTGGAGGACAAAATAGAATGAATTCTGACTGGAATCTGTTTGAATGTCTGAGATAGGGGAGACTTTAAATACAGATTGTCAGAGGTGGAAGGGTCCTTAAAAAACAGAACGTCAGAATTAGGAGAGTCCTTGGAACACAAGATGTCAGAGCTGGCAGGGTTCTTAGAACACAGGATGTCAGAGCTTGGGAGGGCCCTTAGAACACAGGATGTCAGAGCTGTGAAGGTCCTTAGAACACAGAATGTCAAAGCTGGGAGGGCCCTCAGAACAGAAGACCTAGCTAACCAGGGTCCTACATCCTCATTGCCAGAAGAAGAAACTGAAACTCAGGAATGACAGGTGACTGTCCAAGGTCTCCAGGTATAGCCTCCTTGTCTTGAGGAAAAATGTCCTCACTGAGAACAGAACTGTGCACTTCCAGATTCTAAGTCTTCCCTGAATGTGCCCCAGTTGCAAAAGAAGCCAGTTTGGAAATGGCCAAAGGGGAGATACTACCTTCTCTTTTCCTCCTGCCTATTAAAGTGTAAAGCTCCCTGAAAAAGGACACCTACACTGACTCAACCATTCTAAAAGGCAATTTGGAACTGTGCCCAAGGAACTCTAAAACGGCAAACCCTCTGACCCAGCAATAGCACTACTAGGGTTGTAGCCCAAAGACATCCAAAAAAAGGGAAAAGAACCTGTTTGTACAAAAATATGTATAGCAGCTCTTTTTGTGGTGGCTAAGAACTGGAAATCGAGGGGATGCCCATCAACTGGAGAATGGCTGAACTGGTCACAGTATATGAATGGAATGGAATATTATTGTGCTGTAAGAAATGATGAGCAGTCAGATTTCAGAAAAACCTGGAAATACTTACATGAACTGATGCAAAGTGAGGTGAGCAGAACCAGGAGAAGGCTGTACACAATAACAGCAATATCGCTCGATGAAAAACTGTGAATGACTTAGTTCTTCTCGGCAATACAATGATCTAAGACAATCCCAAAGGACTAAAACTGAAACATACTATCTGCCTCCAGAGAAAGAACTGATATTGATAGAATACAGACTGAAGCATGCCATTTTTCACTTTATTTCTTTCAATTTTTTCTTTTATTTGAGGCTTCTTGTACAAAACAACTAAGATGTTTTACATAATTGCACATATATAACCTATATCTGATTACTTATTGTCTAGGGGAGGGAGGGAGGAATAGAATTTGGAACTCAAAACTTTAAATTAAAAAATGTTTTAAAAATTGGGAAAAAAGAGGAAGGGAGGAAGGGAGAGGGGAGAGAAAGAGAGAGAGAGAGAGAGAGAGAGAGAGACAGGACACAGGGACCATGTCCTAGCTATCTGCACATTCCCACCCAGCAGAAGTCCTTCCTGGAATTGGAATCTCCGAGTCGGTCAGCCTGTGATGGCAGCATTGCAGAATGCCTGCTTGATTGCCTTCATACCTGATCTCCTTAATCCAGCCTCCCACGACTTCCTCTCCAAGCTCAAAAAGCCACAGGAAGAAGCTGGGGCTGGGCTTAGGAGAGGGGGCAGTGACTTTGCTAAGAGTTTATTGCAGCTCTCTGTCCTGTCGATCATGTGACATCAGGTGTCATAATTATTCTTTGGGTGGGGCTGGGGTCTGATGCCCCAGTTAGAATAGAAACTCCCTGAGGGCAGGAGCCATAGGATCACAGACTTATCTCTTGACTGAGGCCTTAGGAGGCACCTGATTTCACTCCCTGTATGTCATAGTCAGGTGATGTGACTTAATGTAGCTTAGCTAGTAAGTGGCCTTTAAAGTATGTTTCAACCCTGCATCTGTGATCCTAAATTGCAAACTAGAAGAGCTACCATCAATTCTAAAAGAAGGGAGCCTTAGAAAAATCCAGCTTTCTCCTTGTAGTTAATAAGACCTGCCACAAGATGGCGCCATTAACTCCAGCCTGGGCACAATGGCCCAGCAAGAACTCATATCCGTGGTGGAGATGGAAGGGACCTTAGAAATTTTTGAGTCCAATGGCCTCACTTTACAAAAGGATAAATTGAGGTCCAACAAGGAGAAGTGAATTGCCCAAGTCCACATCGGTGAGCTGGGTCCCAAACCCTTCCAAGAAGGCAAAAAGGCCTTGGGTCCATCTCATAAAATCAAGAATGTCAGAACTGAACCTTGAAATATAGGGTGCTAAAATTTTAGAAATCACTAAACCCAGTTTCCAGTTTTATAGAAAGCAATTGCTAATTGGTTTAGTGCATATTGCAGGTGCTAAGACTTTAAGGAAAGGGAGGGATCCTGCAGCTTAGAATGATCAGAGAAAGTTTCCTGTAGTTGGTAGGACCAAAGCTGCACCTAGAGGAATGATCAATTCTCTGCTGCCTGTGCTAATCTTGGCCTAATAATTAATACCAAGAAAACACAGGTGCTCCATCAGCCACCATCATACCATCCATACATGGAATCATCAGTTACCACAAGTGAAGAAGTTTTGAATGCTGTGGATAAGTTCACTAACCTTGGTAGCGTACTTTCCAGGGATGTACACATTGACAGTGAAGTTGATGCACACATTGCCAGAGCTAGCTCAGTGTTTGGGAGGCTCTGAAGAAAAGTTTGGGAGAGAAGAGGTATTAGACTGACTACCAAACTGAAGGTCTACAGAGCCATTGTGCTGACCTCTTTGTTATATGATCATGAAACATGGACAGTCTACCAGCACCATGCCAGGAAACTGAATCACTTCCATTTGAACTGTCTTAGGAAGATTCTGAGGATCACCTGGCACTGAAGTCCTTGCTCAAGCTGAACTGCCAAGCATTCAAACTATGCTTCAGAGAGCGCAACTCTGATGGGCTGACCACCCATTGTTCAAATGCAAAATGTATGCTTGCCAAAATGACTATTTTATGGAGAACTCACATGAGGTAGGTGATCACATGGTGGCCAGAAGAAACAATAAAAGGACACTTTCAAGAACTTTGGATTTGATTGTGCAACATAGGAAACAATGGCACAGGACCGCTCAGCATGGCGTGCCCACATCAGAAAGGGTGCTGTGCTCTTTGAGCAAAGCAGAAGTGAGACAGCACAAAGTAAACACAGGAAGTGCACATTTGAGATATCCACCCCAAATATTCACATGGACTATCTGTGCCCAACCTGTGGTACAGCATTCGAGCTCATATTGGTCTGATCAGCCAGTCGGACACACTGAAATTTCACTTTATCAAGGTGATGTTATTTGGGTCCTCTTCGAAGACGAAGGACAACACACAGGACTGGAGGCGGATACTAGAAAAACTCAAGTAAAAAGAATGGCTAATGATGCAATGTGGACTGTCCTGTCCTATAGTCTAAGCCAAACCTGAACAGGACTCCCCTCTACAACACGGAAGAGAAGACCCCACCCCTGCCCCCCCATCCTAAAAGAAAAAAAATGAAAGAAAGTGAAAAATGAATTGCTTCCATCTGTATTCAATCAATATTGCAAGTATTAACCAGAAGGAGGCCGCCGTCATCTTGGAAAGAGTTAGGAGACCTGCAATTGGATCTTGACTCTGCCACCAAGTTCCCTACCTTGCCTAAGACTCACCTTTTCTTGAAAGAGTGGGATTAAATAGTCTCTAAGATCCCTTCCAATCAATCAAGAAGTCAATCAAAAAACATTTCCCCAGGAATACAACTATCTTACAAAGAATGAAACAATCCCTACCCAAAATGAGCTCTCATTCTTCCAGCTCTGAAATTCTGTGATTGCTATACTATCCAACCCAAGATTAGAATACAGGGATGAGAAACCTGCCGCCTCAAGGCCACATGTGGCCCCTAGAGGGCTAGATCCTCCAGGGAAGCCCTTTGACTGAGTCCAAGTTTTACAGAACCAAAAGGCCTCACTTGCTCCCCACTCCTGGTAGAAGCTCACAAAGGGATGGGTTTTCTCACTTGTATTTAGCTTGGCTTCATTTTGTTTTGTTTATTTTAATGAAGGTGTCATGAAAGAGAACTACTCATAGGGCCTGCTTCAGATACAACACTTTCCTTCCCCAGACCCTATGCCCCACCATCCTGACCTGGATAGCCAATCCACCTCAAGGGGCAGGCTGTTGCACCTGGAGGCCTCTGTTGTCAGGTTGTCAGGCAACAGAAAGCCAATTATCCTATGCAAAGTGATGGGGAGGGAGAAAGGAGGTGGGGTGCTGAGCCAGGAAAATGTGGGGGTTTAAAAAAACCAAACCATTTGCCTGGGGATTTGTTTGTCAAGATGCTAACGGGAAAGAATATTTTTCCCTGTTTATTTTTTAAGCAAAGGAAATTTTAAGCAAAAGGAAATTTGGGCTGAAGTAGGATAATGGTAGCCATAGCCACATACATAATGAGGAGACAGAATCCTTGGAAACGACCCTGATGTTGGGAAAGATTGAAGGCAAAAGATGGAGGGGATCGTAGAGGATGAAATGGAAAGACAGCATCATGGAAACAATGAACATTAACTTGGACAGACTGAGAGATAGAAAAGCGCAGAATGGCCTTAGGGGTCCAGGGTTTCATGGAGAGTCAGACATGGCTCATCAACTGAACAACAATGAACAAAAGCCACCTTCAATGTCAAAGTCAGATTGTGGGAATGCCGACCTTGCTAGGAGGCCCGTCAGAGTGGATAGAGGGGAGGTAGGGGGTCCCAGTTCTCACCTCCTACCACCCATAGCATATTCATTTTATGTAGAACTGGAAGGGATCCCTTCAGGATTACTAGTCCATCCACCACTCCACAAAGCTGTAAAAGACAGGAGGAGTATAGATTTTCTTTGGAGTCCAAGATCTCACCAGCTAGGAGTTGGGAGGGAGCCCAGAGGCCATATAGTCTAACCCAAACCTGAACAAGACTCCCCCTCTACAACACGGAAGAGAAGACCTCCAATGTTGGATAAAGAGCTCATTTCTAAAACAGCCTGTCCCACTTTGGGAGAGCTCCAATAATTAAGGCAGTTTTCCTCACATTGATCCCAAATCTGTTCCTACAATTTGATCCATTGTGATTCTAGGGCCAAAAAGAAAGAGCTCAGAGATGGGAGATGGAGGATGGGAGATGGAGTGTCTTGTACAAGAAATAGTAAAAAGGTCGGTGTTCCTATACTGTAGAGGGTTCAGAGGAAAATGAAGCATAAGAATACTGCAAATATAGGAAAGGGCCAGATTGTGAAGACTTTCAAAGCAGAAAGGTCAATTTCCATCTGATCCTAGGGGTGATTGAAAGTCATTGAAGTTGACTAAGCAATGGAGGTGGCCTGATCAGACCTGAGGTTTAGGACAATCACTTTGGCAGCTGAGTGAAGAGAGGAGAAACTGGAGACAAAACACTAGTGAGAAATTTCCTTCCCCCTCCTTCCTCCTCATCTCTGCCTTCTGGTTTTCCTGGTTCCCTTCAAGTCCCAGCTAAACCCCACCTTCCACATTTCCCAACCCTGTTAATTTTAGTACTTTCCCTTCATTGATTATCTCCAGTCCCCAGACAGAGTTGCCTGCCTGTTGTATCCCTGATTAGATCACAAGCACCTTTGGCCTTTCTTTGTATTCCCAGTGCATAGCATCTGGCCTAGCACACAGTAGGTGCTTAATTAATAAAAGCTTGTTGGGTTCCCTGCAGATCTCTCCTGAGCTTCAAGTCTGCACAAAATCCATCTGATCCAAGGCCCCCTTCTGCACCTTCCTTTTTCATTCTCCTTTCATCTCTCCAGAGTCCTCCTCAGTGTGGTTAACTGTTCACTAGTCAATGGCCCAGATCTCCCTTCCATGACTGATGCAAGAGTCCATTAGGATTTAAGATTTAGGATAAGAGTCCATTAGGATTTAAGGGGAAAGAGATTTGAGCTTTATAGGGGAAAACCCTATCAATAAAAATCTTGTTTTTTAGGAACATAAGAATAAACCCAGAAGGGCAGGACTCTTTCATTTCTGTCTTTCTATGCCCAGAACCTAATGCAATGCCTTACACAAAGTGGTACTAAGAAAATATTTGTTAAACTAAATCAGATGAGATTCAGAAGAGAGGCCGGATTTAAGAAGTGATTGTGCCGGTTAAGAAGAAAGCTCTGAGAATAGGAAATGGGTTTCTAGAGTGTGGCTTAAAATTGTAAGACAAATTCCTGGGCAGAGACTTAGGGCACTTAACAAAGGCTGATAAGATAATATTTGCCTACAATATTATAAAGCTGAATGTAAAATGGAAAGGGAAGAGAAAGGGGAAAATGAGCCCTTGTATACCCAGCAGAGGGCAGTTAGATGGCACAGTGGATAGAGCACTGGGCCTGGACTCATCTTCCTGAGTTCAAATCTGGCCTTAGACACTTAATATTTGTGTGACCTTGGGCAATCACTTCACCCTGTTTGCCTCAGTTTCCTCATCTGTAAAACGAGCTGGAGAAGAAAATGCCAAGCTACTCCAGTATCTTAGCCAACAAAACCCCAAATGGGGTCATGGAGAGTCAGACACAACTAACTGACTAAACAACAAGCATGTCCAACAAGCTCCAAAGTGAGAAAAATAACAGCTGAAACTTTCAGAAATTCACAAGAGGCAAAATCTAAGAAAGGATCCAGGATTCCCTATGACCTCAGCTGTCTATATACAATTCACAAACTATGATAATGAGTCAAATGAATCCTAGAATCAGAGCTAGAGTGGGAAAGACCCTTAGAGGCCATTGAGTCCAATCCCTTCATTTTACAGATGAAGAAACTGAGACCCAGAGAGGGAAAGTGTCAGAGCTCAGATTAGAACCCAGTTCCAGTGACTCTAAGCTCAGCACTCCCTCTCCACTGTAACAAGTAGCCATTTATAAACATCCTCCTCTTTGCCCCACCATCTTCCTCTTCCTGATACTCCAGTGACAACAATGCTTCTTTCTATTGGGTTCACTAATGTGACAGATTATACAGGTACAGTAGGTTCAGTTTGAATAGATGTCTCTTGAGTTCTTCTTGTGGAAAAGATGGAGGGATTTGGCCTAGATGGAAAGAGAATACAGTTAGTAGACACAAAAGTGGTTGAATGACCAGACCTCAAGAGTAGGTGTTAATGGTTCCATGTCAACTTAGAAGATCTCCAGTGGAATGCTTGGCCCTGGGCCACTTAACATTTTTATCAATGATTTGAAGGTTGGAAGGAAAGCATGGATGGCCTACTTATTGAATTTGCAGCATGGAAAAGAAATCTGGGACACCAAGCTGGAAAGAATAGCTAATACATAAAATGACAGAATTAGTATTCAAAAATATTTTAACAGACTAGAACAATGGTGTCACACTGAAATGTGAATGGGGGCCATTGAACCATACAGAAGGACCCATGCAAGCCACATATTGACTTAGAAAACCACACATTTATAGATTTCTTTTTTCTTAATTAATACATCAATATAAAATCAGATAGGAACTACATTTTAATCTGGTGAGAGCCTCACTCAGGGGGTGTCATGGACTGAAGGCAGTCAGCCCTGAGCCAAATATTGGGTCAGATTGAATAAAATGAAAATCAATTAGGGACAAAAGGTTTTGCACAAGGGTTTTTAAAATGAGCTTCATAAGTACAAAATGAAAAAGGAGGAGAAACTAGGACACTTTTGTCTATGGAAAAAAATGATCTTTTAGTGAACTGTACCTTTAATCTCAGTAAATCATTGAATGGGTGTTGCCTCAAACAAAGACCTAGGAAAGACTTGGAGCCTTGGAGAAGGGAAAACATTCCTTTGACTGTGGGCAAATTACTTCACTCTTCTAAGAAACTTACATGAAATTTAATGTTTCATCTGTGAAACGACAATAACAATAGCATTTACCTCTCAAGGTTGTTGCAAGAATCAAATCAAATAAACAGAATAATTTGCAAACCTTAAAGTGCCATATAAATGTGAGCTTTTTTCATTTTGTAACGAAGTACAGTTAAGCAAAACAAACCAATATATCAGCATATCTGACCAAATGTTTTGACAGTGGGGAGTTCATGCCTACTGGGGGCCTTTGGGCAGAGGCTGAATGGCCATTTTTTTCAGTATGTTAGAGGAGGTCATTCCTCTTCAGAATTAGATGGGCACCTTAAAATTCTGTGATGCTCCAACCTTCCCATTTCCTGTTGAGTCCCAATTCCACAGGAACACTCTGGCCATACCTCCTGAAGGAAGCTGATGCAGGTGCCCCTTCATTTCCTTACAAGAGCCCAGCCTGTCATGGTCATGAGGCATGACAGTCACAGTGGAGACACCCATTTCTAGTCAAATGGTCCCTGCCCAGGTCCCTTCAGCTGAAGCAGGGAAATGAAGAGACTCCTTTGGTTTCTGAGACTCGAGGATTTACCTTATAGATCATGCAAAGCAGTTGTCACACCAGGACTACTCTTGAGAAGAGGCTGGGACCCAGAGGGTTTGTGCCCCCTCCCAAGTAATGCTGCCTTTGGTGAGAAGGCAGGCCAGGGTGGGAACTACAGTAATGAACAAACATGCACCCATTAAAGCCCATATCCTTACTGGAGGTTAAAAAGGAACATTAGAGAAAAACAGTAGTCATGCTGACTGGGAAATATTTGAGTCTCTGTTTTGCTGTGGGACCAACAGTCACTGAACAGGGCTTCAAGTCCACCTAGATACGAGGTCAAACTGCTTGGCCTAAAGATCCCCCTCAGCTCTGACATTCTCTGTTCTGTGTGACTGTGGATGTGTAACAGTGCATCTGGACGTTCCTTCATTCCTACATATAAGTTGAATTAGATTAAGGTCATTCCTAACTCTCCAATATTCCATTCCAAGGGCTCTCTCAGCTCTGACATTCTGTGTTCTAAGAACCCTCCCACCTCTGGCATTCCACTAAACCAACTGTTCTCAAAAATTACAGCTGAATATTTTTCTGGCACTAGGAATAGACAATCAGTTTTTAGATTGGGAAGAGTAGGAGAAAGTTGAGAGAAACCACATGTATATTTTCCCTTCTTCAGGAGCAAATTTCTTTTAGTTTAGTGGCAGTTCAGGAGCTGATGTGTTTTGAGGTTGGTGCATACATGTAATGGACAATCTTATTTTTCAAATATTACTCTTACCATACTATCTATGATGAATATGTAAGCATTTTACTGTAATTTTTAAATATATAATTAATTTTTAGTTTTCAACATTCACTTCCGTAAGATGAGTTTTGAATTTTCTACCCCACCCTCTCCTCCCTCTCCCCAAGACAGCATGCAATCTGATATAGGCTCCACTCATACATTCATATTAAACATATTTTCACATTGGATGTAATGTAAAGAAGAATTAATATTAATGGGAGGAATCACTACAAAGAAGAAACAAAACAACAAAGGGAAAGGAGAACAAATAGTATGTATCCATCTGCAGCCAGACTCCCAAGTTCTATCTCTGGATGTGCATAGCATCTTCCATCAAGTTGTCTTAGATCCTTGCATTGCTGAGAAGTCTATCAAGGTCAGCCAGCACATAATGTGTCTACTACTGTTTACAATGTTCTCCTGGTTCTGTTCACTCACTCAGCATCAGTTCATGTAAGTCTTTCCAGGTTTTTCTGAAATCTGCCTGCTCATCACTTCTTATGGAACAACAGTATTCCATTACATTCATATACAATGTATTCAGCCATTTCCCAACTGATGGATATCCCCTCAATTTCCAATTCTTTGCTACCACAATAAGATCTGCTATATAATATTTTTGTACATGTGAGTCCTTCTCCTGTTTCTATGACCTCTTTGGAATACAGACCTAGAAATGGTATTGCTGGGTCAAAGGGCATGCACAATTTTATCTGTAGTACTTTCCTTATCTCTTAATTAGATCTATTTTTGCTTTTGCTTTGTCTGAGATCAGTATTGCTACCCCTGTTTTTTTTTTTAGTTCAGCTGAAGCATAATATATTCTGTTTCAGTCTTTCACCTTTACTCTGTTTATAACCCTCTACTTCAAATGTGTTTCTTTTAAACAACACATTGTAGGATTGTGGTTTTTAATCTACTCTGCTACCCACTTCCATTTTATGGGATAGTTCATCCCATTCACATTCACAGCAATGATTACTGTTTCTTTCTCTTCATCCTACTTTTCCCCTTTTTGCTTTTCTCTCCCCTTTCTCCCTTTCCCTCCTCACTAGAATTTTGCTTTCCACCACTGCCTCCCTCAAACGGCCCTCCCTTCAATCTACCACTCACTCCACCTTCCCTCCTCGCACCCTCTCTGAGATGGGTGTACAATCTTATATAGGTTCTACACATACATTCCTGTTAAATACATGTAGCATGGAAGATTTAAAATGAATGGGAGAAACCATAAAACAAAACAATACATAATGTAAAAGAAAATGGTCTCCCAACATTTCTCATCTTCCTGTTTTATCATGTTAGCCAATCTGACAGGTGTGATGTGGTACCTTAGAGTTGTTTTAATTTGCATCTCTCTAATCAATAGTGACTTGGAGCATTTTTTCATATGATTATAGGTAGCTTTAATTACTTCCTCAAAAACTCCGTTCATATCCTTTGACCATTTATCAATTGGGGAATGACTTGTATTCTTGTACATTTGACCCAGTTCTTTATATATTTTAGAAATGAGGCCTTTCTCACAGACATTATTTGCAAAAAAATTCTTTTCCAGTTTTCTGCTTCCCTCCTAATCTTGGTTGCATTGGGTTTCTTTGTGCAAAAATTTTTCAATTTAATGTAATCAAAATTGTCCATTTTGCACTTCATAATGTTCTCTATCTCTGGTTTGGTCATAAATTTCTCCACAAATCTCACAAACACACTATTCCTTACTCCCCTAATTTGTTTATAGTATCAATCTTTATACCTAGATCATGTATCCATTTGAACTTTATTCTTGTATAAGGTATCAGGCATTGGTCTATGCCCAGTTTCTACGATACTGTTATCCAGTTTTCCCAGCAATTTTTGTCAGTGAACTCATATCCCAAAAGCTGGGGCCCTTGGGTTTATCAAACAGTAGATTGCTATATTCACTGACTATGGTTTCTTGAGTACCTAACCTATTCCACTGGTCAACCCCTCTGTTTCTTAGCCAGTACCAAAAGGTTTTGATAATTGCTGCTTTATAATACAATTTGAGATCTGGTAGGGCTAGGCCACCTTCCCTAGCATTTCTTTTCATTAGTTCCTTGATATTCTGGACCTTTTGTTCTTCCAGATGAATTTTGATATTAACTTTTTCTAGCTCTAGAAAATAATTTTCTGGTCGTTTGATTGGTATGGCACTGAATAAGTAAATTAATTTAGGTAGAATTATCATTTTTATTATATTAGCTTGGTCTATCCATGAGCAACTGATGTTTTTCCACTTACTCAGATCTGATTTTATTTGTGTGAAGTGTTTTGTAATTGTGTTCATATAGTCCTTGGGTCTGTTTTGGAAGGTAAACTCCCTGATATTTTTATGGTGTCTACCATGGCTTTAAATGGGATTTCTCTTTCTATCTCTTGTTGTTGGGCTTTGTTAGTAATATATAGAAATGCAGATGATTCATCTGGGTTTATTTTATAACCTGCAACTTTGCCAGAGTTGTATATTATTTCAAGTAGTTTTTTACTTGATTCTATGGGATTCTCTTAAGTATATCATATCATCTGCAAAGAGTGATAACTTAGTTTCTACTTTGCCTATTCTAATTCCTTCAATTTCTTTTTCTTCTCTTATTGCTATAGCTAGCATTTCTAATACCATATTGGATAACAGTGGTGATAATGGACATCCGTGTTTCACTCCAACCTTTTACCTTTACCTTGTGTGTATGGCTGCATTTTAAATGTGTTTTTTGTAAACAACATATTGTTGGATTATGGTTTTTAATCCAATCTGCTATCTGTCTCCGTTTTATGGGGGAGTTCATCCCATTCACATTCAGTTATGATGTGTTTATTGGAAATGCATCTAGCTTGTCCGCATTGCATATGCTTGCTGATGGTTTTAGGTAGATACTGCTCATTATTTTATGGAAAATTCCATTTATTCCTATACTTTCCAGTGTTTTCAATAGGAATAGTGTTGTATTTTGTCAAAAACTTTTCCTGCATCTATTGAGAATCATGTGGTTTCTGTTAGTTTTGTTGATATGATCAATAATGCTACCAGTTTTCCTAATATTGAACCAGCCTTGCATGATATAAATCCTAGCTGATCATAATGTATTATTCTCGTGATAAGTTGCAATATTCTTTTTGCTAATATCTTACTTAAAATTTTTGCATCTATATTCATTAGAGAAATTGATCTATAATTTTCTTTCTCTTTTTTGGCTCTTCTGGTTTAGGTATCAGAACCATATTTGTATCACAAAAAGAATTTGGCAGGACTCCTTCTTCGGAAATTTTCCCAGATAGTCTATATAGTACTGGAATTAACCGTTCTTTAAATGTTTGATAGAATTCACTTGTAAATCCATCTGACCTTGGAGTTTTTTCCTAGGGAGTTCATTAATGGCTTGTTCCATTTCTTTTTCTGAGAGGGGGTTAAGTATTCAACTTCCTCTTCTATTAATCTGGGCAATTTATATTTTTTAAAATAATCATCCATCCCATTTAAATTGTCGGATTTATGGGCATACAGTTGGGAAACTAGTTTCTAATTATTGTTTTAATTTCCTCCTCACTGAAGATGAGTTCACCCTTTTCATTTTTGATATTGGTAATTTGTTGTTTTTTTTTAATCAAATTAACCAAAGGTTTACCAACTTTATTGTTTTTTTCATAAAACCAACTATTAGTTTTATTAATTCAATAGTTTTCTTAATTTCATTAATCTCTCCTTTGGTTTTCAGTATTTCTAATTTGGTATTTACTTGGGGATTTTCAATTTGTTCTTTTTCTACCTTTTTCAGCTGCATGCCCAATTCATTGATCTCCT
>CM053771.1:45350400-45361336 GCA_028658325.1 Potorous gilbertii
AAGATTTGGTAGGTTGTCTCATTATTGTCACTCTCTTGAATGAAGTTGCTGATTGTTTCCTATGATTTGTTGTTTAACCCACTCATTCTTTAGGATTAGATTGTTTAGTTTCCAATTAATTTTTGGTTTATATTTCCATGGCCTTTGATTACATATAATTTTTATTGCATTATTATCTGAGAAGAATGCATTGACTACCTCTGCCTTTCTGCACACGATTGTGAGGTTTTTATGCCCTCAAACATGGTCAATTTTTGTATGTGTCATATATTGCTGAGATAAACGTATATTCCTTTCTATTCTCATTCAATTTTCTCCAGAGATCTATAATATCTACCTTATCCAGAGTTTTATTCACCTCCTTAACTTGTCTTGTTTGAGGTTAGATTTATCAAGTTCAGAATGGGAGAGGTTCAGGTTCCCTGCTAGCATAGCTTTGCTATTTCTTCCTGAAACTCCCATAACTTCTCCTCTATGACTCTAGATGCTATACTACTTGAAGCATATATGTTTAGTAATGAAACTGCTTCATTGTCTATGGTGCCTTTTAGCAGGATATAGTTTTCTTCCTTATCTCTTTTGATTAGATCTATTTCTGCTTTTGCTTTGTCTGAGATTAGAATTGCTACCCCTGCTTTTTTTACACCAGCTGAAACAATATATTCTGTTCCAACCTTTTATCTTTACCCTGTTTCAAATGTGTTTCTTGTAAACATATTGTTGGATTATGGTTTTTAATTCATTCTGCCATCCATCTCCATTTTATGGGTGAGTTCATCCCATTCACATTCAGTTATGATTACTGTGTCTTTCCCTCCATCCCCTTTCCCCCACCCCATTTATGCTTTTAGTTCTCCCATCTCCCTTCCCCTCCACAAGTTTTAACTTTTGACCACCACCTCCCTCAGCCTTTCCTCTCTTCTTTCAGCCCCTCTCCCTTACTACTTCTTCCCTCCCTTTCAGCCTCCCTTCCCTTCTCTCCCCCTTCCTCTCCTACTGCCTATATAGCTAGTTGTATTTCTATACTTAACTGAGTTGTTGTTCCCTCCTTGAACCCAATCAGGTAAGAGTAACTCTCAAACAATGTTCATCTCCTTTCCCTCTACTGTGATATATTTTGTGCCTCTTCCTATTATGTAATTTACTTTTTTCTGACTCCTTTTCACATCTCCCATTACAATCCCTTCACACTCTTAAATTACATTTTTATCATATCATTTACTTTACACTGCTCCCTCTATGTATTTCCCTTTTATATATCGTAATATACAATTCTCAAGATTCACAGGTATCATTTTCCCTTATAGGGATGTAAACAGTTTGCCCATACTGAATAACAAGTTTTTTTCCCATTTACCTTTTTATGCCTCTCTTTAGACCTGCATTTGAAGATCGAATTTTCTATTGAGCTCTGGCCTTTTCATCAGGAAAGTCTGGAAGTCTCTTATTTCATTGAATATTCATCTCCTTGACTGAAATATTATGCTCAACTTTGCTGGGTAATTGATCCTTGGTTGTAGTCCCAATTCCTTTGCCTTACAGAATATCGTATTCCAATTCTTTTCATGTAGAAGCTGCAAGGTCCTGTATGATCCTGACCGTAGCTCCTCGATATTTGAATTATTTCTTTCTGGCTGCCTGCAGTATTTTCTCCTTCTCTTGATAGTTCAGGAATTTGGCAGTGATATTCTTTGGTGTTTTTAGTTTGGGATCCCTTTCAAGAGGTGAACAGTGGATTCTTTCAATAACTCTTTTGCTCTCTGGATCTAGGACTTCTGGGCAATTTTCCTTGATGATTTCTTGGATGACACTGTCCCCGGTTCTTTTTTCATCATGGTAGATCAATAATCCTTAGATTTTCTCTCCTGGATCTATTTTCCAGGTCAGTTATTTTTTCCAATTAGATATTTTACATTTTCTTTTATCTTTTCATTCTGTTTGATTCTTGATGTCTCACAGAATCATTAGCTTCTACTCACCCGATTCTAATTTTTATCTTTTTCTTCAGTTAACTTTTGCATCTCCTTTCCATCTGTCCAATTGTTCCTTTTAAGGAGTTATTTCTCCAGTTAGGTTCTGTGCTTCCTTTTCCATTTGTCCAATTTTCCTTTTAAATTCTTCTAGGATTTCTTTTTTCATATTTTTAAAATCATTGGTCAGTTTTTCTTCTGTTTCTCTAATTTAGCTTTCTAAATCCTTCCTGAGCTCTTCCAAGAATGCTCTTTGTGCTTCAGACCAGTTCATATTAGGGAGTATAGTCTCAGTGCTGACCTCTTCAGTATTCATGTTTTGGTCCTTGTCCCCATAGAAAGATTCTATGGTCTTTTCTTTTCTGCTTTGCTTCTTACTCATGATGATCACCCGTTTTCTGGTTTTTCAAGTAGATTTCTGCATCTGGAGTACAGGGGGCTGTCTCACAGTTCTAGTGCCTAAAACTTGAGGCATATGTTGTGGCCTCTAGTTCTTTCAGCTATAAGCTAAAATTCTGCAGCTTACCTGTTGTTGGAAAGCAGAGGCCAGGTGAAGTTTTTTTGGGTTTCCCCAGAGATACCCTGGAGCTAGCTCATTAAGTGTGGGGGAGGGATGGTCTGACCACTGGCGGTCTCCTCTGCTGAACTAGAGCATAGGCAAGCTCAACAGTGGGTGAGTCCATCTGCACTAATGTCTTCCCGATTCCCCTGGGGTGCTGGGGCACACCTGGTGTCCTGGTGTTGGCGATTGCAGGCTCCATCCCACTCAGGATCTTCTCCCAGTTTGCTGAGGTGGGGCTCAGGGGCTCAGGGCTCAGGATCTTCTCCCAGTTTGCTGAGGTGGGGCTATATGAGACAGCTCCAGTCCTGTACTGGTCCCCTTTAGCCACAGCAAGAGGGACCCTCCTTTTCGATTTTCCTAGCCTCGTGCTAAGAGACTGTTTTACCCCTTCTGCTACTCCCACTATTCCAGGATTTTTCCTGAGGAGACATTCTCTGGGTTCTTCAAGGTCAACAAGGGGAGGGAGATAACAATTACTGATCACTCTGCCATCCTGGCTCCAGCCTCCAGATCTTAATCTTAAAAACAAAGGTGCTTGGAACAAGCACCTCAAGGGTAAGGGCTGTCTTTTACCTTTCTTTGTATCCCCAACACTTAAAACAGTGCCTGGAACACAGTGGCCGCTTAATAAATGGTAACTGAATGCCGGATCATCTACAAACTAGAAATGCTACCCCTAAATAATAGAGTGGGCAGCAATGTGTCTGGAACTTGAAGCTCCCAAAGTGCCCTCTGCCCCAAAGAAGGCCACACCATCAGAAAGGCTTGGATAAATACTCAGAATTTTATTAGCCAGCAGGTAGTCTTCAGTACAAACCCATGCTCCACACCACAGTTCTTTACTTAGAAAGGCTTCCCTGGTTCTGAACTGTGATTAAACACAAAGATACATTCCACCGCCACCACAGAAAAACTCAAACATGCCCAAAACAAAAACAACAGGACTCCCCTCTGCCCCTCAGGGGCCAGTGTAAACCACAGATGACTTGTGCTAGTGATGTCCAAGTACAATCCCAGAGGAAGATGGGAAACAGTAACATTATGAGGAGCAGTTGTGTTCTCAGGCTTCTGAGGACACAGAGAACCAGCCCTTCTGTTGACTTTTCCATTGCAGCCCAAGACAGTCACTCCTCCTTCCCCCAGGAAGTAAAGCCTAAATACTCAATCATATCTCAGGATCCACTCAAATGCCTATGAGCCCACTCTTATGTAATGTGGGAACCCTTCAGGTGGGGTACCAATTGGTTGCCTCAAATGGATCCAGGGCTAATTAGGTAATTATCTGGTGAGGAAACCAAGGCACAGAAAGACAAAGGGATTTCCTCAGGGTCACATGAGTGGTCTACATCTGGAAGCCCAGAACATTCCAAGGGCAGTGGGCCCCAAGTAGGTCTTGGGAGCTGAAGGGGTTGGAAAGGTTTATTGAGCCAACTGCCCACAGGCACATTCTAGGCTTCTTCATCCCCATGGGGGAACACATCTCAGGGCCTGAGAGGGCTGGAAGCTGGCACGTTTGGAAGTGCTGCCCCAGGGACCACAGGGTCATCAGCTAAACTTTAGCTAACAAGAGATCAGGCATAAGGCTGAAACCGTATTAACTCCCCACTTCATCCTTCCCTCATCCCCAAATCATAGGAGATAATGAAGGAGTTACTGAACTCCTCAGACTATTTTCCTAGTATGCACCCAGAGTAAAGAGTTAAATGGACTCAGCTACCAGAATGCCTAATGGGGAAGAACCCTGTTCTTGGTTCCATCCAGGTGGGCTTAAGGCAGACTAGGAAAGCACCTACAGAGAGCAGGTAAGGATGCTCTACTTTTACCTACACAAACATGTGCCAAAACATGAGAGGAAAAGACCAAGAAAGAAAGAGAGAGAAACAAGGCAGGCAGGCAGCCAGCACTGTGAACCATAGGCTAAAGGTGATTTTTGGAGATGAAGGACAGAAAAGGAAACCTTCCCCTTCAATTCTTAAGGCTCTGGTGAAATTCAATGACAGCCCTTAGGTGACAGAAGGAGGCAAGTCTGTCTGCCCTGGAGGACAAAACCCTGGGGGGTGGGGGGGGGTACACATACAAAGAGCTGACAAAAGCTCAAGGGCAGCTTCGCCCACCTTCCTGAGGCTACCCAACTCAATGCCCTACCAAATGCTGCTCCTGGATTCATAAAAAATGGCGGCTTCCATGGCCTGAGCTAGGAGAACTGGCAATCATGGAAGCATACGTGTGTATGTGTATGTGCTTGATCTGACACCACTACCCAGAGGCTCAGCCCCAGAGCACAGAGAAGGGAGAAGAGATCAAGAGCTAACAGTGTAGGCAGACTACCAGTCAGTAGCTTGGATGGACGAGGAGCTGGTCTGTGGCTCACTGCATATAAGAATACTTCCAGTCCCCAAGGGGAGCATGAGTCTCTTTGATGACCTGGGGCGAGGTCCAGCGGAGGACATAATGGGGGCCACCTGGCTTGTCATTTGTGCCTGTTTGAAGAGAGAACGTTTTAAAAAGGAAATATGGTGCCAAGAGGGATAAATGTGAGGACCTGACCTGCTGACTGAGGATTATCCTGTAAAGCTGCCAAGTGATACCTGATACACCCACACTGGGAGGGACAGGAGGGTGACAGGGTGCCTGTCTTTGAACCTGTTGGCAGAGGATAAAATAGCCCCAGCAAACCCTCCCCACCTCCCACAGGGATGGACAAAGTTGCCCTTGGCTGATGGTGAAAAGAGGGGAATGGTCCAAGTAGGGGATGGGGGGAGGCACCAAAAGGAGAGAGAAAGGGAGAATCCAAGAAATAGGAGAGCAATGCTGGGAACATGGCTGGATTAGACTGGCCAAGACAACGACAGTGGTGGTGGGCTGGGGCTTCTTGGAGGTACCAGCATGTACCAAAAACACAAACTGTAAAGTTCAAGAATCTAGTCCTAGCTCAACCCTGCTCTTACACATGGAGCCTTGGCCAAGTCACTTTCCCTCTTTGAAGCTCAGCTTCCTCAAATATAAAATTGTGAGGCTGCACACCACCATTCCTGAGACTGACTGAGTCAGAGAGAACCTGTGTTCTAGGGGCCAGTTCTGAAATTCCATGTTCTAAGGGCCCTCCCAGCTCTGACATCCTGTGTTGTAAAGGCCCTCCCAGCCCTGACATCCTGTGTTCTAAGGGCCTTCCCAGCTCTGACATGCTGTGTTCTAAGGGCCCTCCCAGCTCTGACATTCTGGGTTTTAAGTACCCTCCCACCCATCTCTGACATTCTATGTTCCAAAGCCCCTCCCTCCCTCCCTGTATCGACATTCTGTGCCCCCTCTCCTTCTCCTTAGCTAACAGAGGCTCACCTGACACACGGGAGCCCCCAAAAGGCTGCTGAGCCACCACTGAACCAGTAGACTTATCATTGATATAAAAGTTGCCAGCTGCATTTCTCAGCATCTTCGTGGCCTCATCAATGATGTTCCTACCAGGGATCGGAAAGGAAGAAAGAAAGTGCAAAGTCAGCCTGGTCCATGTGTCCCCTTCCCCCAGCCCAGGGCTCAGGCTTCCCAGGGGGCATGCCATACATCAGTCCTCTGACTCAAGTGAGCCACCTCCAATCCTCCTCTCTTTAGCCAATGCAAAAGAGGTCAGTCAGGTCAACAGAAAACAACAACTCCTCCATCCATCAGAATCAAACCACAAAGGAAAAGAGAAAATCACCTGCTCACAGCAGAATTCAGGGGCAAGCCCCACTCCCGGTGCTCCCTACTCACCCACCTTCTTGAGAGAACACTCAGTGGCTGTCCCTATGGCCATGGAGCCAAACTCTGGGGGATCAGGGGGAAGGCCAGATGGCCTAGAAGTCTCCAAGATACAATGAGTAGTGAAGTTCTCTGTTCTAATGTCCCCACCGTGTGGTTCTGACATTCCCTACCCTTAGCTCCTTCCTGCCTCCGACTACTAAGGTTTCTAAGGACGGAGCCAGGAGCTGGGAGTGTATCAAAACCAGAACTAGAATCTCAGGAGAGGACATATGGATGGAGGGGGTACAACGTATCTGGAATTGGAGCTAACTATCTAGTAGGGGCCAAGCAGGTGCAGGAAGGAAGACCCCAGCCCTGCAGCAATGCCCCATCCCCCCCAGCCAGCCCACTCACTTATCCTGAGCAAACACTGCCCCCGTGAGGCCATAGGGAGAGGTGCTGTCCACCAGCCGAAGAGTCTCCTTGTACTGGTGTTCTGGGTACACGTAGACAGTCAGGATGGGGCCAAAGATCTCCTGCAAACAGACAACAGCCAGGGTCAGGGAGCACAGGCCTCTAACGCAGAAGGAGGCAAGGTGGGAGACGCTGGCTCAGATGGAAACAGGGACTGGCAAGGGCCTGCCCCGCTGGCCTCACAAGATGAATACCTGCTTCACCTCGGTCAGCAATGGCTCCAAATCTCTCCTTAATCCCTGCTGAGCCGCTCAGGTCACCCCAGCCTGCTCCCTTCCCCATCCAGCTGGCAAAGGCTCTACAGATCATCATGTATCCCTTCCTTAACCACCTACAGCTGAAGTCTCAATACCACTTGGAGGAGTGCCAACCAACTTTTATCTCATCATGGCACAGACTGGGCATCAGGAGACAAGTCTCCTTCCCTTCCCTACTCTTCACTTCCATTACTGGGAAGAAGATGCTGAACCAAAGGCCCTCCCAGCTCTTACATCCTGGGTTCTAAGGCCTCTCCCAGCTCTGACATCCTGGGTTCTAAGGGCCCTCCCAGCTCTGACATCCTGGGTTCTAAGGGCCCTTCCAGCTCTGACATCCTGGGTTCTAAGGCCTCTCCCAGCTCTGACACTGTGTTCTAGCACTGGCATTTTTCAATTCTAGGAGCCCTGACTCTGAACTAGACTCCAGTGCCTTCTGTGCTCCATTCTCTTCCCTTCCTGCTCCCACCCGGGAGGCAGTGTAGTCCTGAGAAATTACCACACAGTGTAGACTCAGAGGGACTAAGCAGCAATGAATGTCTTCCCTCTGGGATTGTGAGCAGAGCACCTCTGGTGCAAAAGAGACAGTGATACACAGGAATTGTGACTCGGCCACTTCCCAGTGCTGCGGCCTTGAGTCACCTGAGTTACTGAAGTCCTCCAGGGCCATCTCCTCACTTAGAAAATGGGGTATTGGCCCAGATGCCCCTAAGTTTCCTTCCATCCTGTTAAAGTCACTCTAGGATCCTTCTCTGAGCTGCTGCTTCCTCATCGGTAATGAAAGGGCCAATCTGGCCTGTGACAAGAACAAGCACCTTCCCCCTTGATTGCAGAGTCAAGGATGGGGGACGGGCCCAGGGGCTGTCAGCTGCACAGCTGTCTGATTTCACTGACCTACCAAGTACAATGTAAAAATGAAAAACAAACACAGGGCTCGGACTAGGTCCCTGGAGACCCTTTTTGGCTCTAAGTCCTCTGACTCTATGACCTTTTGACGTCTGTTTCCCCAGGGTGTGCCAGCCTCGGGCCTGAGCTGCTCCCTGTCCACGTTCTGATAATCCTAGGCCAATACCCATCCCTACCCACCTCCTTCAAGATGGAGTCTTGTGGGTCCTTGCTCTCCACGATGCAGGGCTGGACAAAGTAGCCCACAGAGTCGTCACACTGGCCCCCAGCCAGGATGCTGAGGTTGGGCGAGGACTGGATGTACTCCAGCCATTTCTTAATGCGCCCAAAAGACTGGGAAGATACAAAAGGACAGAAATGATGAGGCTGGGAGGCTGCCCTCTCAGGTCCCAATGGGTGCTCAAACCAGACAACATTCCACAGCCTCTGGGCCTGGCCACAGTGTCAGAGGAGAGGCTCTTTGAGACCTTAAGCTCTTCCCTATGCTGGTCAAAGTCAATGCTTCCTCCCCCACCCTCCCACCCAGAGAGGAGCACAAGACTGCCGTGGAGCTTGGGGTGAACCTGCCAGACGCAAGCACACAGTAAGGAATTAATAAATGCGTGCAGATCAAATGGGTGATGCAATTCTGGAGGCGGGGCATTTGTGCTTTTTCCACATTGGGAAAGGAGGAAATTAGGAAAATGCCTAAGAGTGCATTAGGTTGGTCTCATCACCCCTCCTTCTACCCTGGACACCCAGACCACACCCAAGGCTGTCTGCTCTTACCTTTCCAGGGAAAGGGAAGCCAGGGGCCCCTTGTTAGCCACTTTGCTGCCACTGCACCATCCAGACCCTTCAGACATGCAGGATCTGCCACAACTCCCCCCAGACCTCTCAGCTCTAGTCCAGCCCTGAAGCTGGGTTCTTGGGCATGTGGCCTGTCTTCTAATGAAGACAGTGAGCTCCCCAAGGGCAGGGCTGTCTCCTGTTTTCTATTTGCACTCTCAGTATTACATAGCCATCCATTCAAGGGGTGTCCTGGAACCCCCCCCACCCCACCCCCCTGCATTAAAGGCTCCCTAAGACAGGGGCCATCTCCGTATCAGACTGAAAGTTGCCAGAGGGGAGGAGTGTATCCATCCCCCACCCTCCAAGGCCAGTGAGACTAGAAGCTGCACCAAGGCAGACTCCACAAAGCCCTGACCCATGGCCCCTGGAGTGTCAGGCAGCCAGAGGAAACAAGGCTTCTTACCTTGGCATCAATGACAGCAGAGAAAAATGTTCCAAAATCCTCCACAGGCTAGAGAGGGATCAAGGGAAAGCAGAAGAAACAAGGCCAAGTAACTGATGGGCCCAAGGTGAAGAGCAGCTCTCCTAGCCCTGGCCCTGCCTCGAATCCTGGCCCACAATACTTGGGAAATCGGAAAATTTCCCACAAGCACACTGGAACTTTAGGGGAAAACAGCCCCAGGCAACAAGCAGACAAAAAGGGGGCCGGGGCCTGGGGGAAAGGTTAACATTTCTCCTACCCTTCTCTAGTCAGGAACCTTAGTTCTGTCATAAAAAAACAGGGCTAAACTCATTGTATCTCCTCCCTTGGGATTGTGATGAGCAAAGCAAAGGATAGCATTTCAAAGAGCTGTGCTTTCTGCAGTGGGGCCAGTCCCTCCAGAGCTAGAGTTTGACACTGCTGGTCCTGATGGCTGCTGTGACCACTTGGCCTGGGGATGAGGTTCTGCTGAGCTGGTCCTTGAAAAACAAGCACACAACCCAAGCCTGGGCCTGCACTCCAAGCTTTGTGCTCCCTGACAGCCTTTAGTCATAACCCTAAGCATGGGCTTGGAGCTGGCAGGGACCTTACAGGCCAAGTTCAACCGGCCTTGGAGCCCCTGAAGTACAGAAGGCACTGGCCCAAGGTCACTCCAGGAGGAAGAGGCAGAACCAAGGTCTGAACAGGATCCCCTGACCTGGAACCCAGGAGCCCATGGACAAACGGGCCACTCACATCTCCCACTCGGATCTGGCTATGCTCCTGTAGAAGCTGCTCTTTGATCTTGGGCCACAGCGAGTCTGGGACGTACAGGCGTGAGCAGGCTGAACACTTCTGACCACCATACTCAAAGGCGGAGCGAAGTGTCCCGCTCACCACACTGGCCACATCTGCTGAGCTATGCACAAAGTGGAAGTTCTTCCCACCACACTCTGGGGGAGAGGAAAAGGGGAAAAAAAATGAGGGGAGGGCCCAAGAGCTCCTGCACTCAAGCCTGAGGAAGGGGGCAAGTTCATGGTGGGATAAGAAGGCTAAGGAAGCACCAGAGGATCTCAGGGTGGAAAGGGACCTTAGAAGAGGTGATGCCATGTCCAACCCTGGTGAGAAAGCTGAGGCCCCACACAGTGAATGAGAAAGCTGGAATCTGAATCAGGTCTAGACTCCAATCCACTGTGTCACATGGCCTCTGGGGCCTATGTCTATGAAATCCTCACCTCCACAACAGTCACTGGTGAACAGATAGGGGTACGAGCAACAGGTTTTCTAATGGGCAGAGTCCCAAAACCAGAAGAGACTTCAGAAAACAGGGACTGGCAGAGCAAAAAGAGTGCCCATGGACAGAGCAATGGATGGACAGGAGTCGGGAAGGCCTGACGCTTCCTAGCTGCACAACCCTGGGCTTTAACGTCCTCAACAATGTGGATATGACTACTTGTGATCCTCAGCAACTACCACGTGGAAAGCCCTTCATAAAGCTTACAGCACCAAAGAAATGTACAGTCAGTATCACTGGAGAAGACATGAAAGAGACCTCAGAACAGACAATGTCAAGGGTGGGAGGGCCCTTAGAACACAGGATGTCAGAGCTGGGAGGGGCTTAGAACACAGGATGTCAGAGCTGAGGGGACCCTTAGAACCCAGGATGTCCGAGCGGGGAGGGCCCTTAGAACACAGGATGTCAGAGCTGGGAGGGCCCTTAGAACACAGGATGTCAGAGCTGGGAGGGCCTTAGAACACAGGATGTCAGAGCTGGGAGGGCCCTGAGAACACAGGATGTCAGAGCTGAGGGGACCCTTAGAAC
>CM053771.1:45361836-45386723 GCA_028658325.1 Potorous gilbertii
ATGTCAGAGCTGGGAGGGCCCTTAGAACACAGGATGTCAGAGCTGAGGGGACCCTTAGAACCCAGAATGTCAGAGCTGGGAGGGGCTTAGAACACAGGATGTCAGAGCTGGGAGGACCCTTAGAACACAGGATGTCAGAGCTGGGAAGGCCCTTAGAACACAGGATGTCAGAGCTGAGGGGACCCTTAGAACCCAGAATGTCAGAGCTGGGAGGGGCTTAGAACACAGGACGTCAGAGCTGGGAGGACCCTTAGAACACAGGATGTCAGAGCTGGGAGGGCCCTTAGAACCTAGGATGTCAGAGCTGGGAGGACCCTTAGAACACAGGATATCAGAGCTGGGAGGGCCCTTAGAACCTAGGATATCAGAGCTGGGAAGACCCTTAGAACACAGGATGTCAGAGCTGCGAGGACCCTTAGAACACAGGATGTCAGAGCTGGGAGGGCCCTTAGAACCTAAGATGTCAGAACTGGGAGGGCCCTTAGAACCTAAGATGTCGGAGCTGGGAGGGGGCCTTAGAACACAGGATGCCAGAGCTGGGAGGGATTCCAAGCTGGGGCAGCAGTCTTACCTCCTGCCAAACGTGGGAAGGTACGATAACGATCCAAGTTGTCTGCGACCTGCTTCCATAGATGTTTAAAGGTCCTGAAACAGACACATGTGGGCATGAAGGGGAAAGTGAAGCAAGGAAGAGCCTACTGCTTTAGGCATGGACTAGCCAGTGAGTGACCTCAGCTGACCTGGCCCCTTGCTAACAATGGCTCCAGAGACTCCTCAGAAGGGAAGGCTCAGAGTTTAGATGATAGCAGCGAGGGCCTCCAGAGACCTGAGGCAGAGACCTAGGTCTCCAGCTCTCTTCCCCCAGGCTTGCAGTGTGACCAACCCTAGTGGCACCAAACAATAAAAATGCTAATTGCCTCCTCACAGGCGACACAGTGCCTAATACTAATTTATGGCTTTCCTACCTTGGCGCCTTGACACTCATCAAAGCATGGCAGAAGCCAGCCTTGCCCGCTCCCCTCTTTAATAGGCTGGTGCCTGGGGGGACAAAAGCTCAGAGGGAAGTGGAGATTTTTGGAAAACAACCCTCTTCAGCAATTCTGCCCATGGGTGCTGGGCATATGGGGAGGGGACCAGCAGGGTATGGGCTGTGCCAGGGACCAGGAAGTTTCTGAAGCAGGGAATCCCAGAATGTCAAAGCTACAAGAGAGTCTTAGGACAAAGAATGTCAAAACCAGAAAGGATCTGAGAACATGGCATGTCAGGACAGAAAGGGACCTCAGAACACAGTGAGAGTTGGGAGGGGTCTTGAATATCATTTAATCTGAGTCTCTCATTTTACAGACAAGTCAGCTAAGGCTCTGAAGACACAGCCTGCCTGTGGCCACATAGGTAGTTAGTGGCCCAGCTGATCCTCAAACTCAGGTCCCCTAATTTCTAGTGTCGGGCTCTTTTTCCTGTATATCCACTGTCTCCAGAAAAAAAGAACAAGGAAAAAGAAGGCTCCCCACTTCCAGGCATAGGCTCTGGCTTTTAGCAAGGCCAGGGTAGAAATGGGGTGGGAAGCCTTAAAAGAATATCAAGAAAAAGGGAAGTTAAGTGGCACAGCGAGTAGAGTATTGGGCTTTGGGCTTGGGGTCAGGAAGACCAAATCCAGCCTCAGAAACTTCCTAGCTGTGTGACCTTAGGCAAGTCACCTAACATCTGTTTGCCCTGGTGAAAGACCGGGCAAACCACTCCAGTATTTTTGCCAAGCAAACCCTAGGGACAAAGGTCCACAGGGTTACAAAGAGTCAGAAATGACTGAAACAACTGAGATTCCAACCCTGAACTGGTGCTTACTTGCCATGTATCTGAGGCCTGGTTTCCCCTTTACAAAATAGGGGATAACAGTTACAACTCCTTCCCTCCCAGGAAAGAAACCTGAAAGGTCAGAGAGATGGGCTATCCTCTCCAAACAATGTCAGAGCCCTGGGTAAACTTGGCAGCACTGTCAATATTGGTTGTTCTTTGGTCAGGCTGCCGCAGGCCACACCCCTCAAATCCCCTTGTGCTTCAAAGCAGGGCTCCCTCGGGTCCCAGCATCCCAGAGGAGTGTGGGCCTCAAGCTGGCAGAGCCTGATGTGATTCTGAGGCAAAGGTGTCCTGGGAATGGAAAGGGCCAGGAAACAGATCTGGGCTAAACTACAGGGAGAAAATGGTGCTCAGGCAGAAGGGGCGGCCCTTTCCTGATCAAAGAAGACCACAGTTCTCCACGTAAAGTCCAACTCCTCTTTGAACCAAGATTGCCTCTACCACAGCCCAGAAGACTGGTCATCCTGTCTCTGCTGGCATACCCTCATCTCACTTTGAGAAAGTTCTATTCAAGTGTTTTTCCTAACATTAGACCTAAATCTGACTCTCATCAGCCCTGACAGATGACAGCTGGTCCTGCCCTCTGGGACCTAGCAGGACAAGTCTTAACCCTGCTCCCACACAACAGCTCTCGAGTTGTTCCCCCAGCCCAAGGAGAAGTCTCTAATTTAGAACAAACGCCCCAATACCCCCTATACCCCAACTGGTGGGCTCAGACTGTCCTCCTCTGGACACTCTCCAAAGGGTGACATTGAGACTTGGACATAGTGCTCTAGACACAGCCTAACCAGGGCAGATGACCATGGGTTGTTAATTCCCCCACCCTCAACTTCCAGGATTCGACCTTTCAGATTTTGCTGGCTGGCCACACCTGGAACGCTCCCCCCAAGCCCCACTCTTCCCTCACTGCACGTCCCCAGACCCCTTCAGACTTACGGCACGCTGCCAGTGAAATTGAGCCCACAGAAGTGCTCTGAGCTGGTGACTGTATCTCCGAAGACGGGCCCATCAGCTGGGACAAACTGGATGATGTTTGGGGGGAGACCGGCCTCTCGGAGGACTCTGTACACAGTGTAGCTGGCCAGAATAGCTGTGTCGCTGGGCTTCCACAATACTACATTGCCCTGGGACAGGAGGAAGCATGTGGGATGCTGGGCAGCTATGCCTTCCATGTTCCATACATCTGCCAGCTAGGTGATGCCACACTGGACAGAGTGCTGGGCCTAGAGTCAGGAAGACCCAAGTTCAAATCCAGCTTCAAACACCTGAGCTGTGTGACCCTTCAACTGCTGCCTGCCTCGGGTTCCTCATCTGTAAAATGGAAAAAAAAACCAGCCCCCACCTCCCAGGATTTCTGTAAGGATCGCTCAGCCCAGCACCCAGCACACAGGTGCTACATGAATGTTAGCCACTGCTGCTGCTGTTGTGATGACAACGACAAGGCTGCCACACTTCCCAGAATGTGCCGACATGTGCTTTCACTCTCCTTTCTGCCTTCAAACATTCGCCAGGTCCTCTGACACCCTGCTGCTCGGACCCAAGGACCTAGCTCTGGGTTTTCTGCAGGAAGCACACCCATAACCTCTCAGGGGCTCAATTTCTTCCGCTATAAAATGAGGGGCCCTCTGAGGGTCTGAGATCCTCTGGCCCTTCCCTGACATCCCTTCCTATCCATGTGATGCTCACTTCTCTTTGTACGTGTGGTTTCCCTCATTAGAATGTGAGGTTCTTGAGGACAAGGCTCATTTCCTGTCCCTGTATGGCCCAGACCTAGCACGCAGAGTCCAACCTGGCACTCAATAAATTCCTGCTGAAGGACTAATTCTAGTCACCATTGAAGACTCCAGGGAATTGAGTCACCTCTTGTGAACTGTGCCTCCATTTGGGGTGGAGGAGGAGGGAAGGGGAAGGAAAGAGCACTTCTAGGTGTGCCAAGGGTTTTACAGAAATTTCACTGGATCCTCATAGCAACCTGATGAGGTGGATGCTGTTGTTATCTCCATTCTACCAAAAAAGGAAACTGAGGCAGGCAGAGTTAAGTGACTTGCCCAGGGTCACATAGCTAATAGGTGACTGAAGCTGGATTTGAACTTAGGACTTCTTGACTCCAGGCCCAGCGCTCTATCCGCTGGGCCACCTCGCTGCGCCAAGTCTAGGAGCCTCATCATTGCCATGCTGGAGCTCCCCATGGGCAGGGTTTGGCTTCTGCCTTTCTCTTCATCCCCAGCCCTTGGCCTGACAACCACAGCTCAAAAAATGTTTTCTGAAAACAATAAAAACTGACTGTTGTGAAACTATCCTGACCAAGCCTGGTCCCAAACAAGCATATCAGAAGGTACCTCCACACCCTCCCTCCCAGCCTCCTGGCCCTGAGCAGCCCCATACTCACCATCAAGGCCGGAGCCCCAGCTAGGTTGCCTCCAATCGCTGTGAAGTTAAAGGGAGAGACAGCTGCCACAAAGCCCTGTGGGAGAGGGAGCAGGGAGGTCGAGTGCCTGGAGGGTGAGGGTGGGGAGCCCCCTTCTGACTCATAGCCCTCCGAGCTACCTCCAGGCCTCGGTAGACCACTCTGTTGGTGCTGGGAGGGACATTGATGAGCTTCTCGCCCTCCAGCTCCATGGCAAACTTGGCATTGAACCTGAAGAAATCAATGAGCTCAGCAGCGGCATCAATCTCAGCCTGGATCACAGTCTTGCCCTGGAAAGTACAGTAAGACAAACATTCACTAAGGGCAGTCTGTATGTATAACAACATGTCTAGTACTGAGCGTGCTACTCAGATTAGATGGCAGCCCCTACCTGAATGGAACTTTAGCATCTCAATATTAGTAAATACAATTTATTACTATCAGTAGTGACACATCATACTCTAAAGTTACAAAGTAATTTGCATACATGGCCAGAGGATCGAGTTCAAATTCCACCTCAGGCACAAAGCGGGTACAACTTTGGGCAAGTCAGTTTCTCTGGGCCTCAGTTTCCTCATCGGCGAAATGAGGGGCTGGCATTTAATGGCCTCTTCAATTTCTTTCCAGCTCCAAATCTACGACCCGTGAGGTCTGTGGCATAACAATCATGATGCTTTGGAAGTTGAGTCAAGAGCCCTCAACTCCAATGTAGGCCCCGTAATCATTAGCCCAATGACAGGAGACTGATCACTTCCTCCTCTAACTCACCCCTCTGAGGGCTGTGGCAAAGAAAAGCCTCTGCATACCACCGACAGCCAGAGGAAGAAGAACCCTTATTTTAAACAGTATTATAGTATATTGTAGACCCCTCATATTAAGTAACAGCATCCTCCTGGTGCGGCAGTGAGGGCCAGTATGAGCCCCATTTTACAGATGCCTGTGGAGGGGAAGTGACATGCCCAAGGTCACCCAGTACCTATGCCTCCATCATCTGGCACACCTTCCACGAGCCCAGCTACCAAACAGAGCCAGGAGTGTGGAAGTCTGAGCCCAGTCCCAGGGAATGCAACAAATGGCTAAATGTGGACTGTGACTAATCTAAGAGACGAAGAAGAGAAAGAAAGATGGAGAGAAGCAGGAGAAGATTCCCATGGGCCTACTGCCAAAAGTGGAAAAAAGAGAGCAGGGGAATTAATATGGCCTGGAGAAGACACTGGGGCCCTGCATAGCAGGTCACACTTCAATGTCAGTCAGTTTGGTGGAATGGGGTTGGAAGGGGTGGCAGGGGGATGGAACAACACATTAAGAAATGTGGAAGATGTAAAACTATGAGATCAATCCTTTTAATTGTCTTGTTTTCAAGAAAACAGGCGACGATGAGGCTAAGCCCACAAACCAGCCAGCACTGCAGCCCTCTTCAGGCAGGTTCCTGAGGACCCCACAGTTAAACTACAAGCAGGGAAATGCTTAAGGCAGCAGCAAAGTAGACAGTCCATGAAAAAGATTTCTACTATCTTTAGGGATTAAAAGTTATCACCAAAAGGCTGACCACCAGGTTAGTACGTTTGGCCATCATGACTCAAAAAGAAGCTTCTCCTCAGGCAATGAGGGTCTGGGATGTGGCAGGGAACCAAGTCTGGGGCAATGTGCTTCATTCTAGGCACACGTTTAGGAAAGACGTCAACAAGGCAGAGGGCTCCTAGACAACAGGCTGTGTTGTCTCCTGGCTCTGAGGCCCATAATCAACTGAAGGAACTGGGGTGTTTAGCTTGGAGAAGAGAAGCCAGGGTTGGGAGGCTAGAGATGATCTTGTCTTCAGATAATCTAAAGAAGGATTAGTCTGGTTCTACTTGGCCCCAAAGGGTAGTACCAGGCAAATCTTCACTTTTTCTTAGGAGAAAACCTCTAAAAGCTAGAGTGCCCCAAAGTAGCCTGGACATGCCTCGGGAGTCCTCCAGCAGACATTGGACAGATGTTTGCTGGGCATCCTGGAGGGGAGATTTTCATTGCACATACAGGAAGTGCCCAGGGTCCTCTGAGGCCCCTCCAAGCTCTGACACTAGGGGCTCTCTCTCAATGAATAGTAAAGAATCAATCAATCAACCAGCAAGCATTTATGAAGCACCTCCTACATGCCCCACATCATTCGAGGAGAACCAGGTCTGACCTTCCTGCCGCCCCCTAAGCCTCCTCCGCCACCCAGAGGCTCCAACAGCACACCCTTCAGGCACAGGAGCATGAATGTGAAGAAGAGAGGCCTCCAGGGCTGGCGACAAGTGAGCCTGGCAGAGACTCTTCTTCGTGGAGGTGGAGGCCTACAGGGATGTCTCAGTGCACTTGCTCTAACACTTGGCTTTGATGACCTGCTTTGTCACTTTTCTTAAATCTTTGCTAATTAGACAGAGGAGAGAGGGACAAGTTCAGAAATGAAAGTGAGGTAAAAAACAAAAAAGACCAAAAGAAATTTTAAGAGAAGGAAAAAGTATTTTCTCTCTTCCCTCGAGTCAGAGTTACCTATCCTTGTGGTCCAGGGTCGGGGGCACACACAACACCCACAGTGCTCCACAGCCCAGCTCCACCTCTCACCTGCCCAATCATGGTCTTGGCGAGGATCTCTGCCCTTCGGGGGCCACTCAGCATGTCTGCAGCTTTCAAAAAGATCTGAGCCCGATCAGAGACGGGCCTCAGGTCCCACTCCTTCCGGGCAGCCAGGGCAGCTTCAATAGCTTTGTTGAGTAGGGCCTGGAAAGGGTGAAGGGAATTGGATGGAACTCCCTCTTGGGTTTGGGGCCAACAGTCTTGATGCCCTCACCAGAAACCAAAAGCCCTTTGGGGATATTACTGGGGTCGTGATGAGGGCTCCCCCCTCAAGGGAGGCAGCATGCCCCCCACACACCACTGGGACTAGGGATTCTTTTGCCTAGGGGGTCCCACACGATGAGGAAGTAGAAAGGGTGCTCCTTACTCCAGCCCCAACACACTCCCAGAGTAAACACCAAACATTTTCAGCTTGGGGGGAAGGAGTAAGGGAGAAAGAAGCATGGGAAAGTACTCACCTTGTCAGCATAGCAGTATTTCGCCACCTTGCGCCCATGGTTAAATGGCTGGAGAGAAAGAGAACGTGTCATCGATTCTTGAGGATTCTTTGGACCTTATTGAGACGTCAGAACCAAATGGCAGATGCTGACCAATCTTAAGATCCTGTGCCTGTCATTGGCCTTCCCTCCTGGGGCTAGAAACTCTTTATTTTTCTCCGAGAATCTCTTGGTTTCTGGATGGTTTGCACATGTGGGTCATCGATGACCCTATGGGTCACCACTGTCATGAGGGTCTCACTTATTCAATTCCATGACTGTCATCACCATGCCCATGAATGTCCCTCTCCTTCCTGATGACTTTCCTAACTAACTTGCAGACCACCGCTGAAAGACCCCAGACAGACATCCCCTGGGCAAGGATGTATTAGGATGAGCAACAAGAGCCACAGAATGTGGAGCTGGAGGGGACCTGTCCAGGCTCATTTTGTCCTAAAGTCAGCCTTCTCCCACATCCAGCTTTAACTGATCGACTGAGGAGGGCTCACTAAAGACAAAAAAGACTGCAAGGCTTTCCTCCTCATCCTCATCCTGCCACATCACTGGCCACTCTGGCAGGCCTCCCTTTTTCTCTGATCTCCAATAGGTTCAGTCCTTGTTCCTCCCCTGACCAATGAGGAGTAGGATGGCTACAAAATTCCTCCTGGTTCTCCTCCTCCATCCTCCACTCACAAGGACCTCCCTAGGATCTCATTCACTTTCTCTAAGAGTTAACCCCTCACCAACCCACATGTGCAAACCATCCAGAAACCAAGAGATTCTCGGAGAAAAATAAAGAGTTTCTAGCCCCAGGAGGGAAGGCCAATGACAGGCACAGGATCTTAAGATTGGTCAGCATCTGCCACTTGGTTCTGACGTCTCAATAAGGTCCAAAGAATCCTCAAGTACCCACTTCTGTGTAAAGCACTATGGCTGTGTAAAGATGCTTACATCCTAACACCTCTTGCAGGGGATTTTCTTTTCTGTGTTGTAAGATCAAAGGATTCGAGGCTAGATGGTACCTCAGAGTTCAGCTCCTTCATTCTATGGGTAAGGAAACTGAGAGCTAGATGTGGATGACTTCCCCAAGGTCACAAAGCAGGAAACAAAGACCTGGGATTCAAACTTAGGCCAGCTCTATTAAGACACATATTAAGACACAGTATAGCCCATCTTCAATGGACGGAGAGCTGTCCTGGAAGGTTCCAGTGCCCCTCTGACCTATCCTGGCTGTATGATCCTGGGCTGGTCACAGGCAATCAAGCCTCTAAAACCAGGTGCAGAGCCAGGGGCTGAGTGATGCTGTCAGAGGAAGAGTCCTCCACACCAAGAGGCCAGGCCCCCAAAAGGTGGGAGGCTGGGACTCCAAAGCCAGCGTGCTCCCCCCACTGCATGCTGGCAGAACTCTCAAACCCTCACAAGGCCCAGAAGTAAAACGAGCATAATAAAGTGCATTAGAAGATTTGTGTTACAAGGTTTACAAAGGGCCTTCCTCATCACAATACTGGGACACGGTGCAAGTGGGACTGGCCCTACTGTACAAATGAAAACACCGAGGCTCCAAAAGATTGAACATCTTAACTGAGGTCACCAAAGACATGACCCTGGACTCAAAGCCAGGCCTCCTGGACACTCAAATCCTGCCCTGCTTTTCAATCCTCTTTACTTGATGAAAAAAGGACATCCAGCAGCCCCAAGAAACCAAACCCTGGACTCTCTCACCCTTTCTGCTTATTTCTGCTGCCCTCCTGCCCAGATCAGGGGATGGGGAAGGTGGGGGGGGAGGGAGACCAGCTTCATGGAGGGAGGAGAGGGAGTGGGAAGAGGAAGGGAAGAAGGAAGGGGGAGGGGAAAAGGAGGAAGACAAGGAGTGGGGAGGAAGAGGGGAAGGAGAAGGAGGGGAGAGGAAGCCGAGAAGCCATCAAGTTCTAGAACCATTCATCCTGGGGAGGGGTGGCCATCACCCCACTCTCCCTAACCTACACACACAGACACAGACACACACAGACACAGACACACACACACACACACACATGCACACATGCACGCATGCACCCACTGGATTCAGGATCACCGATCTGGTACTAGAAGGGGCCTCAGAGGGAGGCTCCTCCAGGAGCTCCATGAGGTTCAGCACCTCTCGGGCAGGTCTCCTCCATCGACAAGGGCCTCTGGATATTAACAAGGGAAACCCCGCAGACATCTCACTCTGACTAAAGCTGACCTCAATTGTCTTCCCTCTAAACTTCCCCACTTCTGCCAAGAGCACAGCTGGGCCATCCTTCCTTTCTACCTCTGACTATCTTTCCCTGCTGTGTTTGTCTCCTGTTTTAAGCAGGCTTAACCTCCCTTCTGTACTGTAATGAAGTCGATCAATCAATGATCATTTACTGGGCACCACTGTGTGCCCCAGGTACTGGGCATCCTAAGACAAAAGGGAAATAGACCTGCCCTCCAAAGCTGATGTTCTAAATGGGAGGCACCATGTAAAGAACTAGAGACAGAAAAGCCAGACAGAGTGGAGATGGAAGGGAACCTGAGAGGAGCAGGGAGGTACAGAGGGTCACTCACAGGGTCGTGGAGGGAGGGGACGTCCTACAGCAAGCCATGTTGGAGCTGAGTCTTAAAGGAAGCAGGGATTCCAAGAGGAGAACATGAAAAGGGAGAATGGTCCAGGGGCGTAATCAGTGCAAAGATGTGGGGCTGGGAGATGGGGTATCAAGGAACTGTGAGGAGGCTGTGGCTGGACCCTAGAGTTTGTGAAGGGGAGGAAAGATTACAAAGCCTGGAAAGACAAGGAGGGTGGAGAGAAGAGAGAGCCGACAGGGTTGATGGAGTAGTAGAGCAACAAGCCCAGGCCTACACTTCAGGAAAATCACTGGGCAACTGAACAAAGGGTGAGGGAAGCTGGTGAGAGAGAGGCGATGAAGGCAGATGAGACAAAATGAGAGGGGGAAGAGCTGAGAATGACCCCGAGGTTTTAAACATGGGAGGATGCCTGACAGTGTCCTAGAATTAACATGGAAATTCCGAAGAAGGAAGGAAGAGTTTGCGATGAATGGGATCTATGGGATGTCCAAATCACGCCCCTGGGCATCCACTAAGAGGGAGGACCAAGAAGATGCCATGGCCATCCCTAAGCTGTGGCCAGAGGGCACACTTTCTATCTCTGGGCCTGTTCAGTTCTTACCCATCCTTCAAACCCCAGCTGGACTGCCACTTTCTCTATTTTGGGTGTAAGGATTTGAGCCTGGGTGTCCCTACCTCACCCTGGAAGTGCAGCAGCCAGGCAGGGGCCTGACTTCACTGCTGATCAGCACAAACACTTGGCCCTGCTGTTTCCAAACTGGGTTTCTTCAGCATCCTGATTTTTCTTGCTCCACCACATCGGTGCTAGACCCTTGGAATGGACACAAAACTGGCTCAAAACTCCCAAGCTAAAACAATTCCCCAGCCTGAGAAGCTCGGCCCCCAGCCAAAAGGCCACCTTTCCCAGGAAGCTTTCCTGGATTCCCCCTTCATATTTCTACCTTCTTCCTCTTAAACATACTACAGCAATCAATTGTGTACCTCTCTAACACACTCCTCTGGTAATACTGCTGTGCTGATGTCCCAGCTCCCTCCCTACCAGGTCTTGTCTTTCCTAAACTGATTACTGCCTCCAACCGCGAGCACACTGGGAGACGCTGACAGACACCTGTGGCTTATTAGGAGGCATGCTGTTTGAGAAGGAGAACTCCTTCCTCTTTCTATTTGTCTTCAAAGGACTTGGACACAGTCAACACTCATGGCTCTTCCATTCATTCACCATTGACTGCTTACCTGGTGCGGGGCATCCTTTCCAGGGATTCCCTGTCCAGGGCTACCCTCCCTCCTTCAGCCCATTCCCATTGCTGAGGATCCCCACTTGGTACAAGCCTGGAGTCTAGCTGAGCTAGGACTCAAAGCTAGAGCCTTCTCCTACCCCACGATGACTCCCTTCAGGGTAATGGCTCACTGTGATTCAAAGTTTGAAAAATGAAGACTGGAACCAAGAGGAGCATTACTAGACTCTATCCCACCAAAAGTCAACAATCCCAGTCAAACGCTAGGTAATAACAGAAACACAGAGAGACTCGGCTCAGAGGGAGACCTCAGGGCCAAAGCTTTAAAGGCAAGAAGACAGCTCCATCCAGTTACCATGCCAGGCTTAGCCCCTGCCCATGAGCACTCACCGACACCTGGTAATGCAGATCTGAGGTCCACACCTCTTCATCCCCAATAACACATGGAATGGCTTCTGTCTTATCCTTCAGGTCCTTCAAGGCCTAAGGAGAGAAGCATGAGTGCTAACAAATGAAATCTGTCCCTTCTAGGCTGGGTGCCAGGTCTGCCTACCCACTTCCAGCAAACACAGAAAGCTCCCAATGGCAGAATTCAACAGTGGGCCAAAAGGAGGTCTGATCAGGGGCAAACAAAGCTTACAGAAAAACAGACAGTCTTGGACTGCATCACACAATAACAGAAGGTTAAAGAGAATACTGGCAGGGGAAGGCCCTTGGAATGCAGGATATCAAGGCTAAATGGGCCCTTAAAACACAGAACACAGGTCAGAGTTGTAAGAGACCTTAGACACCACCTATTTCAACACTTTTCATTTTACAAATGAAGAAACTTAACCAAAGAGAAAGGGAATGATAAGCCCAAAGTCACCTGGAAAGCTAGTAGCTGGGCCAGGACCAGAACCTCAGGCCCCCAAACTTCCCATCCAATGGGCCTTAGCAGACTAGAGGTCAGGGCCAGAAGGGCTACAGTAATTTAGGTTAGATAAAGAATGAAGCAAGCTCCCAAGACTGAGTGGCCTAACTGAAGAATTCAAGGGAGGATTCAGGCTGAACTGGCAAAGGGGAGGTGGGGGGTAGTGGTATGCAATCAGCACATGAAGGGAACAGCTAAATGGTGAGATCATAGATCCACTGAGTATAAGAAAGAGCTTCTCACCAAAAAAGTGACTTGTTACAAGAAGGAAACTGCAGATCCAGGGAGCTGAGGGAAGGCTGGCAACCTCTGAGCTTGGACAAGACTGGGCCTATCCGCCACAGATGGCAATGAATGCAGGTGGCCTCCTGGGAGCCCACACCCCACAATGGAATTACCAGAAAGAAGGATGGAGATTACTTTTATAAGGGCTAACAACAGCGGGCATCTAAGTATCATTCTTAACATTTAAAATGCTTTCGGTTCAGTCACCCCCAACTTACATATGGAATGGCCTCCAAAAGTTTGGAAATCAATCAACAAGCTTTTATCAGAAGTCTACTCTGTGCCAGGGCCTGAGCCAGACCTCAGGGACACAGACAAAGATGGAACCTTGGAGGTGAAAGCCTCCAAGGGCTTTCACCAAGAGACCATTTGGTAACTGGGATGGATTTCTCCATATTAATAATGGCAGCTTGGGTTTTCAGGTTCCCAGGCCAGCTCACAATTAATCAGCAAGGATCTAGCATATCTTCACTATGTGCCAAGTACTGTGCTAGAGCACCAAAGACACAAAATTTGTATAAATTCTAACATGTCTAAATTTTAAAGCTGAAAATGCATCTTCTTCCCCTTTTAGAAGAGATAGGGAACTACAGGTATGGAACACTGCATACATGATCATTGTTTGGTTGGTGCTGCCAAAATTTTTTTTTGTTTTTTTTTTATAAGGATCATAGATTAAAAGCTGAAAGACACCTCGGAAGCCAATGAATGCTGAACTCTAGGTTATAAGAACATGGGCCAAGAAGGGTCAATTTTAAACCTGGAAGGCCCAGGGCCACAGTGACTAATAGGGGTTCAGAAAAATCACAGGATTTCGAGCCAGAAGGGAATTTAGAAATCATCTGAAGTCTCCCTCATTTTATAGAAGAGAAAAAAGAGGCAAAGTGACCTGCCCAAAGTCACATGGGTTCTAAGCAGAAAAGGCAGGATATGAACCCATGTCCTGACTCCCAATCCAGACTGCTCTCCACTGAAGGCCTAGAGTACATTAAAGCTGTGTTCATTCTGCAAACATTCATCCAGATTGCAAGCCCTTCAGGGCAGGATCTCTTTGTCTTTGATTTCTGCTCACCCTTTGAAGGAGAGCTGAGATTTCATGTGTCCTGAGCTCCCGGGGAAGAAATTACCTTTCCCACCATAAATCAAGACCTACTTTGCAATCTACAATCTTAGAGAATCACCTGGGACAATAACACATAGCAGGTATCTAATCAATGCTTGTCAATTCCTTTTTTTAATGGAAAATACCATATTATTTTATAAGTTTTTAATTGATACTTTGTTTCTTACATCATAGTATTCTAGGTATACCTCACCTGTCCCTCCCAGAGAATCATCCCATATGACAAATGGTATTTTTTTTAAAGGGGGGGAGAAGAGTCAGTAAGATTATTGATACAATGAAAATGCCTAAGAACATAAGCAAAGTTGACATCTGTGACCTCCTGCCTCTATGGGAAGCAAGGGGTGAGGAAAGAAGGAAATCTCATCTCTTTAGATTCAAATCCTGTGTGATTTTATAATTGTGTTACATTCACTTTTGGGTTTTTTGGTGTATAGCATTTTCCTGCCTCTGCTTACTTCCTTCTGCATCAGCTCAAGTCGCTCTTTCCAGGCTTCTCTGCATTCCTCACAAACATCATTTCTATGGCATAATAATATCCATTACATTCACATGCCACAATCTGTGTAGTCATTCATTCCCCTATTGGTGGACATCTACTTTGTTTCCAATTCTTAGCTATCACAAAAAGTGCTGTTATAAATATTTTGGAACATGAGGATTTTCTTATCAACAGTTTCCTTGGAGTATAAGCCCAATAACAGAAGACTCTTGTTCAACAGGACATTTTAGTCACTTTATTTGCATAATTACAAATTGCTCTCCAAAATGGTTGTTCATTTCACAGCTCCACTAGCAACGTATTAGGGTGCCTATATTCCCATAACCCTTTCTACATTGACTGTTGACCATTTTTCATCATGTGTCAATTTACAGTGTGAGGTGAGACCTTAAAGTTTTTATTTGTATTTCTTTTTGAATAATCTGAAGCATTCTTTCACATGGCTATAACATATCCTTTGACCACTGCCTTACACATATTTATCAACTGTTCATCTATCTTAGATGTCAAACTCTTAACAGAGAAATCTGATGCAAAAAAACATTTTTCCCATCCAACTGCTTCCCTTCTTTCCTAGACACATTAACATTATCTATGCAGAAGGTTTTTTTTTTTAATGTAATCTAAGTTACCTATTTTATCTTTTGTAATTGCCTCTATCTTTTGTTTGGTTAAGAGTGTTTGGTTAAGAACAAGTCTCCTCCCCAGAGCGGTGAGGGGTAAATGATTTGCCTCTCTTCTCATTTTTTCCCTAGTCTGATTATTAAGGTCACATAACCATTTAGAATGTACTGTACAGTATGATTTGAGATGTTGGTCTAACTCTAGCCCTCATTTCTGCCAGACTGATTTCCACTGTTCCCAGAAGTTTTTATCAAGTAAGGAACTTCTCCTTAGGTAATTTATGCTTATGCTTTCCACTCTATCAACCACTGGGCTACTAAGTTCCACTGTTTTTGATTCTTTCATGTTTAGTCTGTTTCACTGATACATCTCTCTGTCCTTTAACCAATATCAGATGTTTTAATGACTACTGCTTTGAAATCTATAAGTGCTATTCCCCTTTTGACCTTTTTTTTTGTTTTGGTAATTTCTCTTAATATTCTAGATCTTCTATTTTTCCAAATTAATTTTATTGCTTTATCAAGTTCCACAAAGTATCCTCTTGGTATTTTGACTGGTATAGCATTAAAAGTATAAATTAATTCTGGAATGTTGTAAAATTAGGCCCGGCGGTTTTGAGACTACCATGACAGCTTCCTCTATTACAGGAGGCTATAGTTTATAGGATGGATAGAAACCACTGTAATAAGATTAAGCCTGATGGCTAAGCCCATCATAACAGCTTTCCCTTAAGGAAGGCTGTTACCTTACAGAACATACTCATGGAAACATACTGGTAATTTTTTTGAAGGTTGGTATAGCTGTATAACCTAAATAATATTTTGTGTACCAAGAGATCATTTTTCTCCCTGAAATGCAAACTCCCAAAATAGTATTTTGTCTATGGCCAGCTTGTTCTTCTCCCTGATAACTAAATCCCCAAAATAATATTTTGCCCTGACCCAATACGCAATTTGGCCAGCTCCAAGAACCTCCATCCAAAGTCCTCTCAGAACCTCACTCAATTCAACGCAAAGCTTTATTGCAAGCAGTATGGAGGAAGGGGAAGGAGAAACAGGAAAAGGGAACTCAACATACAACTCAGACATATACACTGTGTATAACTTATGCAAGGGCAGCACTGCATTGGGGAACACAGAGACCTATAGTTTTCCTTCCATGTTTTATCTTTCCCTGGTTTAGGTTATTAGGAAAATATCTGTCTTATAAAAGGATTCGTGGAGAGTATTTTCATTCTCAGCTCTCGAGAACAATTTGTGAAGTACTGGTACTAACTGCTCTCCTAAAGTGTGACAGATTTCTCCTGTGAATCCATCAAGCCCAGGAGTTTTTTCTTTGTACTTCCTTTACAATTAGACCCATTTCCTTTCCTAAGATTGGGTTAAGATCTTTATCTGGCCTTCTGGTAGTTTGGGTATTTTACATTTTTGAAGGCAGGTTTATCTATTGTATTAGTCTTTCCAAAGAATTCATTTTTAGTTTTATCATTTCTCTCAGGTTTTTTGGTTTCTGATTTGTCTGTTTCTCCTTTTACTGCCTCTCCTTTTGGGCTTACTTTAGGTTTATTTGTTGACTCTCCAATTTTTAAAAATGCATTTTCAGTTAATTAATCCTCTTTTTTACTATTTTGTTAATATATGCTTGTAGAGATGTGCTTGAGGACTTCTAATTTGCATCCCAGAAATTCTGGAACATTATTTCATCCTTATTTTCTTTCATATAATTATTGTTTCTATTTGCTATTTGACTCACTTTAGGACCGGACCTCTAGGTCCTCAAGTGTGGCCCTTTGATGGAATCGAAGCTTCACAAAACTTCAGTGACTTCAAGGCCGCACGTTCCCCACCCCTGCTTGGAATACCACTGTTAAATCTATATTTGGATTTGTTTTTTGTTTATGGTCCCTGAAGCAACAGCTATTTTTATTGCATTGCAATCTATAAAAGATATAGTAACTATTTCTGTCTTTTTACATTTGGTTGCAATTTCTCTATGCCCAATACATGATCAGTTTTGGTAGAGGTTTCATGTGGTACAGAGAAACATGGATAGTCTTTGGCTGTCCTATTTAGAAGATGTCTTAAGTTTCTTCAGCAATTTGTTCAGCACTGTATTTTCTCTTTGATTTATCTTTCTGTTAGACTTATCCAAGATGGCGAGGGATTCTGAAATCTCTATGTCTTCTTATAGCTTAATGTTTCCTTTATAAATCTGGATAAGGCATTTGGAGTATATACTTTTATTTCTGATACTGATGTTTTCTATGGTTCCTTTCAGTATAATGTCATTCCCTTGTTTATCCCTTATTTTTTAGATGTTTGTTTTTGCTCTGTCAGGTAATATAACTGCAACTCCTTTTTTAGACCCACTTGATATATGGTAAATTTTTTTTAATCCTTTCAATTTTATTTTGCATATGTCTTTGTTTTAAAAATATGTTTCCTTTAAGCAGTAGTTACACTATAGGGTTTTGTTTTCTTGTCCAGTCTGTCACTTTTTGTCATTTTATAGGATTGCTTAATCCATTCACATTTAAAGTTATGAGAGTGAGGTTTATATTTTCTTCTCTGTTTATTGATTGTAAGAAAAATGCTTTGTCAATAAATGACCTACAAAAGCAGTAGGTTGTAAAGGAAGGAGTATTTGGTTTAAGTCAGAAGATTTGGGTCCAAATTTCATCTCTGCCATTTATTACCTGTGTGACCTTGGACAAGTCACTTAACCACTCTGGCCTCAAATGTTCATCTAGAAAAAAAAAGGGGAGGAGGGTAGAGAGTTGGATTACAAGATCCTAGCTTCCTTCTAGTTCTCAATCTATGATCCTATGAGGTAGGAAATGTGCACAGTATTGGCCTGCTTTTGAAAATACAGAAACAGACTCCGAGAGGAAGTGCCTGAGCTGGGTCACTCAGTTAGTCAGTGTCTGAAATGCTGTCAGACTCAGTCCAGGTCCTTCTGGCTCTTGAAACAGATTTCTTTTTACTACCCCCTGCTGCCTACTTGTAATGCTGTGACTTAGGGAATACCTGTACTTCTCTTCCTCTACTCTGTTTTCATATCTGGTCCCCACCACATACCTGCTGCAAGGCTTCTCGTTCAGGGCTGCCTGGGGTGAATGCCAAGATGGGCTCATTGGTCACTTTCACTGAGACAGCATGCTGCCACCGAAGCCTAAGGCAAAAGGACAGAAGACAGATCAGTAAGTACTGCTTTGGGTCAGGCAGGGATAATACTGAGGACCCACCAACAACCTCTTAAAGGCCTGTCACCCTGCAATGATTGGTGTGGATCCATCATCCAGGCACTTATCCAAGCCCTGGGTTAAATGACATAAGTGCAGCACAGCTGAAGGAGAGGTGAGTTATTCTCATTATAGAGTGCTGCCCAACATCACAGAGATCACTTCATCATCATGGGCCTCAATGTCCTCAGCTGCAAAGTCAAAAAGGGTGCCTGAGGATTGCCCCAGCTCTGACAATCTCTACCCAAAAGTGCCCATCCCTTTCCAACTGTGCATTTTCTCTAAGGTCCCTTCCAGCTTTGATATTTGATTTTTTGTGGCCCTTTCCATCTCTTATGTTCTCTGTTATAAAGTCCCTCTCTGTTTCTCTGTCTCAGCTGAGAGCAGGGTATGATCTAGGTATAAGGGAGAGAAGCAGCTCAGGAGTCACGACACACTGTAGACTCAAAGAATTCACCTTTTCTTCTGAAATCCTGTCCCCAACAAAGGATGGCTACAGTAGGGATGTTATTACAGATCAGGAACTTAGAGTGGAGAGTTACAGGCCTGGGAGTACAGTATTAAATGGAGAGTCAAGGCTCTGTTTGAAATCAGGAATGTTTGACCCTGTGACTTCATAATTATACAATGTTGATGATTCTGGAGGAACAGAAGGGAAAACACCAGAGTGCCAAGGGACCTTAGAAGATACACTGTCCAAACTTGGCAAGAAGACAACCTAAGAGAGGCTTGGCAGAGAAGGAGGCTTTGTTTGACTCAAGCATTTGTAATGACTATGGGTTTAAGAGCTGGAAGGGACCTCAGAGGTCTTGGCTGACAGGGAAAGCCTTGGGGAGAACTGAAGGGATCTGTGTTACAGGGACCCCCAAGGAGAACAAGCAAACAGAGGGTCCTGATTGAGTCTGGACCCTTGCAGGCAGTCTCTGTACTAGTTACCCAGACACAGATCTAAGAGATTCCAACCACGGGAGCCAATACCACACCCTGCCTCACAGCCAGCGCTGCCAGGCAATCAGCAGAGGACAGAGGAGAACTGGTTTCCTAAGTAATTAGGAAAGGGCTGGGGAGGTAGTTCTTCCCTCTGAAGCCAGGCTGCTTCCACTCAACAAATAACCTCTGAGCTGGGAGGAAGGGTCTTTAAATCACCATCCTTAGAACACAGACCACCAGAAGAAAAAGGATCCATCAGGTCTGGCTCCTTTGTAATACGGACAAAGTCTATGAAGCTCAGAGAGTCCCAAATGCACAGGAAGTGGGTGGCAGAGTCCAGACTGGGAGATAACCAGCACCCAGTTCAGTGCTCCTTCTATTATATCCTAAGGCTTAGGACACAAGACATTTAAAGGGAAAGTAATTTCAGCACACACTTGGACCAGTACCCTAGTCTGGATGGATGAGACAAGAGAAGGCCTGGAGGGGAGAAGCACCTACCCATAATAGCAACAATCACACCGGCTCACAGAGTTCCATCCTTTTAAGGCCTGCAAAGTGCTTTACAATCACTTGTCTCACATGACCCTTCCAATACCAACAGCTACTAGAATTACTCCCATTTTTCAGAGGAGAAACCTGGGAAGGCTACAGTCTCACAAATGCAGAGATCTGCAAAGAGTACAGGACAAGGTCTGGGCCATGGCTGGGCTGCAGTGAGTGTCTGACCATGCCCACAAGTCAAGGAAAGGAAGTTTACTGATTAACTCAAAAAGCCCGGTTAGTACTGTGGCAGATACAATGAGAGAGAGGATCTTAACATTCTAAGAAACAGGCCAGGAAGAGAGCTCAAAGAATAAGGGAAGCAGGGAGAGGAGCCTGCTCGGAGGGGCCTGTGGGGAGAAAGGATAGCCCTCCCAGGCCCCCTTCTGGAGAACCATAAAACAGAGGCCAGGAGGAGGCTATGCAAGCTTCCCAAGGGAGATGGTTCCCATGCATGGGTGGACTGAGAGAAAAGCACCCAGTGTGGAGAGCCCCCATTCATTCTCCATACTCCCTACCTAATGACGATCGCTATTCAGCCTCCCCCTTGAGTAGAGATGCAAGGATCTAAAACTTGAGTCCAAATCTAAGCTGAAACAGCCATGATTTGGAAGCACTCATCTGAGCCATGTTAGCTATGAGCTTGGGGCCTAAAATCCCCTTGGCTGCCTCCCTGGTGGGAGGTGCCCCCGAGTACATAGGTACGTGGACTCAGGAGATCTGTGTTTGAAGCCAAGGTTGGCCCCTTTCTGGCTGCATGTCCTAGGCAGGTCACCACTCCTCCAAGCCTGTTTCTTCCTCTGTAAACAGTGCAATGATTTTGGAGTCCAAGGAACCGGGTGTGAATGCAGTCTCTGCCACTTTTTATGTGGATACATGGGCATTTCTCCAGACCTCAGTTCCTTCCATAAAATTCTTTCTCAGCACTTTTCTAAATCTATGATTTCCAACTCTTGGGATTATTCTAGGGCCTACACTTCTGCAAACCATAAAACGCTACAGAAATGTGGGCAAATCTTATTCATTCCATCTTCCTTCCAAGACCCCCTTCTTTCATGAATCAGAGAACACATGAAAACTGTGTATCTGATGGGGGGGCACTGGAGAACAGAGACTGCAGCAAATCTGCCAAGCAAAGAGAATTTGTTGTAATTTAGCTTTTTTTAAATCCCTCTCTTCTAGTTTCCCAAATGAAGGACTTCTACCTGACAGAGATGCACAGGAGCCCAGAGAGGAAAAGGTATCTGTCTGAGGCCTCCCAGCAAGGAGAGAAGGGAGGAGAACCTGAACCTTGAGAGTTCCCACTCTCCAGCAGACAACCACCTCAAATTAACAGAGCAGAAGCTGGAGAATCAGAAGGGACCTCTGAGATCATGCCCATCAGCCACCTCAATTTACAAAGCGGAAAACTGAGACATCCTCAAGGTCATGTGGGGGGGGGGGGCAAAAGCTGTTATCTAAATTCAAGCACCACCCCCATTCTCTCTCCAAAGGTCAGACTGGATGCTCTGGTCACCATACCACACGGCCTGTCCGTGAGATATATACAACATGCCTGCTTATTTTCCCCACTAGCCACAGAGAACTTCAGTCAAGAAAGATGCTAATGGTAGCAGCCATCTCAGGAAGAGTAACCTGGCAGTATCTGCCAGAAACTAAGAGGCAGTATGGCATATGAAGGGCATCAGGCTGGGAGGCCAGAGTTAATCTCACATTCTCTTCTAAGGTAACTTCTAGATCCAACCCATTTAGTGGGGATTGGTCAAATATGACTTGGACTAGATGCAATATGAAGTACTTTTCAATTCTGAGACTGCTTTGGGTCCCTCTCAACCCTAACATTTCATGCTCTAAGCCTGGATACCCTGTTCTAAGCTCCATCCCAGCTTTCATGTTCTGAGATCTAAGGTCCCTTACAGCCCTGTTAGTCTATGACATCTAAAATAGTCAGGAACAATTACTATCCCTGTAAATAGTTCAGTTCTTTTCCCATAAGGCAGGCCCTTCTAGGTGCTGGCAGCAAATGTGATTAGTAGGTGGGAAAAAAGAAACCAACACAGTAACATCTCCTTTCTTCCACCTTCCAAGCTGAGGTGAGCAGGGTGGAGGCCCAAATGGGTTGGAGAAACTGTTGAACTCTGGAGGGGCTGGCCACAGATTCCTAGGCTTTCAAAGCAGAGTTCATTTAATCCTACCCATGCTTGAACAAGAATGCCCAGCCCTCCACTGTTCACCCTGACTCTGTGGGAAGACTTCCAGGGAGAAGGCTCCAACACTCCAAGGCAGCCCATTCCACTGGGGTATCTCTGCTGGCAACCTTACCTGGCTTCAATGCTCCCCAGCCTAGCATGACCTCAAAGACTTCCTAGCCATAATCTACAGTTCCAGATAAAGCAAAGCCGCCCTTATCAAAGAGATAAGAGAAAGAAGATAGGAGTGTCCGGGAATGTAGAGAAGGGGAAAGTGCAGAGTGGATGAATGCCCAGGCTTAGCGGAGCAGCCTTAAACCTAGGTTAACTAACGCAGACATGTGGGAGACCCTCTTAACTTTCACAGGCATCATCTTTCAGCTCAGTTTAACAAAAATGGGTTATATACAAAGCACAGCATTGGAGCCACATCATCCAAGGGTATAGACACCACCGCCCCACTTTAGAGATGAGGAAACTGAGGCTCCAGAGGTAAAGTGACCTGCCTAAGGTCAGACACCCTACAGGAGCCAGGGCTCAAACAGAAGTTAAGCCAACCTCTACTTAATAGGGAAGACGAGTCTGGGGAAGTGTCTAGACTCCTCGGGTGGATGAACCATCACAGTAAACAGTGCTGGCCTTGCAGTCAGGAAGATCTAGATTGGACTCTCTCGAGCAGAGCATTTCTTTTTAATAGGGATAATTATGATTTCTGTTTTCCCCCATGAAGGGAAATTCACCAGCATCTCTAACCCCAGCTACTAAATGAACAAGAAAGAGTGGATGTCCCATTGGAAGATAAAGAATAGATGTTTAAAAATCACAGAATGCATGTCAGTGGAGAGGATCCTGAGAACATGGAGCACAGTGGTTAAGAGCAAAGCCTGCTATGTGACTCTAGGCAAATCACTTAATCTTTGTTTGCCTCAGTTTCCTCCACTGTAAAATAGGGATCACAGCAGCACTTAACTACCAGTGTGTGGTGAGGTTCAAATGAGCCAGTAACTGTAACAGGCTTAGTACAGTGCCCTGCATAGAGCTGGTACTATAGAGATGTTAGCTACTATTATTATGGAATAGGGCCCTTAGAATAAAAGTCACTACCTCGAGGTGAAGATGGGGGCGGGGAACAAATCAAGACAAAGGAGTTTGTTTGTCTGTGTGTTAGTTTGAAGCCCCAACTGGATGGATCTGAATTGGCCCAGTATGGAAGGGGCCTTAGAAAGGAGAATCAAACCATTAAAGGGGGCTTTAGGAAAATGAAGACACTGCAGTTCAGAGGTTAAGTCACTTGCCTTAAATGAGGCAGTATCCCTGCATGAACTCAAACCTGACCCTGCTCAGTGTTTCTTCTACTACTCCAAAACAGAGAACAGTAGTAGAGTCTTTCTCAGTTCCAGGTTCCTCACCTGTAAAATGGGGTAAGAACAGCGCCTACCTCCCGGTTATGGTGAGGAACAAATGAGATAACGTATGCATATGTTATGTCTATCACACAAGATAACTCACAGAGCAACATAAATGGAGCTATGATCTTAGGGGTGAGGAACCTGTGACTTTCCAGGTCCCCCTGGGGGAAGCCTTTTGACTGAGTCCAAATTTTCCACTACAAATGCTTTACTTAAGGGGATTTGTTCGGTGAAGTTAGGGTTCAAAGGGCCACACTTGAGGACCTAGAGGGCCTGCCTTAGGGTAACAGAAAGAGTACAAGATTTGCAGGGAGTTTTGTTCAAAGCTCAGCTCTGCTCCCTACCTCCTACATCACAGTAGATAAATGGACCTGAAATCTATAAAATGAGGCAGTTAGATTCAACAAGCTATGCCTTCCAGCTCCAAATCCTATGAAGCCTCATTTTATAGATTCAGAAAACTGAGGTGAACTGAGACAGTGTCTGTCTAGAAGCAGCTGCTGGCTCACTTATGAGGCAAAGATACTGATTAACTCTGAGGGCACAGCTCAGCATTTCAGCACTGGGTACAGGATAACTGATAGGGCACGTCTCAGTATTCTAGGGAACTGACCTGAAAAAGAGAGTCCAAAGGGGAGGAGAAAGAAGATGAGAGAGACAGTTAAGTAGATGGTAGGGGAAGGGGATGGCTCTAATATCTGAAAGCCATAGAAATAAATGGAAACTGAGGGAAGATCCCTCAAGCTCAAGCTGGGAAAATCCTACAGACCTCAGGGAGGTTCCAATAATGGTTAGTTGGATCAGACTAGGTAATAATCTCATACAGGTTTAGAGTTGTAAAGAGAGGAGAAGAGTGTTAGGAAAGTTTTGGAATAAATCAGAGAATTCTAATCCTAAACTGAGAGTCAGGGGACTGGATTACAATCCCTTCTCCATCTCCACCTCAAGTTTAGGATCTTAAGGTCACTTCCCAGGTTCTAAGACTCAGTTGCCTCCTCCTTAAAATGCGGGAAGGGGTAGGTCCCCTCACTATATGATCAATGGTTCCTTCCTCTTCTAAGATTACAGCCAGGGTGAAGAAGCAGGAGATGCCCAAGTTCTGAGAAGTAACTCAGAGAAACACATGCACCAAGACAGTAACAATGTAACCAAGACTCAGAACACAGGTTCCACTGGGGAGAGAGGCTTCAATCTTGGGGCTGGGGAACGAGTAGGAAGCTGGCCTCCATCCCCAAAGGGGAAAACTCCAGACCTAGAAACCTTTCTGGAAGAATCCCTTGAGGTGGTTAGAGGGGGGTAAATTGAGGGATCTGATAAGTAGGGGTGACCCTAAAGGATCCAGTGGGTGGAGCGAAATCAGTCTCTAGGGAAAAAGAGACTAGGGGTGGGGTGTGGAAGGTGTCCCTGTGAAGGGGGAAGAGGGCCTCTAAACCCGAGGATGCTTAACTTGTGTGTATGAGACAACAATTCGCTGAAGTCTACGGACTCCTCAGAATCGTGTTTTTAAATGCACAACACGAAATACACAGGATTACCAAGTACATTAATTACGCTGTTACCAAAATATCTTTTAAAACCAAGTTTGAAGTCCCCAGGTGAGAAATCGCGTCCCTGAAGGATCCATTGGGTGGAGAAAGAAATAAATTGAGGAGAAGGGAGGAGGAGGTGGAAGGTTCGGGGAGAGACTCCTCTTAGAGGGAAGGGGTCTCAGGGATCCAGCTTCGGGGAGGACCCTCAGAGATCCAGGGAGGGAGATGGTCCTTTGACTGCAAGGAGAATCCTAAGTGGCTGCAGAGGAGGAGGGGATCTTGAGGCTCCGGTAGTGGAGCAGGTCCTGAGGGTGCAGAGGGGGAGGGGATCTTGGGGGTCCGGTAGGGGAGCGGGTCCTGAGGGTGCAGAGGGGGAGGGGATCTTGGGGCTCCGGTAGGGGAGCGGGTCCTGAGGGTGCAGAGGGGGAGGGGATCTTGGG
>CM053771.1:45386823-45783840 GCA_028658325.1 Potorous gilbertii
GCGGCAGCATCTCGAGCTCGCGGCGGAAGCAGCACCAGCCAAGCAGGGGTTGAGACGCCTCTAAAGCCCCAGCGCCTCGAGCCCCGCCCGGCCCACACCACCAAGGAAAGGGGACAGGGGAACCCGACCACTCCGGGCCATCCTTTCGGTCAGCCAGCGCCCGAGCCTCTCTCGTTCTCTAGCCAAGAAAGAAAGAAGAACATATGAAAAGCCGTATCGAACACGGGGGGGTTCCCGAGGACTGCGCGACCCAAAAGAACGCCCCCCGCCCACCCCACCCTAAGACCTTGGTGTAACATCCCCCCCACGTCTTCCTCTTGGTTCAGCCCGACCTCGAGGTTGAGACCGCATCAAGGAGAAGGCGTGAACTCTTTCGGCCAATCAGAATGACCTTTGAAGCCTTCGGACCAATCAGAAGCTCCACTCATATAGCGGCCTTCTCGGGTGGAGGGGAAAGGGAAAATGGAAGCCAATGGGAAGGCGGGGGATTTCCACGTGCGAGAGAGGAAGCGAGTCTGAAGCCAGGAGTCGGTCTGGGTCGGGAGTTGGGTAGGTACGGGGCCAAGGTGGGGGAAAGATGCTGCATGGTACTCATTCCTATCCCGCCTTTGAGTGTGGCCCTAGGATTTGTAGGAACACTGACCCTTCCCAAAAGGTCATCTTGACCATCCCCCTGCCTCCGGACCACCTCCACCCATTCCCCTTGTTATTCATTCATTTCAACCGTTCCTGGCAGATACCGGAGAGATTTGCCATCTCCTTCTCATTTTACAGATGAAGAAACTGAGGCAGCGAGGGTGAAGTGACTTTCCCAGGGTCCCACCGCTAGGAAGGGTCCGAGGCAGGATTTGAAGTCATGGAGACGAATCTTCCTGACTCCAGACCCAGCACTCTGTGCTCTCTGCCTCCCACCTGAGTCCCGTTTCCCTTGGGTAGGAACCTCTAGATCTTTAGATCTAGATTTTAGATCAAGGAACTGACCCCGCCAGTGTGCAGGTTATGTTGGCCGATGGATTGGGAAAAGGAGAGACACGATAGGCAGGGAGACAAGTTAGGGGGTTATTAGGAAATACTCCACGTAGTGGGTGATGGTGCTAAGAAGAGGAAAGGTGTAAAAGATGCCATGGACAGAGAATTGACAAACTTGGCAATTGGATGTGGGAGTTGAGAGGAAACCATCCAACATGGCCCTAGAGTTGTTGAGCCTAGGGTGTGTGGGAGGATGGTGGTGCCAGGGACAGAAGGGGGATGGTAGATTTTACTGTTCTTTTGTACATAACATTTAATTTCCTGCCTCTTTATAATTTGTATTGTCTCTCTCTTGTTTGTACTGTAAGGGGATTTGTGATTCTCATATTAACTGATGTGCTTAATGATTATACTAACTAGATATTTAAGAACTTCCTAGCTTGGGAGTCAGAGTCCATATGTTGCAGCTGCAGGTGATTAAATCAAGGTCTATTGACACTCTCTCAATTTCTGCATTCCAGTGCTTGTAACCCAAAAACATGAACCAGACCAGAGGCTACTGCACTCCTCTTCCCATCATGTTAACTCTGGTTCTGTACCACGATGAGCGATCACAAGGTTCAACAACCCTTAAGAATTGAGGCAATCAGGAACTGTTCCCACAGGACCCAAGAACACCTGTGTTATACACGAAAGGGACTATTTGAAGACTTGGGAGTGTTTGTGTTGTTATACATCTCCACTTCCCCTCTGGTGATTTTTATGTGCATAAAGTCTGCCTTAGCCCCAGCAAGATAAGCTCTCTCTAGGATATCTTTGTTTGCAAACTTGCCTTCCTGCCTCCGAAATTAATTAAACCGATCCTTGATTCTGACACACCTGTCTCTGTCCTGCTCTGGTCAGCTCCAGCCATCTCTAGATTAGAGACTGGCCTAAGCCAGACTACATTTAAAAGTCTTTTGACACTACATAGTGTCCATAGCTGTGGTCTTCCTTTTTAGACTATGAACTTTCAAAGCTTTTCTTTTATATCCCTCACCCTAAGCACAGTCCCTAGCACATAGTAAGTGGTTAATGCTGACTGCCTTTGCCCAGACTGTCACCTGCACCTGGAAGGGATGCTCTTCCTCTTAGATCTCTCCAAGGCCTCCTTCAAGAGGCCTTTCCTGATTCCTACTCCCCTTCTCCCTATACTGTATATATATTTTTTAGTAAATGTCCTATATTTGTTGCTAATTTCTGAAATTATAGTGTTATGAACTATATCATATTACCCCTAGTAAATATAAGCTAGATGGCACAATAGACCGAGCACTAGGCCTAAAGTCAGGAAGACTCATCTTCCTGAGTTCAAATCTGGCCTCAGACACTTACTAGCTGTATGATCCTGGGCAAGTGACTTAAACTTGTTTGCCTCAGTTTCCTCATCTGTCAAATGAGCTGGAGAAGGAAATGGCAAACCAGAATCTTTGCCAGGAAAACTCCAATTGGGGTCACAAAGAGTTGGACTGAAGAAAAAAAAAGTCTGAATCACAACAATATATGTTGAGAGCAGGCAGTCCCTCAGTGTGTTTGTTGATTGAGTCAGAGGGGACTTTAAAAGTCATCTAGTCCAACATCTTCACTTGTTTTTATTTTTAAAATACATTTTGTTCATACATTTCATCCATATATTGTAGCTGTTTCCTATCCCGCCTTCAAGATCAACCTTCCTTGTGACAAAGAAAACCAGTTAAGCAAAAACATTGACTACAGTAACTTCATCTGACAGTGTATATAGTATTCCATCCTACTGATTCCCACCTCAATGCCACAAGGGAGGATATCTATTTGCTAACTCTTCTCCAGTACTATTTTCCATTATTCAAGAGTTTAACTTCCGTTTAGTGATTTTAATTTCATTTACATTAGTGTCATCATGTTGTAGCATGTTCTTCTTACTCCACTCTGCAACCAGTCCCCCCATTTTTTTCTTTTTTAATATTTTTGGAGGCATGCCCAGGGTATCAGAGCTAGTAAGCATCTGAGGCCGAATTTGACAATTTGACAATTCTTTCATTTTATGAAGGAAAAACTGAAGCCTGCAGAGAAATAGGATGAGTTCCATTCTAGAGAAGCTGACTTTGTGGTCTCTAGGAGTGTCAGAGGAAAAGGAAGAGAATTTTAAGGAGAAAATAGAGTCAATAGGTATTAGGGGTTTGTTTTTAAGTCTAGAAGAGATTTGAGCATGTTTGAAGATGGTAAAGAAGGGGAAGTGGGGAAAAGAAGAGACAGGAGAAAGAGGAAAAGAAAACTTGAAAGTCAGAGGAGAAAAAAAAGAAGAGAGGGCTGAGGGGGAAAAAGAGGGAGGAAGAGAAGAGGTGGGAAAGAGAATGAATTACTAACAAGGCAGCTTCCTGAAAGAGATAAGAAGAGTTACTAAGGGTGCAATTAGCAGTTAAGAAGAAAGAATTGTCACCTCTTTCTCAGAGACTAGAACTAAGGAACAGAGGAGGTGAAAAGATTTGGTTTATGGGAAGAGGAAAGATGAGGTCAAGATGACTGGCCTTAATCTTAACAAAGTAGGGAATGAGGCCTGTATCGAGAGAGGAGGTTGAAGTAGAAATGTGGGCTAGAGAGAGGAGAAGGTTTAGAAGAGATACCTTGGGTGGTTTAATCAGGAATCAAACAGATAAAGGTTTGCCAAGTAGCAAGGAGGACCAGATTGAGATGAGAAGACATGGATGTGTCTTGGACCAAGCCAGCATGGTTGTGGACCTGGAGTGATACCTGAAGCAGTCTCTTTGGCTCAGAATTGAGAAGGTAGATGGAAGAAAGTTGGGGAAGACTAGAAGAAAGTAGAGGAGAGTAGATCCAAGGCTAAGGATTAGCAAGGTAAGTGTGAACTACAGAAGGATGTAGGGGCAGGGTACTTGGGGGCAAGATAGTGACTCACTATCAAGTCTATGAAGGGAGGAAAGTGAGGCCAGAGCCCAGGCTGGGGTGGGGTGGGGGCAGGTGGCTAGGGGGAAGGGGGGGAGGAATAGACATGAAAAGCAGTATAATGTTAATGGAATAGGAAGATCTTCCCCTATCATTAATAGAACTAACACATGGAGCTTGTGATCACATGGAGCCTGAGTCATATGGAGCTCAGATTGGGAGGAGCTTGCCTAAGGAGGAGAGGGAGAGAAAGAGAGAGAGAGAATCGAACTGTGAGTGGGTGGAAGGAAGAATTGGTCTAGGGGAACTTGTTTTTGTGGGGAAACCTGACCGAAAGTTTAAGATGTTGGCCCTCCCTGGATTAGTGATAAGTACCCTATTAAATCTTACCTCCTGGTATTCTAATGATGTCCCAAATAAATATTTTGGTTTTGTCTTTGAGGAAGAGAATTTATTACATTTTGTGAATTGACCCTGTAAATAAACATGGATATTCATAATAGCTGCTATGGGTATCGAATTGGCATTACAAGCAGTAAGTAAGGGGTGGGGGGCTGAGTCAGGGAGAGTCATATTAAGGGCAAGGAACAAGCAGCATTGTGGGACTTGGACGGGGGAAGGTCTGGATTCAAATCCTGCCTCAGATTCTTGCTGTTTGACCCTGGGGGAAGTCACTTGGCCTCTCTCAGGGCCTTAGTTTCCTCATCTATAAAATGAGATTGGACTGACCTCTAAGGTCCCTTCCAGGCCCAGATCTATGATCCTTTGAAAGGAATTGGATCTCAAAGGTGGCATAATTTGGAAGGGATAGCAGGACATAGGACTTTAGAGCCAGAAGGACCAGAGGCCAGCCCCTTATTTTACAGTCTTTCTTATTTTATAAGTCCTTCCCCTTTCCATCTTTTTAAAAGAACAGAATATATGTAAATAAAGGTTTTATTTTTTTTTAATTTTATAGATGAGGAAACTGAGGCCTGGTGAGGCTAAGTGGCTTGCCCAGGTTCTCACAGGCAGCAAGTAGCAACAGCAGGATTTGACTCCAGACCCTGGCTCCAAGGTCAGTGATTTTTATTCTAGGGATAGAGAGCAGGAGAGAAGGGAGTAGAAGGAAAGAGAAGGAGAGAGGAGGAGAGAGGGAGACAAAGAGGATGGGGAGAGAGAAAAGGGAAAGAGGGAGGGAGAGGAGAGGGAGGATGGAGGGAAAGGGATAGAGGAGAGGGGGAGAAGGAAAGAGAGGGGAGGTAGAGAAAGGGAGAGGGAAAGAGGGAGAGAGAAATAGGGGGACAGCAAGAGGAGGGGGAGAGGGAAAGAGGAAGGGAGAGGGAGGGAGGAAAGATGGAGGGAGAGAAAGGGACAGAGATAGAGGAGGGGAAAAGAAAAAGGTATAGAGGGAGAAAGAGGGAAATATGCCAAAATCAAATAAGATTTTTCTGTATATGAATACAGACATATATGTGTGTGTGTGTGTGTGTGTGTGTGTGTGTGTGTGTGTGTGTGTGTAAAAAATTCAAGAAGACAGGTGTCACCATTGAGAAGCTTACCTTCTACCAGAGGAAGATGTCACATAAAGGATGCTGTGTGGTGTAGGGGGGAAAGAGAAGAAAGGAGACTGGTCCAGGAGACTGCATGGTGCCCTGCCTCTCTACTCAGTCGTCAAAGAGCTCATGCTTTGGGGGAGGGGACAATCATAGTCATCTCTGGCTGGGTGGAGGTGATCTGAGAGGGAGATCTTGGTGGGGAGATTTCAGTGAGTAACCTCAGGCACCAAACACTGAAGTGGCCAGCCCTGGGGGGAACACAGCTAGTTGGTGCCACAGAGGGGATTTGAATCCAGGATCTGTCAACAAGACTTGATGAAAGCTCCTGGCATGCCAGGGTGGTCCCTCTGGCACATTTCTGGGAGTGATGCCCTGGGAAAACAGATTCACTGGGTTATTGGAAGTTTGGTTGGCATCTTTATTGACTTGACTCTTAACTCTCTATCTGACAAGCTTGTGATTCCAGGTAGAGGCAGGAATTATTTCATTTATCTTTGTATGCCTGGGGCTAGCAGAGCACCTGGCATGTTCAGTCAGTCTATCTGTAGCTTGTTGGTGCCAAGCTACTTGTATGTTTTGTTCCCCATCACTGTGGACTCCTTGAAAATGGGGACTGTCCTTAGCCTTTCTTTGTAGGATAGTGCCTGGCACACAGTAGGTACTTAATAAATGCTTGTTCTCCCTTCACTTCCATCTTCCCCCATGTATCTTGCCATAGGTTGTCTCCTCCACTGAACTGTGAGATCCTTGAGAGCAGAGACTGTCTTTTGGCCTTACTGGCACATAGTAGGTGATTAATAAATGGTTACTGACTGATAGTTGGATTTATTGGATTGAATTGAGTAAGAATGTACTGGCATGACGGCTGTGTCCAGCCCTTCCCAGCAGGCCTCTAGGCCAGAACAAACAACAACATGAGCAGTTCTAAGACATCTCACTTTATTTAAAAGAAGCTAATATACAGAATATAAAGGGCACAATTATTTACAACAATACAGTAAACAGGCTGGTTTTCAATGGGGTCAGTAGTCTGTTTGGATGAATAGAAAATAAAATAAAAACAAACCAAGAACACTCTAGGACCCCATGGTGGGAGGACAGCTGGGGGCAGGGGGAGTCCCACCCAACAATGCCTCTTAAAATAAATATTCCTTTGGGGCTAAGGTTTCCAACTATATTTAAACACCATTAGGTTCCAATACTAGGGACCATTAGGGACAGGGGCTTCAATGCTATTTTTTCCTTTTTTTGAGAGGCCAGGAGGAGCAAGAATCTGTTGACCTGTCCCAGTCTCTGATCTCTTCCAATGAGAAGGAAACAAATATACCTAGCCCTAGGCTAGCTCATTCTGGTGCTTGATCCTAACTGTCCCTCCTTGGACCCCCAAGGAAAACTCCTTGCTTGGAATTCATCTTGTTCAAACTTAGATCTGACTTTAATAAGTCAGGCCCCTACCTCCTATAGTTACCCCTCTCTCCGACCCCTTTGAATCTACTGTTTCTCTGCTAAGACCAGAGCCTTTCTTCCTCAGCCTAGAGGGAGATGAGGGGCTGTTCCAAAACCTACCTTCCCACTCCCCTCAACCCTACCCAGATCTGGAGTTCATGGACAACCTTCCCCCCATCTCCAGAGATAGACTTCTCCTTAAAATGGAGACAAGCCAACTTTCAGGCCCAACCCAGAGGCAGGTTGGAAAGAAGGATAATTTCATAGGGGATGCTAGGGAATAAGACATTGCCAATGACTTACGTTTTACCTAGCCAAGAATTCTGAAGAAGTAAAATGTTTAGGATAGGACTGATCTCCAAGGCTTTCTTGGGTTGGAGACACAGTGAGCCCTGGGTCAGGACCTGGAGGTAGGAGGGATCAGTGGGGACTCTGGAGACAAAGCTAATCTTTCTTTAAAAAAAATTGATTTGGAAATGGATCTTGGTAGCTCCCAAGATGGGACAACTCTTAGGAGGGGCTTGTCCTTGGCACCCTTATCCCTATGAGACTAAATGGGCATCACTGAATCCTAGGCCCAAAGGAGGGGCAGGGGGACTTCAAGATATCTGACCTCATCTGGCCCTGCTTATTATACAAGAGGGAAAAAATGAAGCTTGAACTACCTTGAATAAGGTCACCTCACTGGCTAGTGGCAGGGTGGGGATTCCTGGCTCCCAGTCCAGTGTTCCTTGAGCTGAACCCCACTGCCTCCCTCACTGGCCCATGGGCAGGAAAGAAGAGCTGGGGGGACACGAGACACTGGGCAGAGAAGATACAAGCAGGCACTCACCATTCTCCCTTCAGAAGGCCCTGTACAATCCAGAGCTGGATGCCAACCTACACATTCAAAACCTTCCTCTTTGTAAAAATCTTCCTTGGTTTCATAAATAGATTACCCTTAGCTAAAGTTACACACTTTTTTCCTCTTTGCCTTACCCCCACCCCCACCCACCTCCAACTACCTTGATTCCCTACTTTCCATTCATTGAGCTATCACTGTGTTTGTGAGCGCGCTCTCTTTCCCTCTCCCTCACACACACATACACACACATACACACACACACACACTCTCTCTCTCTTTGGGTAAAAATTCTGCCAATGGAAAACAAGGATTTTCTCCATGAGAATTCTGCCCAGCCTTCCCTTCCCTATACCAGCCCCCCCCACCCAAATCTCTCGGTGTGTATGTATAATGTGTCTGGCCTCAAAGCCATTAAGCAAAAAAAAAAAACAAACCAAAAAAAAAGAAAAACCTGTTTTCTCTCTTCCCACCACCCCTGCCACCAAAACCCCAAAAAAGTGATGGAGGGAAAGAGGTGTGTATAGGAACCCTTCTAAAATACCGGCATCAATATGACACCGTGCCTAGAAATAGAAAAACAAGAAAGTATTTACAGCTTTACAAAGGAAGGACTGGGTAGTCTCAGTGTTGGCCCAGTACTGGCCCTAACAGTGGTGGGAGGGGGAAGAGAGGCAGGACAATTCCTGGAAAGCTGTGGAAAGGGGGCCTGCAACAATTTGGAGCTGAACTTCAATCAGGCTAAGATCCAGAAACTCAATCCGCTAGGAGCTCCCAGAAGGAAGCCAGTCCCAGCCCCTTCCCAGCCCACCCCACACCCACCCAGAGGGTCTCCTGCCTGTCAAGTGAGGGGCATCCACAGTCCCTCCAGCCTCCAACCAGAAGTGGGGATTAGCTACTGGCAAAGATGGCCTGGCCAGAAGGCAGCCTCACTGGCTCCTCTTAACCCAATTATTCACCACCCCACAGGACCCACAGAATAAAACCACCCGGGCTTAGAAAAGCTGAAATAATACAACCAGACGCCAGTCACCATGGCAAATGCAATAGCTGCCCTCAAATACTTATCGGATCGGTCTTAACTCTAAAGATATGTCACCTTCCCATCACCTGGAATATAATGCCCAGAAAGGAGGTCATTTGTGCCTCTGGGACACAGCACGCCATGCAAAGGGGTGGTGGCCTTCCTAAAGGGAATCTGCCACCAACACTCTGCCTGGCTCTTCCTCTTGCCCTACAGTTCTGGGAAAAAGAGAAGAGGAGGCTCAGGGAGATTGGCTCTGAAGGATCATCAAAGCCCAGGCAGATCCCACTGACCTTGGAGATATGCAAAGAGACAGAAACCTTGACGGGGAGAGAGGGAACACACAAAAGGCTAGACATCGGTCAGCCAGGGGAAAGGAAAGTTCTTCCTAGCAGCGGAGGTTGAAGCCCACGAGGCTTGGCTACCCTTTGGTTAAAATGAAAATAGAACTGATGGTTCCATCTAGGATGTGTGTTTGAACCCTGTTGCCTAAAAACAGGAGAGAGAGTGAGTGGGGCAGGCAGGAAGGCAAGCTTGCCTCCGGCCTACCCCAAGCCACTGTTCCCTGCAGGTTCACGACCAGGGACTGCTTTGGCTAGTCAGAGCTGCTGGGGAGATGAGCCATGGCACCTCTTGGCCAACTGAAAGGTGGGGAATTCCATCTGCTTGACGTCACCCCAACAAGGAAAAGATGACAAAGGCCGCTGAGGTCTGATAAATTAGAAATGGTCACACATATGCTATCTCTTTCCATACATATATATATATATATATATATATAATCTGTAATATGTATATTATATACAGAATGGCTTTAAGATAAACAATAACAAAAAAATAACTGGAAAGAAAAAAGTCCCCTTTGGGGAATGAGGTGGCTTCCAAAGGGGTCCCTCTGGTCCCCTGGAGTAGGAATATGGGGCAAGATGCACTCCTTGGAAGACAAGGAAGAGTAGCTCAGTAAGGAGCTGTGTCTGGCCTCCTAACTTGGGATAAGGAGCAGGGATAACTGGTCAACCCCTTCACCATCCCTCACCACCCTGAAGAAAGCTAGGCTAGGCTCAGGGTGGTTATTGCTCCTTGTCCCTCCAGGGGGAGCTCATGAGTCAAAATAAAAGTTCACTCCCAAAGGGTAGTGGTCACTTTTTTTTTTAAGTCTACTTTGGGGGCTGGCAAGGGACTGAGATGCCAGTGCATCCCACCAACCCAGACCAAATTATCAGGGAGATACCATCTCACTTGCTCACATCAACTCCCCATGTCAGTTGTCCATCAGTCAGTCAGTCAGTCAAGTCAGTCAATATCATAGTGCAGAGAATACATCTTACAAATAGTGGTGGGCTAAAACATGCAAGAAATGTTCCCCATCTGGATTCCATAGAACCACACCAAGGTCCCAACATCCCTCCCTAGCCTCCACTTGGATGGTCTCCTATCAGTGGCTACAGCTAGCCCAGGGATGAGAAAGCAAGATGGCGCCATTATCTTTGTCATGGTGTGAGGGGAAGCGACCCCAACATCGAAGAACCAGACAATGCTATTCTACTCCTAGGGTGACACTGGAGATCGAAGAGGGGTATCCGCCTGACACCACCGACCCCTACCTTCTCACAGAGAAAGTGTTGCTCCTAGACTCTGTGGGACAAAGGGAATCTATTGATTCCCACTGACAATACTATTTGGAGGAGGCTCAGCCTCAGTAAACTAAGAACCCGCCATCAACCACAGCCCATAGAAGGGACATTCAGTATTACCTTAGTTCACCACCTGCCTGCTCCTATTTTAAAAGGGGGCAAACTGAGGTGGGGAGAAGGGAAGGGACTTGTCTAAGGTCATACCACTAAATCAGCATCCCTGGAAGCCAAGTCACAGCTAAGCCTTTGAGGCAGATGGAGAGATTGCCCGCAGCCTCTCTCCCCAGTCCAGAGAAAAACCTAAGGTAAGGGTGGGGAGAGGGAAATATTTATACATTTCATATATAAATAAGGCGAGCTCTTTTTTTTTTTTTGCATAGTAGTTTGAACACAGTGTCAATCCTTCCCTTCCCCCCTCCCCACAAGCCTTGTCTTTTTGCTACTTGGGCTGAGAAAAAAATAAAGGGGTGGAGGCATTTTCCTCACTCTTCCTTCTCCCTCAAAACATTGGCAGCACAGGTCCTTTCTTCCACGAAAAATATCTGGGAGATTCCCTCCACCCCTTCCTCTGCAGGGGATTTGGAGCCAAAGGCCCCCAGCCCTCCCCCTGGAGTGGTCAGGGGCCAGTGGGGCAGGGCAGAGCAGGCAAGGAGTACCGCCAATCAGTGCAGCAAGTAGGAGGGTACAAAACGCCATCCATGCCACCCGGGGGCCTCTGCCCCATCTGGTAATAGTATATAAAAAAACCAGCTTAGAAGAGTTCTTTAAGCGGCTCAGCTTAAGGGGAAAGGCACAATTAACACCGTATCTCTGGACAGAGTTCGCATTTGTAGTGTAGAATAGAAATTGACAGCACCAATCCTTGGGTGGGGGGCAGTGGGTGAGTGGATGGAGGAGGAAGAGGAGGGTGGCATGTGGTGGGCAGGTGGGTGGGCGATGGGAAGCAGCAGTCCGATGGGGATGGGAGAGGGAGAGTGGCAGAAGTCCTCCACAGTGTGGTCAGTGCTGGCTCCCTCGTCCCCCCAGCTCTCCTGGAATGGGGGAGGAAGTCCTGCTCTCCCCACAGCTCTCCAGGCACCCTCCCTGAGGTTCATCAGCTGACCATTGGCTCCACATCAGCATCTCTCTCAAACTCGTCCTGGATTTCATCTGTGCTTCCTGAGTCACTGCTGGCCATAGAGCTGGGGGACGGTGAGTTCCTGGGACACAAGGGAGGGGGCAAGAGTCAGGCTGGGGTCTGGGACCTGGGGACAGAGGCTCACAACATTTAAAGCTGGGAAGGGACCTCCAAGAGCAAGCCCCTCATCTTACAGGGGAGGGAACTGATGCCCAGTGAGGAAAGGTACCTTCACGAAGGTCACACAGGTAGAAGAGTTGGCTGTCAGACTTCTGACTCCAAATCCAGAACTCTTTCTTTACTTTTACAAGATTATGACCTCTAACATACATATATTTTAGCCACAGAGTGCCGATCCTAGAGTCAGGAAGACCTGAGTTCAAATCTGCCCTCAGACACTTACTAGCTGTGTGACCCTGGGCAAGTCACTTAACCCTATTTGCCTCTATTTCCTCATCTGTAAAAATGAGCTAGAGAAGGAAATGGCAAACCACTCCAGTATCTTTGCCAAGAAAACCCCAAATGGGGCCATGGATTGGAGAGGTGGAAGGACCTCAGCAGCCACCTATTCCTGAAAGGAATTCCCAATGTAACACACCCCAAAACTTGTCATCCTGTGTCTGTTCTCCAATGACAGGAGACTCATCCCCCTCTCAAAACAGCCCATTCCACTTTGGGACAGATCTTAGTGATGGGAAGTTGCCTAAATTTCCTTCTTTGCTGCATTCACCCATTGCCCTGGGGCTGAACAAAAATGATGGGGGGAATGATCTTATCATCCTGTGTGCTGGACATCCCACCTCTGGGACACAAAGACCAGCTCCAGAGGTCATAGTTTAAAATGTCTATTACAATCTGAGGCATGTTCACACCTCTGGGAAGGCCTGTATGAAGACTCCCAAGGCATAGGGGGAGGCCCCAGCCCGCTACTCCATTACTGACTAGCTCTGGTTATTAAGAAATCCCTGGTTCTGAGGAGTTTCTCGACAATATGGGGTCAGAGTGGCTGCACCCCTCCCTCAGGGCAGCCCCTGGCACACTACCTGTCTGCAGAACCCTTGATGAGCCGGCGGCACGTCTCCATCTGGACATCCAGGCCTCTCTTCATGCTACACATCTCCATGTACTCATGCAAGTGGCGGTTCATGTCACTCTTGGCTGTAGCGAGTTCCAACTAGAAGGAAACAAAACAACACATTCTTGCAATAGCCAGTTTATTAAGCTCATTTGTAAAATGAGAGTTGAAGGGACAGATGAGGAATGCCAGTGAAGCAAAGACAAAGTCAGGCCTTGAACACAAACTTTGGAAGTTCCACTCTGGTCCTTTTCTTACAATGCCATGAAACTGTAAATTGTCCTCACCCATGCTTGGAACTCCCTGGTGTGAAAATACTTTCTCCCAATGCAGACAAGTAACCTATGTGTCACTTCTTGTCTCAGAGGGTTGTCTGGAGGTGCTGAGATGTCACACAGCTAGCGTGGGCAGAGGCAGGCCATGAATTGGGGTCTCCCTGGCTCTGACCCTGATTCTCATTTCAATAATTAACAGTTATTAACTGTTATCATGTCTATTAAGGAAGCTTTCCCTGACTAATCTGACCCAGTTCTACTCACCGCAAATATTCCACTTTCAGTGTTTGTAGATTCAGTTTACCCTAATGTATGTACTGCTCTGGGCATTCCAGAGTCTTTTTACTATGTCTCTCCCATCTCACCTCAGGATGGACTATCAGCTTCCCCAAGAACAGACCCCAGCTTCCTCTTTCTTCAGTCAACAGCAGCCCCCATGTGGATGGGGCAGCCCACACATGGGAACATGAAGCACAAAACAACTCTTCCCAGGACTCTCTGTCAGGCCTCACCTCAATCTGGCCGATTGTCTCCTGGTACTCCTTGTCTCTCGTCTTGAAGAAGGATTCAGTTTCATGAATCAAGTTGCCCAAATTTTCCTCTTGCTAGAAAGATGAAAGCAAGAGGCAGATTAGCTAGTGAGGGGGACAGATCTTGGAATTCTGTGGGGTCCTGGAGTGATCCATGAGATGAGATGGAGCATGAGAACTAGAATGAAACTTAGAACACAACATCAGAACTGGAAAGGGCCTTAGAATCCAGAACAGCAGAGATGCGAAGGTCTTAGAACCCTGAACATCACAGCTGGGAGGGCCCTTAAAACACACGGTGTCAGAACTGGGAGAGGTCATAGAAGCCAGGATGTCAGAGCTGGGAGGGGCCTTAGAACCCAGGATGTCAGAGCTGGGAGGGCCCTTGGAACACAGGATGTTAGGGCTGGGAGGGGCTTTAGAACACAGGATGGCAGAGCTGGGAGGGCCTTAGAACCCAGGATTTCAGAGCTAGGAGGGGCCTTAGAACCCAGGATGTCAGAGCTGGGAGGGGCCTTAGAACACAGAATGTCAGAGCTGGGAGGGCCCTTAGAACACAGGATGCCAGAGCTGGGAGGGGCCTTGTGAATGCAATGCAGCTCCCTCAAAGAAGAACTTCAGCCCTCCCCAGTTCAGCCTTTACCCAGAAAGGGATGAATGGGAGGAGGGTACTGGGTTCAGGGAGGATACTCGCTATCTCAAGAAGAGAATCGTGCGTCCTTGCTCACCTCTCCCTGCAGGTCAATGGATGGGTTGCAGTTGGTAAAGTCCTCCCAGAGCAGCAAAGTATCCTCGTTCTCTTCCCATGTCAGGCTGTCACAATCATCATCAAAGTCAAAGGTCTCTCTCCTGTGGGGGTGGGGAGAAGCAGGAGGGGGCACAAGACCAGAAAAAGAGGTGCTAAGTCAGGAGAGACACCGACTCCTTGGACAACAGACTTTAGGACCAAATTCTAAGGATGCTCCCTCCAACTTTAATCCTTCCAAGGTGGTACAGTAGGGAAAGTACTGGGCCTGGAACCAGGAAGACTTGGTTCAAATACAGTCTCAGACACTTAAGAGCTATGTGACCCTGGGCAAGTCACAAGCGATCTCTGACTGCCTCAGTTACCTTAACTGTAAAATGGGGACAATAACACCCATTTCATTGGGTTGTGAGCGAATGAAATGATATTATAAAGCACTTAGTACAGTTTCTGGTACTTAGCAGGTATTTAACAAACACTTATTTCCTTCCCTTCGCAGAATCACAGAATTTTATTTTATTGCTGACAGGAACTTTGGAACACAGAATGATAAAATGCAGAATGTCAAGTTGAGTTGGGAGGAACATCAGAACCCTGAATGTCAGAATGGAGAAGAACCTTAGAACAGAGAGTGTCAGAGCTGGGAGGGGCCTCAGAACAGAGAGTGTCAGAGCGGGGAGGGGCCTTACAGATTATCTAATTCAGCCCCAGCATTTGACAGATAAAGAAAATGAGGTCTATGACTTTCCTAACACCACCCAGAAAATAAGAACTAGATCTCAGGGCCCCTTTCTACGTCACCCCCACTGCCTCCCAAAGTTCACTGGCCTATCATTAAATATTTCATTGTCATCAATCCGAGGGCAGGACAGGGCTCACTTTTCCAGTTTATTGAGAAGCAGGTCTCTAGAATTCTGGGCAAAATGCTTCCACTGGGGTCAACTTTTCCATGGGATAAGGGATAAGGGGGGTAGTTCAAGAGTCAGATTTCAAGACTGATCCAGACCTGGGAGGCAATTCCCAATTATGCCTCCAGGTGTCTCTGTAAATTCAGGGACTAGGGCCTGGAGAGAGCGGCAGGGATGGCTCCATGGGAGAGAAGTGGACAGGAGGGAGCCTAGGCAGCTCTGCTCTGGGGCCTGCTTCCCTCTCCCCCTCACCACTCTGCTTCCTTTTGAGTGTCTCCGCTCCCAGAGAAACCAGAGCTGGGAAGGGGAGGTCAGGGCCCTGGGCAGGACCCCGGGGGTTCAGCCAACAGGGGGTGGCCTTATCTGGGAGCCAGAGGAAGCTGATAGCCTCCCACCCCATACATCTACAGGGACCCCAAGCCCAGCCCTTCTCCGCACTGACAGTGTCTGGGCTTGGGAACCAAACCAACTGATTTTAATCAGAACAAAATGGTATTCAAAGCCCAGGGCCCCAGTGGAACTTGCCCTTTCATTTTTTAAAATAAGTTTTATTCATGTTTATGTCCTGACCCCTACCAAAGGAGCCATCCCTCTGAACAAAATTTAAAAATGGGGAAAACCAATGGCCCTCATCTGACAGCATCTCCTGCCCACAAAGCACCCTACTTCAGTGGGGTGCTTCATTCTGAGTCCTTGTAGGTCAGTGCCTGGCACCTATTGATTAATTCCCCCCTTTCGTTGCAGGGATGGGGGGGGGGGTTCTGTGGGTTAGACAGGAATGGCAAGCAGAACCACCTGTATTTCCCTCCTAGAGGGATGGAGGAGTGAGCAGGACAGATGCTGGCTTGAAAAGAAATTGGGGAAGGGATGGAAAAAGGTGAAGGTGGAGCAAGATTCAGTGTAGGGATGATCAGGCAGAGAGCAGAGAACTGTTGCGGGTTCAAGCTCTCAATATGCCAGTCTGTCTTCCACTTTGCCCCTAACCCTGGTCAGCTATGAAGGGGAGAGAGCTATAGATGCCTTCCCATCAACTCCCTCCCTGCCAAAGCTGCTTCACTACCCCACTGGCAAGGAGAAAGTCTTCTCCATAGGCCCAGAATAGCCCATAAATACCCCCTGTTGTCACCACCTTGGCCCTTAGAAGCCCTAGTCTGCTTCTGAACAATCTGGCCTTTTGGGGTATTCATTAAGTCATCAGAAACAGTCTTCTCAGGACAATCCTGGAGCCGGAAACACTCCTCTCCCCTGGGGCATGAGCACTTCCTCCCTCCCCCTCCTTTCAGACTCCACTTCCTTTCCCCAAGATTCCAGGGAAGGGAAGGAGACCCAGAGAGCAGTCACCATCATGATTATGATGAGTGACCATGTATGTTCCCATGAAAGAAAAGATGGGAGCAAGACATAGATAGAGGGGACAGATGTGGACAGCTAGATAGATGGGAGTTCCAACAGCATCCTTGCCAGGTCGAGGGAAGTAAGTCAGGCCCCCTGGAGTCAACCAATGGGATGGATGTACCAAGCAAAACACTGTCTTAACAACTGCTCTCTCTGTCTTCTCCACTCCCCTCCTCTCCTCTTTTTTCTTTTCTTCTTATCAATCTCCTCTCTCTCTCCCTCCCTCTCCCCCTCCTCTGCCTGTCTCTGTCTCTCTGTCTATCTCTCTCTCTCTCTGTCTCTCCCTCTCACTCTCTCTCTCTGTCTGTCTCTGTCTCTCTGTCTGTCTGTCTCTCTCTTTCTCTCTCTCTCTCTTCCTCCCTCCCTCTCCCCCCTCCTCTCTCTCTTTCTCTTTCTCTTTCACTCTTTCTCTCTCTCTGTCTCCGTCTCTCTCTCCTCTCTCTGTCTGTCTCTGTCTCTGTCTCTCTGTCTGTCTCTCTCTCTCTTTCTCCCTCCCTCCCTCCTTTCTGGAACTTTACACTTGTTTGGGAATCTCCCTGTCCCTTCTCTCATTACATTTCATATCTCAGATATAGACTAGATGAGATCTCAGAGACCATTTGGTCCAAAGATTCTTTACCTGGAGGTCCACAAACAAAAAAAAAAGGTAACTACTTCAATATTAGGGTTACCTTTGTAATCTTCTGCATTTTATCTTAACATTCTTCAGGGAATGCCAGAGGGGTCCAGGACATAAAAAATGGTAAGACTGCCATGATCTAGTCCAAATCTCTCATTTTACAGAGAAGGAAACTGAGACCTGGGGAGGTTAGTAACTGGTAGCATCTTCTTAACCTGCAAACCAGTATACCCTGCCTCCCCCTCTAAAAAAACAACCCTGGAGTTCATGTCCTATATAGCTCTTGAGGGCTCCTTCACAAAGGCAGAGGGAGCACACAACTGAAGCATCATCACCACCACCATTTCCCAGATGTGGAAACCAAGACTCAGGGATCTGCTCAGGTCGGACACTTAGGAAGCAACAGAGTTGGGATTTCAGGGAATCACAGGTCTTTGATCTGCTTAGCATTAAAGTGCATGGGCCAGGGTCAGGACCCAGCTCTAGAACTGGTCACCAACTCCTTTATTTTACAAATGAGGAAACTGAGGCCCAGGAAAGTGAAAGAATCAGTCGAGGTTATGCTTGGAGTAAGCGTTGAGGTAGAATTTGAACCCAGGTCCCAACTCCAGGGTCAAGATTCTTTTCAGTGAACCCCCAAGTACATCCCACAAGTACTCACAGCTGGTTGAACATTCGCTTCATTTCATCTGTGATGTTCATGGAGCTAACCTCATCATCTGACAACCTGGTGACCTCCCCATCCTGCTCAGAAATGTCATCCTCTGTGGTTACCTTACGGTCTTTCTTCTTGGATGCTACCTGAACCAGGGAAGGAAGTGAAAGAAGAGGTGTGACTGGAAGGCTCTGCCTAGAGTGAGAGGTGTTGGGAGGACCAGGAAAGATGGGAGAGGGGGGCTGCTCCCCCTCTGGGGCAATGGATGGAAAGCAGTTGAGGCCAGCCACGGCCAGGGCCAAGCAGTAAGAGCTCACTACAAAGCGGGCGGACGTTAGCAAACAGCGTGAGGGGAAGGAAGACCACCATGGCAGAAGACCCCCTGACCTACCCTCTCTTTGAAGCCCACTGTCCACAAAAGAGCTCCCTGAGACTGCCTTCCCCAAAGGGAATGGAATGGCAGGAGAGAGATGTCAGGGAACAAGACAGGCCATGTGATGTCTAGAAACCGGAACCCAGACCCACAGAGAAAAACTACTCCCTGTTTCCTGGGGGTCTCTGACGACATGCAGACAGCAGGATGGTGGGGTGGGGGATACACGCAGAGCTCACACACAAAGCTTGAAGATACAAACAGAGGAGATGGCCTTTGCCCCTTCAAGTTCCTTCCACTGGCTATTTGGATTGATGGGGAGGGGAATACACTTCCTCCAGCAATGATATCTTTGCACCCTGCCTCCCTCCAAGTCCACAGTCACACACTTAAAAGCAATAGCACACCCCTTCCCCCTGAAATCAAGCAAAAGCCAAACCAAAAATTACCACGTCAAAAAAGAGCAGCTTCCCCCAAACAGAAGCAAGCTATGAAAAGGCCACAAACTGTCCAGCAGGCTGGGTTTGCCCTAAGAGTCATCAGCCCCTCTCTCCCTCTCTCTTTCTCTCTCTCTCTCTCTCTCCCTTTCTCCCTCTCTTCCCGCCCCCCCCACCACACACACACACACACACTCACACACACACGTTTATTAGTGTCTCAGGTCACTTGAGTCTGGAACTATACTTGGTCAGAGAGGGGACTGATCAATTAATGTCAATGGATTCCTCTTTCAAACTTAGGTTCTTATTACTAGCTCACCCATGCCTGGCCCTAGCTCTTTGGGGTCAGAGTTCCAAAATGGCAGGAAGAGGACCCAGCCCTGGAAATCAACCAAACCCAGCAGCTCCACTGTCAGGCAGCAAATAGTACTAAGTGGAACAAAGATGCCACCACAGGCTCAGAAGGCAAGGACTGTGGATTGGAAGTCAGAAGCCCCAGATCTGGGTTCCAGCCCTACCACTAACTGGATGATCTTGAAGTAGTGGAACACAGAGCAAAGGGAGCCTGATTTAGAGTCCAAAGACCTAGGTTTGAATGCTTACTACCTTTGTGACCTTTGCCAAGTCACTGGGCCTCGGTTTCCTTTCCAGTTGAAGAAAGGGACACTTGCATTCAACCTAGGATCCTAACTTACTCCTCCATTCTGGGCCTGTTTCTTCCTCTGTCAAATGAGAGCACTGAAATAGATGACTGGCAAGGTCCCTACCAGCTTTAGAGCCATAACTCTAAATTCCATGTCTTCTCACTGCCTCTCTATTTCCTCTTCTGTAAAATAATGGGCTTGAACTAGATACAAAGCCACCATAGTCTGTTTAGAATCTATGACTCTAAAATCCTACAGCATTTTTTCTTCACTAACTCAGTCTCCTTCTCTGTAAAATGATGGGACTGGACTTTGCAAAACAGCAAAACCTGTAACTGTGAGCATGAACCATAGGAATCAAGAAAAGTCAGAGGAGACATAAGAACACTGGAAGGCTACCTTCTCAGGGAGAAGGGGAAAGGGTTCTGAGAGTTAAAGACAGGGGCTTGCTCTTAGCTAGATTGGCTAGGATGTCCTGAGGTCTCTTCCAGCCCTAAGACCTCACTACGATTCTGTGAATGTGCGGGCCAAGACCCAGACTCGCCATCAAGCAACTAGGTCAGTTTTGCTTTGTCTCTAAAGAGGTCATTTCCCTTCTCTGGGATTGGGTTTCCTTATCTGTAAAATGAGGAAGAACTGTGAGTTTACTTCCAGCTTTAGATCTATGGTTCTAAGTCACTTTCCCTCTCTCTGGGACTCATGTCCTCATCTATAAATGAGGAAGGTCAGAGGAGATGACCTCTAAAGTCTCTTCCAGCTCAAACTCTGGGATCCTAAGTCACTTTCTGGAGACAGGGGTGGGACCAGGGCTGGGAAGTGGTGAGGGTTGGGAGGCCCTGTTCACCTGAAAGATCTTGGACACGTCTTCTGAGTTCCGCTGCTGTGCGACATCGCACAGCTTGGCCGTGATATCGATTCGCCGGCAGATATCCATGTCCACCTTCATGGCCTTCTCTTGGATCTTTGTGTCCAGGTCTGTCATGGGCTGCAGGGAGGATAGCATGGGGGTTACATGAGTTGGGGGTGGGGGAAAGGACCAGAGACTGGTAGGGGCTTATCCCCACCACACAGAACTCCTTTCCCAGCCTAGTGGATGGGTGAACGGTGTGGGGAGAGAGGGGAGAGAGGGCCTTAGGACTGGGGGGATTACCCCCCCAGAGCCTGTGAGGAAACCTCAACTCTTCCAAATTGGGAGGGATCAGCCTTCACAAGAGTCCCTGGAAACTGTCCTGTCATCGACATCATGAGGCTATGACTGGCTTGACTTAAGGCCTCCCACCCTGCTCCAACATAGGCCTACAAGGGCTCAAGATTTCTCAGCCAGGGGACTGCAGCCCTGGCTAAAGACTGGAAGGCATCTTCTCTCTCATCTCAGCAGTTATACAGAGACTGTGAGTTGTGTTAATTAAAAAAAAAAAAGAAGAAGAGTCCAAACCTGTTGAAAGATTGTCATTCTTCCCCACCCACCAAGGCAGGCTCCATTTCACACAGAGCCCCAAGAAAGACAGATAAAAAACTAGAGATGGAGACTTGTTACCCATGGTTTCATCCCCACCCTGACAACCAAATCCATAGACCCAAGGCACTGTCCCCCCCCCATCCACAGACATCCTTCTGTGGCCCAACTTGCCCATGAGAGACAGAGAGGCTTTGCCCAAGGAAGGCTCAAGATGCCCAGCCTCCATCCCTGCCAGTGAGGACATCAGCAGCATAGGGGCCTACCCCTTACTTTCATCCTCCACTCAGCTGACTGGAGCTGATTCATTCTGGCTTCTTTGGGTGCCCATTTCATGAGGTTTTGGCAGTACCATCTCTCCTCAGTAGGGCTGCTCCCTGGAGAAAGGGAATCTGAGGACCTCAATGGAGGGGAATCACAAGGTTTCTCTGCTTAAGAACAGGAGGGGAGGGGGCTTTCTTTTACACATAAGGTTCTCTGGAGGGAAAGCACCAACCCTGCTTGGGCGCAGGATGTGGCATATTCGACCTTCTCCTCCATAGCAGAAGACCATGAGCCTTTGCTCACAATATCCCCCCACCTCCGACATCCAGATTGCCTGTCCTCCCAACTCTTCTCTTGTTTTCATACTCATCCTTCAAAGTCCAACTCAAATTCTACCTCCTCCCAGGAGCCTTCCTGGTCAATAAAAATTTCCTCTCAGATGTCCCATAGCGTTTTATTAGGCCTTTGTCTAAGGCATTCTTGGTTCATTAATAGGTTTTCTCCATTTGTGGTTTATTCCCCTTCTAAATGGTAAGCTCCAAGGGGGAGGGAATAGATCTCTTTTTAATTTTTTCTCTTCCCTAGTTCAGAGAACAGTGCAGACTTTTTCTATTAAATATAGTTTGTGTCCTATTTGGACCCAGATTGTATACCAGGGTGGTCAGAGGTCAGGAGATAAAAAAAAGTCTCTCCCAGCCTGAGAGAGGAAAATTCTTCCTGAAGTAACTCCCCATACCTGGGACTGCTCCTTGTCCCTAGCTGGGTCCCATAGACTTTCAGGGAACTAACTCAAGTCAGTCCTAGTCAAGTGCTGTTATCCCACAGTTTGGAAAGAAAGTTTCAAGTCCAAGACCCAGCTGGTGCTGGAGGAGAAAGAAGGCCAGATGTGTGAGCTCTCCCTTTCCCCTTCTTCGGGAGAGGACAGTAAGCTGGACCGTAACAACTCCGCTGCACAGGCCCCTGGGCCCAAGGTCACCTGTGCAGCACCCCGTGCTGGGGATCCTCTACTGAAAATACCCAAATCAGTCACTCCATCAAAAGGAGCCCTCAAGGCCATGGGGTAAGCAGCAGGTGAATGCATCTCTACACAGACCAAAAAGGAAGAGGAGAGGGAGGGAGGGAGGGAGGGAGAGGGATGGGCTGAAGGAGTATTAGGGGGAGGGCAGGGTGAATGAATGGTCTCTGATGCATCTGTCATCAAGTCAAACGCAGCCAGGATACTAACTATGAAGCAATGCCCACGACCGGACTGGACGGATGGACAGTCTGACCCTGGTGGTGAATGAAGCCGCCTGCATGATGGGGTGGGAAAGAAAGGAAGGAAAGGTCATGCCACCCGGGATGGAGGGGCAGGGACAAGGTGGGTGGGGAGAGCACTTACATCACTCATCAGCCCCTTAAACACCACCAGCTCAGCCTTCAGCCGCTCAATCTTCTCACTCATCTCCTCCTGGATGGCCTCAGCCTCCTGGGCCGCCTGGGATCCCGGCGGGGTGGTGGGAGAAGGCGGGGAGGCAGAGGGAAAGGAGATAGCAAAAGTTAAGGAGGTTCTGACAACTGGAGGGCAGCAGCACCAGCTGGAAGAACAGAGAGCTACCCATCCCATCATCTTCAGAGCATGAGCCTGGCAAGGCTCAGCCCAGTCATATGGCAGCTCTTCCCAGCTCACCCTGCTCCAAGGCAGGCCCCAGTCAGGGCAAATGGAATAATTACATGAACAAGGCATTGCTCAGAACCACTCAGCAAGAGAAGCAACATGAACATCATCAGCCTATTTATGTGTGCTGTCCCCCCAAATGGGACAGGAAAACCCTTGACCCTAGAAGGGCCTGGCATAGGAGATGCTTAACAAATATTGATTGGATTGGATTACTGGATTGGGATGGATTGTCCTTGTTTTACATATGGGGGAACTAAGATTCATGGAGAGGTTACTCAGCTAGCCAGGGCCCAGTTTTGAAATCAAGTCTTTTGATTATAAAGGCATCCACACAGTCTTTCAAGGTGGGAGTCAATGGAAGTAGGGAATTAGGGGAAGGAGGTGACAAGCAACTAGGGGGAGGAGGTGACAAGCAAATCCTCTTGGTTTAGAGTCAGGCTTAGTGGAGATCCCTTCTGTTGGCAAGGCATGTTTGCTCATGAGTGCGCTCTCTCTCTAACTAGGTTAGCTCCATTTTTCACAAGGCCCAGAAAGATAGGGTCACATAAATAGTGGGGTTGGTTTTTAAAAAAAATGAGACTTCTTAGCCTGGAAGTCTATTGACTGAATCCCATTGGTGGGACCCTTAACTCTAGAGGAAGGGCAGGAAGAATCTTCCTTCAAGGAAATGACCCCTAGCCTTAAGGCTCAGGATCTGGAAGAAATGATCCTACAAGAATCTCAAAGTTAAAGGCTCCCAGACTGTCAGAGTGGGAGGGGACCTTCAAAAGTATCCTGGGCACCCACTTTGATTTACAGATGGGGAGACAGAGGCCCAGGCAGGGGAAGTCATTCGCCCATTCACCCAGTGGCAAGGTTACACGATCATAACCCAGGTTTCTTGATTCCCCATTGGGAGTATGCTCATCATAGCACAGACTTTCTGTGCATTTCCATGTGTGTTAGAGGTGAGCAAGGTGAAACCCTTCCCAGTTCCCAATAACAAAATACAGGAAAAGCCCCCCAGCCCCACAATCCATCAGAACCAGCTCTGTTCTCCTTCTCCAAAAGGTGGTGGGGCGGGGGGGTGGGGGGGGGGTGCTGTGTCCCTCCTTATTTGGGGGAGCTCCGCCCCCTGTTATCTTGGGGCACTTTATGGGGTTCTTACCTCCTGGAGTGTCTCCACCATGGTCTCCAGATTCATTCGTTTGGCCAGCTCCTCTTCCCATCTGAAAGAGACAGGAAACATCAACAGGTTATCATTATTAAGAGATAAGGGTGGGGGCAAGCTGAAGGCTGAGGGCAGATGTGATTCCCCATCCTGACCCTAAGGGAACAAAGATAATACACAAAAGGCCAACTCCAAGCCCACTTAGCCATGCAGTGGGGCAGTGGCAAGAATGCTGGACCATAGTTCGAATCCTGTCTCTATCCCTTATTCATTGTATGATAGGGTGCAGATCTTGCTGCCTCTCTGGACCTCAGTTTTCTGCTATAAAATGGGGAGAATCACTCATGCAGCATCTACCTCACAGTGCAGAACAGGAGGAAAGTATTTGGTAAAATAATGGAGGAATGTATATTTCATGTGGGCAATATGTGTCCACATGGGCACTGTCTCCCCCATCAGAATGAAAGCCCCTGGACAGCAGGGCCCTCTGGATCTCTAGCACTTAACACAGGGCCTGGCAGGCACTTAATAAACATTTGTTGATTGATCAACTGAATGTAGATGACTATTATAACTAACAGATTAGGAGCTCAGGAGCACTCTTCAGGAAATAATGCCACAGCAGAGTTCAGTGGAAACAGGCCTGGATTTGGGGACAGACTTGGATTCAAATCCTGCCTGTGTAACCTCAAGCAGGTCACTGGGCCCCTCTGGGTCTCAATCCCCCTCAAGAGCTAAATGAAGAGGTTAAACTAAATGGGCTCTTCCAGTTCCTAGCTCAGGATCTCTCAGCTCTGCGAGAAGTCCCAGTTCTCCACTGATAAAATTTAATCAATGCTTGTTGACTGACAGATTGATGGACGCCTGGTTTCTTTGATTGGATCGCCATAACTCACAAGTACACTCCATGAGATAAGCCTGTAAGGTACATGGTACTGCTGCCCCAACTTCACAGACAGGTGCTGATGTGACTAGTCTGAATTCATGTAGGGTTAGAATGTCGGGGTTGAAACGAGAACCCAGGTCTTCTGACTCCCAAACACAACTGGAGTAGAAAGCATTCATTCACTTAATAAACACTTATTAAACACCTCTAGTTTGCCAGGTACTGCTAGGGACTTGGGGATTCAAACACAAAAAGCAGGCTTCTGTCCTCAAAGACGCTACCAGCTCTTCTCCTGACCCTCTCCCCTCCAACCTTGAGTATCTAAGTCATTGCAACAAGCATGGATTAATCGCTTAGTATTTGTCACACGCAGTACTGGGTACTGGGAATCCATAGACAAAAGGGAAATCATCCCTGCCCTCCAGGAGTTGGTGACACTTGGTGATGCCCATTTTACAGGTGAGGAAACTGAGACTAAGTGATGTGTCCACAATCCTCCTCAGCTCCTAAGTGCAGAAAGCTAGACTCTAGGCCAAGCCTTCCTGCCTTTAAGTCTACTCCAATACACCTGCTCCCTCAGGGAAGGTGGGCTTCAGGGAGGGCTAGTCTCCTGAAGGAGGTAATGATGCCTAGAGGGTGTAGTGCTTAGATTCAAGAATACTATGAAGGGCCTGGTATCCTTGGGGGGTATTGCGAGAGCAGTGAGCACTGGGGGCGCATTGAGACTGACAGAAATCTGAGTTCAGAATGTGAGCTCAGAAGATCTGAGTCTGAGTCTGGGCTCCGTCACTTGCCAGCTGTGACTTAGGCAAGCTGCTGCCTTTCTCAGAGGCTCAGTCCCCTTACAGATAGAAAGGGATTAGCCCACGGGCACTCCTAAGAATGCCAGGGCAGTGTTTCCTGAACGAGGGTCTCATATAGAAGCTGGAGCTGCTATTACAGACTTCAGGGGGTACAATTACACTGGCAGAGTCCAGCCCCTGAGGGAAGAGAAGGCCTGGCAAGAGGAGAAAAGCCTTCATCCCCCCGCCCCCCTCTCCCACCAGTTCTCTGCAGCCTGGGATGGTGGAGTTCTGAGTGATCTCGGAGCTGCCCCCCCAAACTGGGGTGGGTACCCCCAGCTGACCTTTAAGTAGCTTGATTGTGGGATTTGGTTTGGCTTTTTGCTAATATACCAGCATCCTGCTGGCTGTGCCTGGTGAGCAAAACAGAGCAGGCAGCCAGTCTACATCTCCCTCTACTACACTCTCTTTCTCTTTTAAAGTCATCACAGGGGAGGATTAAAAATAGGACAAAGGGAAAAAATGGGCAAGCCTGGCAAGATTCAGTCACGTCATCGACTTTTTGGAAACAAGTGTTTGCACACACACACACAGAACCCCCCACATACACACACCACACACAAACCACACACACATCACACACACTCACACACACGCACACACACACACACACACACACACACACACACTCACACACACACATATACACACGTAGAGGAAAATTCCTCCTTTCCTCCCACTCTGGAGGGAGCCAGGGCAAGGAAGGCAGGCCAGTACATCTCTGTCTATGTGTCTATCAGGACTCTGGCCGGGAGGGAGCTGTCTGGGACAGGAGTAAAGGAGCCTGGAATAGGTGCTGGCAGCCCACACTGTTCCTAAGGAACCTTAGGATACAGAGTGTCAGAGCTAGGGGTGAAGACCTCAAAACACAGGAAAGGAGAAATAGGAAGATCCTTAAAACGTGGGATGTTGGAGCTGAAAGGGACTTAAATTGAATGTGAAAGGTGAAAAGAACCTTAGAACACAGAACGTCAGAGCTGAATTGAAGCAATGATTCTGATGGGGAGAGAGAAAGAGAAAGCCCCCTAATAAGAAGGAACAGCCCAGGACTTAAGAAGCAAGGAGAAGTGGAGGGATCTGGAGACAAATCTAAAAATTTAGAGCTGAAAGAGACCTTGGAGATAACCTAATCCAAGCCCTGTCCCTGCATAGAAGGAAAGAAAACCATGTGAGAAAGGGGAGATGATTTACCCAAGGTCACACAGCTAGTTAAGGCAGTGGCAGGTTTAGGACTAGAAGACAGGGTGTCTGTCCCTAAATCCTGGGGTCTATCCATTGTACCCTGCTGCTGAGAGCAGACCTTGGGAAGGTGCACCAAAATAGGCAGTAACTCACTCTCAAGGAGTCAGAGTGGAAGGGACCACAGAGGGCATCTCATTCAATTCCTTACCCAGTCAGAGGTCAAGATATAAAAGTGGGGGGCAGTTGTCCCAGCTAGGGAGCTGAATCATCCCTCATTCTGGTCCTGTCCCACTACTCTTGGGAAACAACCTGGGGAGGTCTAGTTTCCAAAGCCAGAGAGGGAGAGGCCTCCCAGACCTCAGCCAATCTGGCCTCCACGGGACTGCTGGTGACCCCCTGCATGTCACTCCCTCCAGGAGCAGCAGCTCAGCAGCTGGCCTGCCTCAGTTTTCTCCTCTCCTTCTGCTGAAGGGGGATGCTCTGGCACATGATGCCTGAAGGGGTCACAGAGACTCTGTGGTTCTATGACTCTTCACCAATGAAAGCCCCTACACAGGACAATTTGCAGGCTGGTGGAAGGGAAGCATAACTCTGTGAGTAAAACCCTCTACAAACATCAAAGTATGCTCCCTTCTCGTCAGATTTCTATAAACACTTTGTGAGGGGGGCAGGACCAGCATCAGAACCCCATTTAACAGATGAGGAAACAGTGAGTCTCAGAGAGGATCCAATAACTAGGGAACAGCAGACTGGAGAATGTTGCCACTAGAAGAAGGACCTTAGAACAGAGAGATACCTGGGGCAGGGTTGATCAGAGATGACCGAAATGCAGAGGGCACAAATAGCATTCCAGCACAGAAACCACTGCGCAGAGCACTGAGCTGGCAAGAATCATTCATTGTACTAGGAAGCTACCAGATGGTGAGCTCCCCCCACCCAGTGATTGCAGACTCGACCAGGTAAGCTCCTCCTACACTAGCTCCACACTCTCAGTGCCCCACATCTTCCTAACACCCCTCACTGGACCATCAGAGTTGGAAGAGACCTTGAACAGAAACTATCTGAGCTGAAAAGGACCCAAGAACATAGGATGTCAGAGCTGGGAGGGCTCTTAGAACCCAAGATGTCAGAGCTGGGAGAGCCCTTAGAACACATAATGTTGGAGCTGAGAGGATTCTTAGAATAGACAATGTCAGAGCTGGAGGAGAACCTAGGAAGAAGAAATGGGGAAATTGAGGCTCAGATAGAGGAATCATGTAGTGAGTTAGTGGCAAGACAAAAGCTAGGACCCAGGTGTACTGTCTCCCCACACTATGCTTTCCCACTATACCACATTTTACTGGTGCTTGCCAAACCCTGGGACAGATGATATTTCAGAATGATAGTCCCAGGTATTTTAATCTCTAAATCCAGACTGGCTGCTTAGCCTGGTTTCCAGTGCAAAAAGGTTTAAGAAAGAACTCTCATCTAATCCTCTATCCTTCTTGATGTCAAATCAGCTTTATAGGATAAACTTACTGTCTTTGGGGGACCTAGCTACTCCCCCCAACTCTTCCCCTCTCTCCAGAGCAGTCAAGGGGAATTCGAGCTTCTTTATTTCAGGCATTGATAGCAAAGGAACTCTGGGCTTTTTAGAACCTGGCATTACAAGACTGGTCAGGTGTGCTCCTTTGGCCCTCTTCAGTCTCCCAGAACACCCCAGCTAAGACACACTTCCTCACATGTGCCTACTTATTGGTCATATATCCCTCTACAGCATGGGCTCCTGATGGCCCATCTACCAATAGGTGGCAAGCAGGGTAGTGGAAAATAGCTTTGGACTGAAAGCCAGGAGACCTAGGTTCGAGTGCCACTCTGCCACCAAATGTGAGATACTGAGCAAACTGCTTCACCTCTCTGAGCCTCCAATGCCTCTGCTGTAAAGTGAGGGGGTTGGATAGTGTTTTTCCACTATCAATTTTGGGGCACCCTACTACAATCCAAACTTCTACTGATTCTGAATATCTTCAAAACTACAGACTTTACAAGCTGAAATTTCCTTCTATTTTGGGTGCTGTCTCCTTTCTGGCTCCTCAGGAGTTTCTCTCTCCAAAGCCATCAATAATAGTCTTAACAAGTCCCTACTGGTTCTTATTGGGGATTACTGGGGATTATGCCCCTCTAAGATTTCTCCCATTTCCAGCATTTTATATTGTAAGCTCCCTTCCAACTCGAATATTCTAGGTTCTGAGCTCCCTCCCAGAGTTGGGATACTCTATGTTCTAAAGACCCTCCCAGACGTCCTCTCCTAGCTCTGGCATTTTGTGCTCTAAGATCCTTCCCAGTTCTGATGTGCTATGTTCAGACAGGAAGCATGGTAAAATGGACAGAGTGCTAGAAACAGGGAGACCTGGGTTCAAATCCTACCTCAGATACTCATTTACTGTACGACCTTGGACAAGTCACCCATTCTTTCTGGTTCTCAGTTTCTTCATCTGTAAAATTAAGATGTTGGATTTTGCGACCACTAAGGTCACTTTCCAAATCAATCTATCATTCTATGATTCTCTTCTAAGGATCCCTCCCAGCTCTGACATTCTGGGTTCTAAGGGCCTTCCCAGCTCTGATCTTCGGTATTCTAAGCCCCCTCCCACCTCACTGAGTGATTTTATGATAAAGAATGGCAAAAGAAAGATTCCCAAAGACAAGCTGGAGGCAAGATGATTACAGTTCTGATGCTTCATTTAGAAAACCCTAAGTCGCTCTCTTGTTCAGTAGTGTCATAGACACTCCTGTCTGGAATGATAGTTGATGGACTGACAGATGAAGGTAACATTGAAGTTATCCTATTAGAAGGTAAGGTTATAGGGTAAAGGACTAGTCCAGTAAGAAGAAGATAGAAAATTTAAGGACAAGGTAACCAAGGAATCCATGTACTTCTACCCTCCTATCTCATATTCATGTCCAGCCAAACAGCACCTTTCTCCCCAGATCATGAAAGAAATACATTAGCTCAATCCTCTCCAACATACCCCATGCAGATTCAAATTTAACATTTTCATTTCATAGAGCAGACAATAAGGCAGGAAAAGGGGGACCAATCAATTAGCTTAAGTTGGTGTTATTTTCCTGTTATGTTTAGACCCTGAATCACAGAGATGGCTTTCAAGTCAATGCATCCCAAAACTTTTGAGCATATCCCTATTGTTCTCACTTCTAAGAAATCCTCCTTCCACTCCTCCCAGGCCCCTTAAGACTTTTAGTTTTCCTTCCCAAAGGAAGCCTCCCCAATGGGGCCAGTGCTCATCCCATTCCAGAGATAGAAGGAGTATCAGGTCAAGTAGCAATCCAAATCTGGCTTGGTCTCCTCCACTGTGGCCAAGAGCTGCATTAGGCTAATGGCTGTTCAGGTTTGCAGTCCTGCCCAGTCATGTCAGCCACCAACAGGGCCAGTGTGTTCTCACTCAATCCTTTAAGGCTCTCCCAGGATACCAAATATCCAAAGAGACATCTAGAACTTCTCTCAAACTCCCTCATTTTAGAGAAGCCAAGGATTTTCTAAAAGAGAATTTCAAGGTCATCTGGTCCATTCTCTAGATTTTAGAGATGAGGAAATGAAGGCCCAGGGAAGTTGAGTAATTTGCCCATGGTCACACAGCTAGGATTCAAACCTGGGTCCTTCTAGGCTCTTCCTACTGCGCTGTTGACTCCCATCATCCATGCCTTCTCACCCGGGATGATTTATGCCCATGTCTTTTCATCAGTTCTTTAGAGGATGCACCCCCAAAGTACCAGGGCCCTCCCCTGCCTTTCTTACTCTTTCATGGATGTCTGTGTGTCCCATGACCATCCCATTTTCTTTTAAGGTCACCCCTTCAAAATCAGTCCTCACTGACAATGTGGTGCTACCCACTTTTTGCCCCTCACAGTCCTTTGGTTCTACTGTTGTGATTCCTTGGAAGCTGTTTTGTTTCTGTGATTCATAGCCAGATGAGTAGGAGACCAGTGGGCACCCCAGAAGTCATGCTGCTCTTTCAGTGCTCTGAAAAGTCTTTCTGCCGCCAATTCATTAACAGCAAGTCTCCTGGAGATGCTCCTGAGGATGCTGGGGAATAAATGGGGAAGGAGGCTCCGCCGGGAAAACAGGGCTCTACAAACGGTGCCTTGGGGATGTCTTAAGAGGGAAAGTCTCAGAAAATAGCTCATACTTCCTTAAGGTTCTGCTCCACTCTGGAAGCCTGGGCTGAAGGAGCTCAGAGACTATTTTTCCAGTGTTCTAAGACAGATCTAACATTATGTTCTTCCTAGTTCTAGAGGTCTACACTCTAAGTTCCCTTCTAACTAACATTCTATAAGTTTATGATTTCCAGTACCATCACTATCCATTCCCCACCAGTCTCAAATGCCCTTTAAAAAAAAAAAAAAAACAACCAAGCCAGGCACTGGTTTGAAGTAAGCCTTTCCCAAGCAGGATAGCTATGTTAACTCCTTTGGGGAGAAGGTCAGAGGTCAGGAGAAGCCAGCAGTTTCTTCTTCCCTCCCTGTCCCCCATCTGCCACTCTCTTACAAAAAGGCTGAAAGTAAGAAGAGGGGAAAAAATGGAGAAATCTTTTCTCCAGGCTTCCCACAAATCCCCAAGCCTGGGGGAGGGGAAGTAAAGAGAGCAGGAATGTGGAGGTCAATAATGCAGCAGGGAAATGACTGCAAAGCTGGCTGGGGCAGATCCCCTGAAGCTGGCTGGGTCAAGGCTTGGCTGGGCTTTGGATGTGATCTCTGCAGCTGCTGGCTGCTGAGCTCCCAGGAGACCTTCCCCTGCCCAAGGGATTCTTCCAGGCCTTTTGCTCCTTTCCCAGGCACTCAGTGACAGACTCGGAACCTGCAGATATGGCTACCTTGCATTCCAAACCCAGTCTGGGGCTGATAAGACATGGCCCTCCTCCAGGGAGAGCTGCCTTCCTACGACACCTATCCCTGCACCCCCAACAGAGTAACATGCAAGCCTGCTCCCCCTCCCCCTCCCCCCAAAACAACCTTCTGGGCCTCCATGAGACACAGCTCTAGAGGGAAGAGGCTGACAAAGCACAGCCGGCCTAGGCAAGGAAATCCATGAAGTCATCACAATTGACTCATGCATTTTTCACATCCTGCCCATAAAGAGCTAGAGCTCGAAGAATCCCAGGCCCCTAGATCAGTAGGAATAGGGATTGGAGGAGATTCTGCAACTGGGCCCAGCCCCCAAAGACTTTCAGCTGGAAGCTGGAGCTATCTCTGCAGCAGAAAGAAGACCGGATTGAGGTGGGAACATTTGGATTTGAATCTGGTCTTGGCTATTGCCTGTGTGACCTTAGACAAGTCATTTTATTATCCCAGGCCTCAGTTTCCTCATCTGTAAAGTGGAAGGAGGAAACTAAATCTGGAGTTCTTAACCTGGGGTCCATGAATTTGTTCTTTTAAATATTTACATTACTCTAATTCAATGCAATTGGTTTCCTTTGGAAGTCTGTGTTTTACTTTATACGTTTGAAAACATTACTTTGAGGAATCCATAGGTTTCACCAGACACACAAAAGGGTTAATAATCCTTCATCTGGATGAACTCCACAGTCCAATATTTTGCATCCTAAGGCCCCTGCAAGCTCTGACATCCTACGTTCTAACTTTCTTAAATAGACTGTATTCTTTGGGGATCCCATGTTCTCCCTTTACCTACGGCAAGATTCCAAACAGCTGGAATTTCCTGTTTATAAGCACAAATTTTCTGCTTCCCTCCCCTCCAAACCCCCACCTCAGAGCTTCAAAGCTAGGCAAACAGGGTCTGCAAACCGATCTCTCACCAGGGTGCTAGAGAGTACAAAGGCAGCTCCTCCCCCTCAGGCTGGCCTAGGCCAAAGATACCTTGGAGCCTCCCTCTGCCATTAGGCAAACTTCTCCCAGCTGGAGACTCCGAGTGATTGGCAGATCTAGCTCACTACAGCCATGCCACAGAAGACCAGTCAGACCTAAGGGCCTGAAGGTCAGGGGCTCCATCATATGACCTCGAGCTCTCTCTTCCTGTTTAGCCCCTGAGTCTGCATTGGGAAGGTTGAGGATTCATCGGCTTCTCCAACATGCAACCACCTTCTTTCCTACAACTAACACATTTTTAACAACTGCCCAGTGGACAAAAAAATCTCCCCTCCAACCCAGCGGTGGAGTTTGTCCTGAGGTGGCTGAGACCCACTGGGTCCTGAGGCAGCTGGTCACTGGCATTCGGATACTGCCTAGTCTGAAGAACATCTGTCTCCCTAGGCTGCCTTGTAATAATTACTGTTAACATTTACATAGCATTGTCTGTTCCAAGGCTGTATGCAAATAAGAGCTCCTTTGATACTTATAACAACCCTGGGAGGTAGGTGTGATAATTATCTTCATTTTACAGATAAGGAAACTGAGGCAGGCAGCAGCTAAGAGATCCATCCAAGGTCACACAGCTAGTAAGTGTCAGGGGCCACATTTGAACTCAGGTCTTCCTACATCCAAGCTGTGCTGTAGATCTACCATTCCGAGTTCTACTGTAGAACAGTGGACATTGTGATTGTTTGTCCAGCTTCCTGGGCTTTACAGAATTCTTACAGACAGACATGTGGCTTGGGATAGAGCCATAGGGAAAAAAGAATTTCAGAGCTAGGAGGGACCTTAGAACAAAGAGGGTCAGAGCTAGGAAGACTCTTAGACCCCAGACCGTCAGGGCTTGGAGGGCCCTTAGAACCCATACTGTCAGGACTAGGAGGCACATAGGAGATCATCACTTTACAGATGAGAATGAATACCGAAGCCAAAGAGGAAGAATGATTTGCTGATGCTTTAGCTGGAAAGACAGGAATAGAACCCAGAACTCCCAAATCCAGTTTATGGGTCTTCCCTCTGTAAGACTTACACCAGCCCAGGCATCCTCACTCTCAGATGGGAGGGAACACCCCAATAGTAGGACCCACTAAAGCTGCCAAGCAACTATGGAAGACTGAAACTTGGGGCCTGGTTTGGGAAGCCCCAGGGGTCAAGGGGGCCTGGTGGAGAAGGGGTTAGGCAGTGGGGAGGAGGTAGAGGAGCTGTTACGTGTTTGACTCCCTGACTTTTCTCTAGGCACACTCTTTAGTGCTCACCCTTTTCTAGTTTCAGAGAACTTATTTCCTGGGCTCCACATGCTGGGTGTGCCATGCGTGGTGCAGGCCAGTGGGAGTAGGACTCATGGCATGTTGGAGCCCATCGACTCTGACTGGCACATTACTCAAACTAATCCCCCTTCTGTGCCATTCACAGAACTTTGGTTTTTCACCAGCCTCCTAATCCAGAATTGGCAAAGCTGGGCCTTGGATCCCTGTGCTCTTGGGAGGGCTCTGGGGAAGGAGGGTGGTTGAGAGGGCCCCTCAGGTCCCTTTCCAGATGTCTGATCTAATAATTCTGCAATGATTATGATACTCAGCTCTCACCTCATCTCCAGAGCTAAACTCTCCCATGTCCTTCCTAAAATGTAGATCCTGGGACTCAAGCCCATACTGTAGCTGTGGCATGCATGACTGGGCAGGTACAGAGGGGCTCCAATCTCTCCTCCTACAGACACTCAACTGCTCAGACCCATATCCCATGAATCATGGTGACTGCCCCTTTCTTCAACTACCCATGACTGGGCCATGGTCAGCATATACTTACACAGTGAGTTGAATTCTTCTCAAATTTTTTCCCATGTGTTAGTCTGACCTCCCAACTAGATGGAAAACTCAGTCAAGAACCGGACTTCACAATTCTTTGTTGGCTGATCAGCCCTGATTGGATGGCAGGGGTCTGAGCTTACTCTCCCACTCCCCACCAAGGCCATTCCGATGCCCTTCCAGCCACAATATTCTGTATTCTAAATGTGGCTCTCTAACTGTCAGACAACTGGCAAGGCAACTCAATTCTAATCAACCTTTCTCTTCTGTGGGGAAAAACAAAGCCTCAAATAGCTAGGATCAAAACAACAACTGGGCCTTGGCATCACAAGGCTAATTCAGAAAGGGAAGACAGAAGACTGGCCTTCACATCTCTGAGCCATCACAGAAAACATCACAAAAAAACAGACCAAACAAACTGGACTGTGCCATTTGTCAAGCTGTTTCAAACCCTACCTCCAACCCCCCACCCCAAAAATCTCTTCTCCCTGTCTGCTTCCTCCAGAAAGGCCTGCTATAAGTCTCTGGGTTTTCTATCCTGGGGAAGCCGGGCTCTGAAGTGCCCATCAGATGACCCGCTGCCCAGGCTGCTCACACCCAAGTCCCTGAACAACTCACTGAAGGAAATGAAAATTAAATGCCAACTGATTGTCTCTGTGGAGGCGGCATTAATTTAATACAAATGCTCAACCAGGGCAGCCGATTCCATTACAGTCAGCCCTAATGGAGCAACAAGCAGGCTGCTTATGATGGTAACCACAGAGGGCCAGTAACTGGGGAGTACCCCTATACACACAGTCATTGAGAGTCCTGTTGTAGTGTCTCCTCCACTTTAGTCATTAAGGACCCTTCTATCTCTATCATTCCATGTTCTATCATTCTATGTTCTGAGATTCCATGCAGTTCTGACACTCTCTGTTCTAAGGACCCTCCCAGCTCTGACATCCTGTGTTCTAAGAGCCCTCCCAGCTCTGACATCCTGTGTTCTAAGGGCCTTCTCACCTGTGGTATTCTATGTTCTAAGGCAGTAGTCCTCAACCTTTTGGGGTATGAAATCTAGCCCTGTGTTTTCATCACTGTGAGGAGCTCCTGGGAAAATGTGGACTCTATAACTTGCCTTCAGCACCCCCACTGGGTGCGTAAGCCCATGAACGTACAAGTGCACACATATATACAGGCAAAGATGAGACGCCAGGCCTAAACTTAAGCTGAATCTAACAGACATACAGACATAGGTAATTGGACAAAGAGAGGAATATGGAGTAGGAGCAGAGGGTCAAGAACTGGGCAGCTAAGTTCAATCCTCTGCAAGGACATTCCTCCCTCCCCACTGCTAGTGAATGGATGGATGGGCATTTAACAGTGCTTTGAGATCCTTTATGAAAGGGAGTGTGACAACATCAGTAGCCCCAGTCCCTGGCAGCCTCAGCCAGCTAGTGCTAATGGCCTCACCCTCATCTGGAGAAGTTCAAAGCCGCAGGCTCAGCAGGACAAGGAGGCCTTTGAGAAGCCCACACACCACCCACCCCCAACCAACTCACACTGGGACTAATTAAAAGCCTTTGTAGCCTGGGAGGTTGGACAGGTAGGGGAGGCTTTCTCAGGCTCCATAATCAGGCACTCAGCCCAATAAATGAGCCAGAAGACTGTCCTCAGAAATGCCCCCAGCCACCTCCAAATGTTAGGAGCCCATGCTAAATGACTGCTTTCCCAAAGCCCAAGATGGCAGCTGGGCAGGAAGGTCAGTTTTGGAGACAGAAGGGCAGGGTTTGAATCTAGGCCTTACCTCTTCCTGATGTTCTAAGCTCCCTCCTAGCTCTCATCTCCTATGATGTTCTAACATCCCTTCCATCTCTGACCTCTCCCAGAGCTGACTTTCCACATTCTAGGCGCTCCCCCAGGTCTGACATTCTATCGTGTTCTAGCTCTGACATTCTATGAGGTAAGGTCTCTCCCAAATAGGTCATTCTGGGTTCTAAGGATCCCCTCCCAGCTTTCCCATTGTTTGATCTTGGGCAGACAAGGGCTGCCAGTCCCTCATAAATCCCAACTAAAAAGGGCCCTTAAGATCCAGTCATTAACAAGCAATTACCCAGCACTTAACACTTGCCAAGTGCTCCAGGATCATTCCCACTACTGGTGACACCCTTGGAGGAAATGCTGAATCCAGGGACACCCATAATTAGGAGGGCACTCCCAGCTCCCCCAGCAGTTTTCCTCCTCTGGGAGCACATGTGCACCTTATACCTACACCCAAACAGGTCCTACCCATTTTAAATGGGGTCAGTGCCACCGAGAAGGAAAGTAACAATGAGCCTCACAGAGCAAGGCAGCAGAGGAAAGTCTGAACTTGGGTTCGAATTCCAAATCCATGTCTGGATGTCTTAGGACAAACCCCTTCCCCTTTATAGACCTTGGTTTCATTTTCTGTCAAATGGGGAAGAGGGGATGGAATTAAATAATCTCATGGTTGGAAATCTGCCACCCACCTCACCTCTCCTGGGGCTTGTGGCCTTGGCCTCCCTCTTCCTGCGAAGCCGTCCCTACCAGCAGGACCCCTCACACATAGGATGTAAGCCACAGGGCTTTGGGACCCAGAAAGGAAGCCCTTGGAATTCTGAAACCTTCTCTATTTCCAGGCCGATGTCTCAGCTCTGAGGTTAACCAGAATTCAAGGCTGCAGTGCCAGTATTTTTTAAGGCACTATTATTTTTTTTAAAGAGTAGCCTCCCTCAGAGCTGAAGGAAAAATCTACCTTGTACGTGGGGTTTTTTTTAGTCTTCTTCCTGGGTCTCCGCTCTTAGACTGAATGGGCTCCCTAAGTCCAGGGAGCTTGTCTCCAAGCTAACTATGAATTAAACATAGCCCTTCATCTCAGTTTTGAGGTAGGACAGTTTGATGCACGCTGGGAAAAGCACAACAGATTGACAATTGGGGGATCTGGGTTTGAAATATGACTCTTCTACTTTTTCCCTATCTATGACTCAGTTTCCTCATCTATAAAATTGGGAGACAGTCACCCGATTCTGTGATTGCCCCCTCTGCCTAGGAGCGCACTAAGAGCAAGAGCTGGGCAGTCTACAGATGTCCCCAGCACACAAGCACCCAGATCTGTGATGTTCATGACTCTTCTATCGTCCTGCCCCCCATAGAGGGGCACTTGATCAGTCATGCTGACTAACCAACCCACAATGCCTCATTACACAGAAAAGAAAGGCCAGAGAACAAGGAAGTGGGGGGGGGGAGGGGGGCTACTCCTTCCCCTTCCAGCTCTCAGCAGCAATCCTGAAGGGAAAGGTTTCATAATCTTAACTCTTCTCAGTGCATGAATGGGCCACTTGAGAGTCACCCTCAGACACACTTAACCTCCCAGTTCTTATCAGAGAGCAGGCGGTAGGAAGCTGGCCTCAAGCCTGCTTCTCTACCCACCCCCATTCGGAAGCCAAAGTCTACTCAACAAAGGTTGAAAATCTGGCAAGCAGACACCTGATCCAAAAGACACCCTTGGTTCCAGAGGTTTTATAGAAGGTCGGAGTTGGGGAGGCCCTTAGAACACAAAATTCAGAGCTTGGAAGGGCCTTAGAACACAGGATGTCAGAGCTGGGAGGGCCTTTAAAACAGACTGGCAGGGAATGAAGGGATCTTAGAATATAGAGTGTCATGTCTGGGAGGGACCTTAGACCACAGAATGTCAGGGCTGGGAGGGTCCTTAGAACACAGGGTGTCAGGGCATGAAGGGTCTTTAGAACACAGGATGTCAGGGTTGGGAGGGTCCTTAGAAGACAGAAGGTCAGGGCTGGGAGGGCCCTTAGGACACAGAGTGTCCAGGGGAGGAAGGATCTTAGAATAGAGAATGTGAGAAATGGAAAGAACCTTAGAACATAGAAGGTCAGAGCTAGGGGCAAGGATGTGGACATTACAACATGGAATATCATAACTAGGAGGTTCCTTATAACGTAGAATGTCAGGTTCTTGGAGATTCTTGGAACACTGAATGTAAGAGTGGGGAGGATTTTCAGAACCCAGAATGTCAGAGCTAAAAGGGGCATCAGGCACCATTTAGAGCAACCCCTTCATTGTAGAGAGGAGTAAACAGGCTTATAGAGGGAAAGGAGCTTATCCAGATAATAACTACCTGTCCAGGACCTGAACCTGCATCTTCCCTTCCATGGTTCAAATTTAACAGGCTTTTTAAGTCTTGCCAGCCCAGTAGCAACAGTCCAAGTGAACGGAGAACAAACTGAGAGGTTTTAGGCAACTGCGTCCTTCCTCTAAGATTGGCTGCACCTGGGGTTTGCTCCGAGAGCCTCTGTTTTTCCAGCCATCAAATGGGGATAATCTTCCTCACTCTCCTAAGAACATTACCAGCTCAGTCTATAGCAGGGAAAGCGCTATGTGTAAAGGGTAAATCATTAGGAAAGGCTGGGCCATGTTTCTACAATTAACGTCAGCTCCTCCTCTCATTTTCACGGCTGGCCTAGATCAGAAAGGACTGCTAAACCAAGGAGAGAGCAGCCAGTCAGACATAGCCCAGAGCTCACAGCAAGGCCAGCAGGGAAGGCCAGGCCTGAGCATTACAGACATCATCAGATGAGGTCACTGAACTGGATGGTTTTGCTTAATTTCTTCTTTGTCACAAGGGAGGAGTCAATCTGGAGCGGGGCGGAGTGACTGACATAACAGACAAAAAGCATAAGGAAAAATGTTTCCTTTTTTTTTTTGTAAAGGAAAGAAAAAACTCAGAATCAGCCAACCCCCTCACCTACAGAGCCTCTCCTTTCCCCCAGGAGATGGGATAGCTCTCATCCAGAGGCACCCACAGCTTCCCTCCTGCCTCATCACTCTGTTTACACAGAGCTTTGAGGAAAACTAGTTGCCTCGACTCGAGGGCCTATTTTGGACAGCTAATGAGCACTTTGGGCCCCTGGTTGTTTATGCACCACTGCCTGTGATTTCACATCCAGGTAAACAAAGGCACCCTGCAATTGGGAGCACTCGGGCTGATCTCTCTACTGTAACCTCCCACAGGGCAGGTTCACTCACCCTGGGAAAATCCTGGGTCCCCAAAGACATCACTCTGCCATGGCACCTCTTTACCAGCTGCCTGGATGATTGCAGGAGACCTCTCGATTGACCTTCGAGTCTCTCCTGTCTCCCTGTCCAATCTACCCTTGACCTGGACACCAGACTAAATTTTATATGCAGAAATCTGTCTAGTCCCTCCTCAACTTCAGGGGCTCTCTATTGCCTGACAAGTAAAATTTCAACTCCTTGGGAGGCAGCCTGGTGCAGTGGAAAGACTGTGAGGCTTGGAGTCCGGAGGAATCTAGGTTCAAATACTGGCTCCAATATTGAAGCAATTTACATAACCATAGGCAAACCATTTAACCACTATCAACCTCAGTTTTCCATTTGTAAAACAAAGACAACAGGGACCACTGAGGATCAGACATTTAGATCTGGTCATCCACTTCAACCTCCTCCATATTTTTGATGAGGAAACTGAGGCCCAAGGAAATGGACTTGTCCAAGGTCACTAAGGTAAGACATGGAATAACTAACCCCTGTAGCCCCAAGACCCAGGCTTGTTGTGAGGACTACCTAAAGCACTACATACACAAGCTGTTCTCTTTGCTCTTTGCCTAGCATCTGAGGCTCTCTCCAACCTGGGCCTATCTTTCTAGCCTTCTCATAGATACCTTTCCCAAAGCACTCCAGACTTCAGCCAAGCTAGACTGCCCTGGGACACCCTGAGCATGCCCTGTGCTCTCCTACCTCCAAGTCTTTGCTCATGTCATTTCCTATTCAGGGAATGAATGTCCTCCCTTTCCCTTTATCCAATCATTAACTTGAGAGCCCAACTCAAAAATTATTTCTGGCAAGTTTCCACTGATGGCCCTCTCGCTCTGACCAGCCCCACCACTTACTAGCTGTGTGACCTTGAGTAAACCACTGAATCTTCTCGAGCCTCCACTTCCTCATCAATATAAGGAAGATAATACTTTGATGACTAACTTCCCAGGGTGGTTGGGAGGAACTCAGCAAGCCTGAAAGTGCCATAGAAATATGGGCATAGGGACCTGGCATATGATTTCACTGGGATAGAGAACTCCCAAGGGAGGAAACTCCTTCCACTAATACAAGTTGGCATCTTCTCTGTCACTTATATAGTCTGAGTTGCCTAGAACACTTGCCCAGGATCACACAACCATCATGTGTCAGAGGCAAAACTTGAACTCGGTTCTTCTTGTCTTCAAGACTGACTCCCTACCCATGACACCACGCTGAATATGAATAATATGTCTACCCCAGCACTCAACACAGAAGTCTATACATAGTCAATGTTTAATATGTTTGTTGGCTTGTACTGGGTTCGTTTTCACAAGTAAAGTCCTACATCTTCCCACCCATGAGTCAACTCATCAAGCACTCCTTATGGGGTAACCTGTCTAATAGCTTCCCCAACCTCTTCTGTCCAGATGTGAGGGAGTACCCATCTGGTGCATAACAATGGCACGAGTCACCCTCCCTGGGATGGTCTCCAAACCCCTGGCACCCAGAAGCCACCATGCTGGTTCATCAGGAACATCACCCATCAAGAAAGGGTGTCTCTCCAGCCCCTTCCATTTAGGAGTCTCCCTCTGTTTGACCAACAGCTCATCACCATGGTGATACAACTCTCATTTCCATAGGGTTGGATGGCATACAAGGTGCTTGCCCCACAGCCCTGGGAGGGAAGTAGTGTAGTATGTCCATTTTACAAATGAAAGAGCTAAGACTCAAGGAGGGAAATACTTTGCATCTCTTGGAATTTCCCCCACTTAACCCTGACAGGGCAATCATCATACCGAAAAAGAAACCGAGGCTCAGAAAGATTAAGTGACTTGTGCTGACAGAATTTGAACTCAAGTTCCATGACACCAATAGTCCTCAATCTTTCCATTGTGACAGCCTACCACCAATTTAGAGTTAGAATCTTGCTTCCCCATTTTGCAGATGAGGAAACTGAGGTGCAGATATGTCATTTGTTTGCAGATGAGATGTGACTGAGTGGGGAGCTGAGCCTGGGTCCCCAGGGCTCAGATTCAGTTAGTTGCTCTTTACTGCCCTATGCCTTTGGTCAAGTCCCTTAGACTCTTCGGCTTTCAGTGTTTCCCAAAGTAGAGCTGAGGTTCTGGGAGGGCATCCATCTCTCGGGGGGTCCTTCCTGCCTTAGATCCACTCCAGCCTCAGCCCCTTCCATATAAGCCTGGACACATGTACCCTGGCTAAGACTCTATTTCGAGGAGTGAAGAAGCCCCCTTTGCAGAACAGTCCAGTTCATTGCAGAGGAGAAGAGGAGGTCAAAGGAAGAAAAAACAGTAGGAGGGGTGATTTATAAAAGAACAGGCAGCCAGCGAGGGAAGCCCCATCCTGCCTGCCTGCCCTTGTGTGTTACGCTGTAACTGTCATAACTGGAGGTGAAATACACCAGATTCCTGGCTCCCCGGAACAGGTAATTAGACTGGTAATCGCCTGTTCCAAGCGGAGGGGATTAGCTGACTAAATACTGCTCAAGGGAACAGACTCATTATTTAATATCAGCTTCATGTTGTAGCATAGGCAAAACACTAAACTTTACATGAAAAAGTGGTGAGGCTGCCTTCCCAGCTGGCCTCCCCACTGAGGCCAGGCTGCTCCCGATCTGCCTGCAGGAACAAGGTGAGGGGAACCCGGGAGAGGGAAAAGGCACCTCCTTGTCAACAGGAGGCAGCCAGGGTCTAGGGAGACCACAGGACAGGTACAAAGCATCAGATGATTTGGGCTGAGCCCTACTTCTGCCCCTGCTGGGGCTGCTCTGACCCTTCAGTTCCTTATCTTGGGGGGGAATCTCTACTAAAGTCATCTTCTGACACCTTACTGGGGCATGCGAGTGACTGCCTGGGGGAAGGGTTCTATCAGCTCCTACTGAGAAAGGAAGATTCAAGCGTAGTGACAGGATTCACCAGCCCGCTTCTAACATCAGGGATGTGCACCCCCAGGTTGGCTACACGGCAAATGTTCAGGGGCCACAACAATATTCCAAGTCTACCTTCTAAAATTTAGAAGGGTTATGATCAGTATGGGGGGGTGGGGAAGGAGAGAGAGACAGACAGACAGACAGACAGAGAGAAGCGAATGAGGGACAGATAGAGCCAGAAAGAGACAAGAGGGAGAGAGAGGGAGAAGGAGGCAGAGGGAGAGAGGAAGAGAGGGAGAGAGAGAGGGAGAGGGAGAGAGAGAGAGAGAGAGAGACAGAGACAGAGACAGAGAGACGGAGACAGAGACAGACAGACAGACAGAGCCCTAGCCATAGCACAACATAGCCATTTAGCCTCAGTCTGCTTATCTGTAAAGTGGATCAAATGAGATAGCATTTTAAAAGTATTTTGCTTAATCTTAAATAAAGCACCATATACATGCTGGCTAGTATTAAATCTACAATCCAACACCTCACCCAGTAAAGTTTAGGAGAGGTAAAGGGAAGGAACAAGGAACAAAGAGGACAAATATGTTCCCTGGCAGAGATGAGCCAAGAATAAGCACTCTTTCTCTGGTGTAGCTTTTCTTTTCCTGCCCCAGGACTCTCTTACTTCCTTCTGAGACCTGATCCTCTGGTCTCTTGATGAATGAGTCTAGACTCACCCCAGGTGTCACAGGGAAGGGCCAAGGAGAAGAAAGTGGATGCACATGCCTCGGCTAGCCAAGTAAGATGTGACTGACCCTGAGCCAAGGAATCGGGTCTAGGGGGTCTCTACAGATCTTGAGACTCAGGAGGTGTGTGACCCTGGAAAAATCACTAACTTATTTTTCTCAGCTTCATCCACAATAATACAGTGAAAATAATGGACTAAGCACAAAGAGCAGGGTGGAAGGGATAGAGCCCTAAACTTGGAATCAGGAAGAGCTGGGTGCAAATCCTGCCTTAAGCAGTTACTAGGCAAGCCACTGAACTCCTCTGACCTTCAGTTTCCTCTTCTGCAAAATGAGGATGATAATACCTCACAGACTAGTGGTCAGGCAATGAGATAACTCACAATAAAGCATTTTCTCAATCCACAAGCATTGATTGATCACCTACTACATACCAGGAACTGTATTGAGGGCTGGAGATACAAAGAGAAAAGCTGTCAGCTATTATTATATTATTATTGAGATTGTAATTGAGATTATCATCAAGAGACAGCAAACTGTGGAGGTGAGAGGGCCAGTCAGAACCGGGAAGACCTTGGTTCTAGCCCCCACTCCGGCTTACCCTGGTCGTATGCCCCTGGGCAAGTCACAACCCCACCACTGTAGACAACTCTCTAAGAGTTGCAGAGAAGGCAACCACACAGTAGGCACTTCAGAAGTGGCTGTTAAATTGAAATGAATTTGTTGAACAGTGGTTGGAAAACAGCAGAAAGCGCACACAATCCCTGAGTTCAAAACCTGGTTTTGCCAGCTACTTACTACCGGTGTACCCTTTAAGCAAAGTCATTTAGCTCCTCTGGACCTCAGTTTCCTTCTTTGTAAAAGGAAGACGGTTAGGCTAGATGACCTTTGTAGTCTCTCTTAGCTCTCAATCTATGATTTCCGTGAGCCTTGGAATACATGGGCAGATCTCAAATTATACTCCAGAAACTAAATTTAGGAAACAGACGATTCTCATTATAACACGAGCTAAGGGCCTGTGTCCTGTGACACTGTGCCTCCAGGCTCAGTCACCTGCCCTAGAGGTCCTGGGCTGGCTTTAGAAACCTTCTTCTTCCTGCCCCCTCCCCCGTGTCTCCTCCCCCACAAAAACCTACAGAGGCACAATTGCTTCTCTTTAATACCCTTCTCCTTGGGACAGATGGAAGTTAGTGTCCTCTGCCATGGGGCCAGATGGCCTGAGCACATTCTGGGGCAAGATACCAGCTGGGAAGGCTGTCCCTTCTCATTCTACAGACCACTTAACCCTTTCCCAATCAGGACAATGGCCTCTTGGTGAAGGCATCCAATGACCTTGGGCAAGTCAACCACCTCACTAACCCTCACTTTCTTAGTTCAACCAATTCAAAGCAACAAACATTAATTAAATGTCTACTTTGTGCCCCTACCCTGAAGGGATACAATATACACAAACATCAAAAATTCAAGATAATTAATGCCACTTTGTATTCTGCATTATGTAATAAAGCATTATGTTGTGAGGAAAAGAGTAACATGGTCAGATCTGTATCTTGGGAATATATTTTGGTAGCTGTGGGAAGGATGGAAGAGGGAGAAAAAAATGGAGGCAGGGAGTCCAATTAAGAAGCTAGTACAGAAGTAATGAGAGAGTCCAATCAACAAAATTTGGTGACTGTTTGGATATTGGGGTAGAGGGAGAAAAGAACTGAACCTGTGGAACAAATGAGATCTCTAAAGGAGAAAATATTGAGTAAGAAGAGAAAAGGGGCCAGAACAGGACCCTGGGTGGGAAGGGGTTAACAATCTATCTGTAAAATAGGAATAAAAACCCTTGATTGACTACCCTCCCTGGGCTTTTGGGAGGGGAGGGAAATGCCTGGTAACCTTAACACACTATATTATCTGCCCACCTCCAACAGTAGGTTACTACTACAACTCACCCACCATGAGTAGAGCACTGATCTTAAGAGTCAGAAAGACCTGGGTTTGTACCTCACCTCAGACACCTGATGGCTGTGTGACCCTAGGCATGTCACTTAACCACTCTGAGACTCAGTTTCCACATCTGTGAAATGAAAGGGTTGGACTTGATGACTTCTGAGGTCCCTTCCAGCTTGGAGAGTCTGTGATCTCTTAAGAAGCAGGGAAAGGAAAAGGATCCTCCTGGATTTCCTACCAAAGATTCCTCAGGTGAGCAGAGGGACAGGTACAGGGGTCCTAGATTTCTGATAGGAATGAAAGGCCAGATTCTGGATGCTTGATATCACTGCAATGATGCCTGCCACCATATGGCATCAGCTTGTCCCAAGGCAGAAGAAACTCCTGAATGAAAGACTCCCACCAATGACTCTTGCTCCCCTCCCAGGTTGTAAATTTTTGAACTGGGCTTCAGTGAGCAGCCCAGCCCAGCCCTGACCCAGAAGAAAGACCTGTTAAAGATTCCAGCCATGGTGGTATAGTGGAAAACTGCTTAGATTTGCAGGAAGCAGCCCCGGGTTCAAAGCCCATCTCCACCCTTGACTACCTAGGAGAGTGGACAAATCTTTTGCCTACTCTGGATTCTACACCTATGTAGCAAGGGAGTTTGCTCAGATGTAAAGACAAGGCAGTACAATCCAAAGAGTACTGTCTCTGGAATGAGAGGACCTAGATTCAAATCCTGTCTTCATACTAGTGTGATCTTAAGCAGGTTATATCCATCACCTCTCTGGGCCTCAGTTTCCTCATCTGTAAAATGGAAAGGTTGACACTCTAGAGTCCCATCCAGTTCTGATGATATATGAGGTCCCTTTGGGTTCCAACATTCTATGACTGACCCAGAATTCCACTCTCATTCCTCTGACCCTATTTTACCTGAGGCAGTGGTGGAAGGAGTGCACAACTTTCTGTGGGATCTCATAACAACCTAACTGGTTACCCAAAGAATATGGATGCTCTCATTGTAATGCCTCTTCCACTGTGTGCCCTCTCTGAGATGTCCCAGTTATAAAAAGCAAGGAGAACTCTGAGGATTCGAAAGGTGACCCAGACCTCCATGTGGTTAACAGTGGAGGCAGGTGATGGAATCAGTGCAGTGAAGAGGAGAGAAAACTGAACTTCAGAGACATTAGGAGATACCAGGCCTGCCCAGAGCTGGCTTCATTCAGGTGAGGGCAGAACGGGGAAGGGGAGAGAGCCTGGCTACAACATGCCAATCCTACTCCCACATGAGAGGGGGTCACACACGTCCTCTCTGCAAACTAGACTAACTGGCCCAGACTTGTTGTGATGCTACCTGGGCATCCCTTCACCCTCCTAAAATCTACAAAGTCTATCCCCTGCCCATCTTGAATTCTCAGGAAACTTAGCACTAGGCTAAAGGAAATATCCCAGTTAGATGAGAATGAGAAGGCAGCAGAAGAGTTTGTCTGGGGTTTTCTCTAGACTTGAGAATTCTTAGAAGCCCAGAACAAGTGCATTTATCTTGAGCCCTAGGGTCTCAGATTTATGGAACTGACATCAGGAGAAGCCAGACCCTCCCCAGCTCCTAGGCAGCACAGAGGAAGTCCCAGCCTCTGCTTCTGGGAACGGCCCTGGATCGTCAGGAATCTGACAACCCCCAGCACCGTGCTGAAAGGGAGGGTAAAGGTCACATTCTAAAGAGCTGAACAGGGGTGTTGATGGAGCTGGCTGCTTCAACACCCTAAGACACCTGTTTGAAGGGGCTAGTCAAGAGGGTAGGATCAAAAAGGGTCCAGTTTAAGCTCTGTGTCAGGAAAAACATCCTGACAATAATAGTTGTCCCAAAGTGGAATGGACTGCCTGGGAGGTAGGGGCGGGGGAAGGGTGACAGGGGCAGGACTCTCACTGGGTCTTCAAGAGTCTCTGGCTGTGTTTTAGTGGGCACACCTATCATGTACGGGGGCCCTTCTACTTCTCAAGTTATAAGAAAGGCCAAAAAGGGACAGAGAGCAACAGCCAAGGCCTGCTGCAATTATTTCCCAGTCAAAAATGACCCTCTGCCCCAGGAAAGAACCACAGAATGTCAGAGCTAGAAGTGACGTCAGATTACAGAATGACAGAGCTGGGAGGGCCCTTAGAACACACAATGATGGAGTTAGAAGGGACACCTGGAAGACAGCCTGCCATACCTGGGACCTTAGAACATGGAAAGTCAGAGAGAGAAGAGACCCAACCCCCATATTTTACAGAGGAGGAAAATGAGACTCAGCATGGCCTCAAGACTCACTAAGAGCAGAACCAGCCAATGGTAGAACACAGGTTTCCCGATTCCAAGAACCTACAAGAGTTGTCCAAGAGTCTACAGAGATGGTCAGGGAGACCTTCAAAAGGGGAAAGCTCATGCTAACTAGAAGGCCTCAGTCAAGAAACAGCTCCTTATGACAAGGTTAAGGAACTGAGGGGTTGGCAGGGGGATCCTGAAGGACCTTCAGCAGTATGACAGGTTCTACTTATCAGATGGAAGCTGTAGTTCAACCCATCTCCCTCCCACTGGTGACTCAGACAGAAGAAATGGGCAACCACTGAAGCGTGAGAGATTGAGGTTAGCAATGGGGAAGCACCCCTGATTGACAGGGAAGTACCTCCTGATTGACGAGGAAGCTGCAAGGCTCCAGTGACCAGGAGTGCCTTGGGAAGGCCCTGCTAAGAGTCAGGAGCTTTAAACGGAGGAGCCCTTGCAAAGAAGGCCTCTGGCTTTTACAAAGGGCTTTCCCCAGAGTGGGAGGTGGAGCAGGTATGACAGTCCCCATTTTACAGAGGAGGAAAACCGAGGCCCAGAGCTTGAGTGACTAATGGATGTAGACATTTAAAGTTTGCCAGAATACTTTACTTTCAAACAACCTGCCAAGTGGCAGTACAAGGATAATCACAGTCCATTTTACAGAGTAACTGAGGCTTTAAGAAGGAAGTGACTTGACCACTGACACAAAGTTAAATTAATTCACACCTTTATAATGCTTGTTGTGAAAGGAAAACCATCCTAAAACAGTTGGAGCCATCCCAAAGCAGAATGAGTGGCTTTCTATGGAAAGAGAAAGTCTGGGTTGTGGCTTTACTCTCCTCGGAGGTCTCCAAACAGAGACTGGTCAGGAATATTGTGGTGGGCATTCTTGTTCAGGCCTGGGCTCACTGAGCTCCCTCCTAACTCAGAGTTGCTCTTGACAATCTGGCCCCTCCTCAGCTCACCAGTTTTCTTAATCCCCTTACACTCTCCCCTCCAGGAACATGGAAAGGCCTCCTTGGCAGTTTCTCAAACAGAATACTTCATCTCCCATCACTACACCTTTGCACTAGCTGTACCCATGCCTGGAATGCTCTCCCTCCTTTCCTTGCCTTTTGGATTCCATGACTTCCTTCAAACTTTGGCTCAAATTTCCCTGACTCCAAAAGGTCTCTTCCAGCTCCCTCTTGCCATCAGTGCTGGTTCTCTGAGATTACCTTTCATCCACTGCTAGATATCCTCTTTGCACCTAGACTTAACATGTGGTCTCCTCCTTGAAAACATAACTTCCTGATGTCTTGATCTAAGGAGAGGACAAACAACTCCTGGAAGGCAGGGGCTGTATGGTTTTGAATCCGCAGCACATAACAATCTCTGGATAAATGTGTGCTGATATAATTCTGATTCCAGAAAAACACAGATAAAGCCTGCTCCTGAGAAGTTCAACAGGCAGGATAAGACACACCTCTGGATAGGGCAAACGTTTTACTAGATGATGCACGTTTGTTATGAGACTTTTCACCCACCCCCACTGGAGGGCAAGGTGGAAGGGGAAAGAAAAATGAATGTTTGATAATTAAAAACAAATTCATTTAAAGACTCTTTCTTAACTAATAAACAACTGGAATGAGAATGTCATGGCTCCCTACTCAGGTTAGCTCCCTTTTAAAAAAATATAATATTAATTTTAAAAATGTTTGAGTTCCAAATTCTCTCCCTACTCCAGCCCCTCCCCCATCCATTGAGAAGGCTAGCAGCATCATCAGTTATACATGTGAAGTCAAGCAAATCAGGTTTCCATATTAGCCATCGAGGAGGGAAACAAGGCAAGAAAAATAAAAAAAGAGAACGCTTCAATCCATCCTCAGAGTTCGTCAGTTCTTTCTCTCTCTGGACATGGATGGAGTTTTTCATCATCTCTTTTTTCTTTTTTAATAGTTCTGTGATGGTCCTGACCTAGGTAGAGGGACAAGATCACCTCTGTAGGGCCTCTCCAACCAAAGGAGTCCACAAAATGTCCAAGCAAAACGAGATAAAAGGTAGAACAGCAAACCTGGGAAGCCACAAGCCAGCTCATGGAGCAGGGCCACCAGATCCAGCCTTGAAGGAACCTGACCTGAGGCTGCCATGGAGTCAGGGAGGATGTAGGAGGACACATTCTCACCACCAGCTTGTCAATGTGGCAAGGTTCCTTCTGATGTACCTGCTCAACTAACCAGAAGCAAGGGTCCCAAACTCCCAGGGCATCAGTCCCCAGCTGGATAATGAGCCTTGGGAGTAAAGAGGCCTGGGTTCAAACCCCAGCTCAAGCAATAACTTGCTCCGCTCTAACCAGAGTTAAGATCTAACTTGCTGTAACTTCCCTGAGTTGCATCTGAATGCTCTCGTTTCGGACTTAGGCAGGGAGTTCTTAACTACTTTTTGGGCATTGTGGATTCCTCTCAGAATAATATTTAAATGCATAAAATACAATCTTGTTCATTATTCAGTAGAATCCGACCCTTCCTGACCCCATTTGGGGTTTTCTTGGCAAAGACACTGACTAGTGTGATTTGCCCTTTCTTTGTCCGCCTTATTTTATAAGACAGGACATTGAGGCAAACAGGGTTAAATGGCTTGCCCAGGGTCACACAGCTAATGTGTCTAAGGTTGGATTTGAATTCAGGTCTTCCTGACTCTGTGCCCACTACTCTATCCACTGAGCCACCAGCTGCCTCAAAATAAAATATGTAGCTTTTCAACGGAAATGAATGATATTAAATAGTTATCAATACATTTTTTTAAGTTCATAGACACACACCCCTCCCCCCAGTTAAAAATCCCTGACCAAAAAACACATCTGTTGGTGCTCTGAGGGCACATCTGGGCTGGTTACATGGGAGAGAAGTTGAGAAAATGCACTTCTCTCCGTCTTGGCAGAGGTGGGGGACTCAGGATTTGGAACGTTGTACAGTCAGACTCAGGTCATGTGGTGGTTGGTTTTGCTGAACTTTGTTCCCTCTTTCTTTTTTAAAAAATTCTCTGTTAAAAGGGATGTCTCATTGGAAGTACAGAAAGAGATACTAAAAATTAAAGGTAATGTAAACAAAAACTTATTTTTAAGGGGAAAAAAAATCTGGGCTATTCAACTAAATGTATAGTTGCAAGAAGCCAGCACAGTAGAGGAGAAAGATCATTGGATTTGGCATCAAAGGACATGGGTTCAGGTTCTGGCTCTGCCATTTACTAGCTGTATTACCTTAGATGAGTCATGCAACTTCTGAGATATCCTCAGTTTCCTCACCTCTAAAATGAGGAAGTTAGACTAGATTGGATGACCTCTAAGATTTCTCCCAGCTCTCAATGAACAATTTACATTGAGACTCCTGAAGGAGTTCTGAAGGCTCAGTGTATACAAGCTATCTTTCAACTGGGACAATAAAAGGTACATGCTTTCTTCAAAGTTACCCAAGAATGTTATCTTCAGCCTCCGTTTCCTCTACTGCAAAATGAAGGCTGGACAAGATGATCTTAGATCTCTTCCAATTCTAACATTCTAGGAGAGCAACGAACCCTAAACTTAGCCCAGTTTCCTGGACAGAATCCTGAGACCTGCTTGACAAACTCATTTTGCTCCTGTCCCCAGCCAGGGGAGCATTCCTCCTGCACAGAGCAGCTCAAAAGCACAGCTGGTGCAATCCTCCTCCTCCTCATCATGAAGCTCAGTCCACATTCCTCCCAGAATATCAGCCTCCCTAATCCTTCGGGACTCCCCCCTGCCCAGCCCTGCCCTGCCCCACCTGGGACACACAGGCAGACTATTACTCGGATTTACATACCTAGTCACACCCTAGGCAGAGAAGAAAAGTCCTGCAAGACCCTAAATGCAAAGATGAAGATATGATTCACCCATTCTAGTTCAAAGTAAATCTAGCTGTCCCAAAGTGCGATGGGCTACCTCTGGAACAGACATCTATCACTGGGGATCTCCAAATAGAAACTGAAATCCTTGAAGATCAGAGACTCATAGAAACCCATCTAACCAAACCCCTCATTTTACAGATGGGCAAACAGAGGCCCAGCAAGATGAAGAAACTTGCCCAAGGTTACTCAGGGGTAGAGGCAGATTCTGAACCTGAGTCCTCTGATTCCAAATGCCACACTCCGCCCCCTCTACTGTGCTGGGCACACTCCTGTTAAGGTAGGGATGGGGCTAGATGAGCCCTAGTTTTGTCAAGCAGTCTAACCCCAGGATGTCTTGCTTTTAAAAAAGGATCATATGTTATAAAAGCTCATTTGTGTGGCCACTCTGAATCTGGGGAGCGAAGGCGAGAGTGTATCGTCCTTCTGCAAAAGGGGAGAGAGGGCCAGAGGGGAGAGGCCCAAGCCCAGAAATCCCTTGGCTGAATTCAACAGTTTGTAGTAGCTTTTACAGCTCCACTTCCCATCTTGGGGGGATTAAGTCACTCAGGCCCAAATCAGATGGACGGCAGCTGCTAGCACAAAACTGCCTTTGTCTCTTAGACGAAATATTAAACCAAGCCCAGCTTCTAGAGCAAATCAGGAAAAACATTATTAAGACGGCCTGGCTCTCAGATGCTTCTGATCCCCAAAAGACTTTCAAGCAGTTCACACACATCCGATCTCCTTCACCCCAGCCCAAAAGAGCTTCTCACCTGACAGATGGAGAGACTGAGGCCCAAGGCACTAATGTGATACAGCCATTAGGAGAATGCCCTGGCCAGGGCTGGTGTTCTGGTTTGATTTTTGCACATGACCAAGCTGTCTTCTCTCTGAGGGACTCTGATGTAATTGCTGACATTTCCCTCAGTTCTGTCATCCTGGGTTCTAAGGGCTCTTCCAACTCTGTCATCCTGGGTTCTAAGGGCCCTCCCAACTCTGACATCCTAGGTTCTAAGAGCCCTCCCAGATCTGACATTCTGGGTTCTAAGAGTGCTCCCAGCTCAGACATCCTGGATTCTAGGGCCCTCCCAGCTCTGACAGTCTCATTTCTCCCATTAGTAAAACCAAACTCCCTCACAGGATTACGTTAAAGAAAGCACTTTGTAACACTAAAGGCACCACAGACATGAGCCACTATGATGCCGCTGCCACCTTCCCACCCTCCCCCTCACATCTGGCCTCCAAGGAGCAGGCAGCTTTCTCTAAGTTACTAGCTATGAGAACAGTGGTCTAACCAGGAGATAAACTCCAGAAAAAAAATCCAACCACCCAAGAGATAGATAAAGCTTTGCCAGGGCTCAGTCCCATTCTTTGAAAATCCCCGATTTATGAGCTGAGCCTTGAAGAGCTTGTGTATTTGAGGCTACTTCCACCCTAGTCCTTCCCCCAGGCCAGGGACAGACAGTCCCAAAAAAGGAAGGGCCTCAGCTAAAGAGAGAGAGACACATTCAAGAAATCTGACTGTGCCATTCCAGGGGCCAGTAAGGCAGCAGTACTGCAGAAGTTAAGTGACCTGCGTTCAAATTCCATATCTGTCCTTGCTGGTCTTCCTCTCTGGGCCTCAGTTTCATCATTTGTAAAATGAAAGAGTTAGACTAGACAAACTCCACAGTCTTTTGTAGCTTTAAAAAACTAATCATATTCTGGAGGCATTGGGGCCCCATTTCTTTGTCCAAGTGACCAAAAGCAAACTTCCCCTCAGTGACTCAGTTTACTCACCTTAAAAAATGAGTCACTACCCCTTTATCAGCTTTGCTACAAGGGAATATAGAGCTTCCAGGAAAATTTATCATCGTGATAACACTAATCTCTAAACAAAGTCTTTGAAAGTAGAGCAAATGAACTAAAGGAAAATTAAGGAGGAAGATTAGGGAACACATTTTGATCTAGAATAAGAAAGTCATTTGCTCTCTCTTTGAGCCTCAGTTTCCTCATCAATAAAATGGAGACAATTAGACTGGTATCACTTACCATGCTGGAGGAAGAGAAGCCATTATTACTGATGGGATGACCTTTACCTGAAATCCTGGGGAGGGACTTAATGACCTGCTGAGGTCACTGCCAGCCTGCTTATCCTCGGCCTGACTAGGAGAAAGGCCGAAATGACACAGATAGAGAGCTGGAAGGGACCTTAGGGGCCATCTAGGCCAATACCCTCATTTTACAGATGAGGAAACTGAAGCCTAGAGAAGTTAGAGGACTGGCCCAGGGACCCACAAGTGGTAACACACAGGCTCTCTGTAAACACCTTACTGGGAAGTGAGGTCCTGGCAGTATGTCCCCTAGCTGTTTCCTGTGCCTCCACTGTTGGAAACTTTCTCCTCTAAGGCTACTCTGTACTTATCCTGAATTTACTGACTGTACATACTTTTTCTTCCAATTAGAAAGTAAGCTCTTTGCGAGCAGGGACTGTCTCCCGTGGGCCTGTGTTTATACTTCTTGCATAGTGCTGGGCACACAGCAATCACTTAATAAATGCTCTGTCTACCTATCAATCAGTGTCTTTATCTAAGAGGAAAACAGAGAAAGAAAAAAGAGAAAAATGGAGAAAGGAGAGAGGGAGAGATGGAAGTTATAAAAATAAAGGGAAAGAGATTGAAGAAAGAGAAGAGAAGAGGGAGAGAGGAGAAACAGCACGAGTGACCTCAGCCCAGGGACAGTAAGAGCCAGCCCTCACTCCTGCCTTCTCTTCCCATACAGCCACAACACACCCCTCCCTGTGATTACATACAAATCCCGCCTATAAATGCTATAAAGAAATCCCTGCTCTAGCTCCCTCCTACCCCAAGCACAGAAGTGGAAAACAGTTGCTTCTGGGTCATAGACCCCACAGGGGACCCGGGTTGGAGTTGTGTCCCCAGTATTGGAGATAGGATGCCCTCAATAATCCCCACTGGATCCATGGTTGATTAGCTGCATGTTTGTGAAGACAGTCTGATGGGGATGGGGCCAGAATCTTCTCATGGCTCAAACTAAGACTCCCTGACTGGAACTGGACTGGACTGGAAGTCAGGAAATCAGGGCTCAAATAGAGACCCTGACATGAACTTGATGAGTAGCCCTGGACAAGTCACTTTTGAGACAGTATCCTCGTTTGTCACAAGTGTTCTCTTCTGTATGGATTAGATGGTTTCTAAGATCTATTCTCACTTCAACAGTTTAAATTCTAAGGGCCCTCCCAGCTCTGACACTGTAGGTTCTAAAGACCCTTCCAACTCTGACATTCTCTATTCTAAAAGCCTTCCCAGCACTGACATTTTCTGTTCTAACAGCCTTCTAGTTCAGCTGTTCTAAGTTCTAAAGGCCCAGATAGCTTTTAAGAGTCAGTTATTTCCCCAGAAAGCATGAGGTGCGTTTTTCACTCCTGAAGGCCCAGGGCTCCTCCAGCCTAGGCCTCATCCTTATGGCTAGCCCAGAAGACAGGAAACACTACTATTCCCAGAGCTGAGAAGATTCCAACTCACTAACTCCTACAGTTGAGTCTGCTACCAGACTGGGAAATGAAAAAGGACAGCTCAGTTGCTCCCCTCCCCCAAGGAAGCAAGCAAGAGGCCTCAAGGCAAGCCCAGCCTTAAATAATCCAAGCAATAAAAATTGCCAATTAAGAAAGCAGGAGGCGGTATCTTCAGTGCAGGGGCTCCTCTCTGGATGGCTGGTTGCATTTGCACATCAGGAAGTCTGAGCACGTGCCAGCCATCGGGTTTTAGAAGGAAGAGAGGGCTGAGCAAGCACTTTTCAGGAGGGCTCCAGGACGAGCCACTATGGGAGCAGCAGCCCCTGGCCCCTTCCTCAAATTCCACTCCAATTCTCCTCTCCAGAGGCCTCATCTCTTCCTCTGGGATCCACTCGCCAAAGGGGTTTTGTTCCAAAATCATAATCTCAGGCAGGTGTTCTGCAATCCACATACAGATGTCTGAGATTGGGAGGGAACATGACCAGAGATCAGAATGGTGGAGCTGGAGTCTGCAAAACCTAAACTCAGATCCTAGCTCTGTTAAGTGTATCCTCAGCCCAATCATTTCCTCTCTGCACCTCCGTCTGCACAAAATGGAGCTGCTAACACTGGTACCACCTACCTCACAACATCACTGGAGGACTAAAGAAACAATAGATGTTAAAGTACTATATAATTGCCAGTTATTGTTATGCACCATAATTGATGCCTCAACTGAATTCAACAAAACACTTACCAGGTGTATGCCTAATATTCCTTTTGGGTTTGTCATAGCCAGGAAGGGGATGACAGAGAAAGGTGCTTTCTTTTGTTTAAATGAGGGCCTGGATGCCAAACCCTGCAGACAACCAGGCAATTCATGAGGATGTTACAGAAATGGAAATGCAGTACCTGGAGAGTCATCATTTGGTCAGGGTAATGAGGAGGGAAAAAGGGAGAAGGGGCTGCAAGTTTTCCCACCAGGAAGGTTGAGGAGGTATCAGCCTTATAAGGCCCATTCTAGCTTTGACATCCTGTGTTCTAATATTCCATGACCTATGACATCTTCTAGCTTTGGCATCCTATGTTCCAAGGGCTCTCCTAGCACTGACGTTTTGTATACCAAAAGTCTTTCTAGTTCTGATACTTTATATTTTAAAGGCCATCCCAGGGCTGGAATTCCAGGTCCTCAAGTTCCATCCTGTTCTGACATTCTATGGTTCTATGACAATAAGACTCTCCAAAGTGCAAAAGGAGAAATTTCAGAGCTTGAGGGGTCCTCGAGAGATTGTCTGGAACAGTCCTTTAACTTCACCCAACAAAGTTATTGTCCCCATTTTCCAAAACTAAAACCAAGAAGCCTTTCTCAGTTACCTCCTAGACACCGGACACAGTGTTAACAGAAGCTGCAGGAGACGCAGATTATCAATGGGAAATAGGAATATTGCAAGGAGATATAAAAGTGAAGAAATGGAGCTCATCACAATTGTAAAAGGGAAGAGGATCAGATAAACCTTCTACAGTCACTGCTAGACAAGTGTGATGCAATGAGTGCTAAAGTTGGTTGCCAGAAGACCCGAGTTCAAATCTCACTTCTGCTAAAGATCTGAAGAGCCTTGAACATGCCACAACCTCTCTGGATCTTAGTTTCATCATTTGTGAAATGAGAGGATTGGCCGAGATGGCATCTATGGTCTTCCTTCCAGCTCCAAATCCAGAAAACAAAGAATCAGGAAGTGCTAATGCATACATGATGTGTTACCATGGATAGAGTATTGAACCTGAAGTCAAGAAGACCTGAATTCAAATCTCATCTCAGACATTTACTATGTGACCCTGAGCAAGTCAATCAATCTCCATTCGTCTCAATTTCCTTTTCTGTAAAATGAGGATAACCACCTTTCTAGGATTGTTGTGAAAATCAAATGAGATAAACATGTAAATAAACACCTTTGCAAACCTTAGAAGTACTACATAAATGCTAGCTCTTATTAGCTATTACTCTTAAAAATTCAGGTTCAGGGCTAGAGATGAGGGAGTCATCCCTATCCTTCCAGAAATGGGATTGAAATCACACCAGTCCATAAGTGGCCTGGCATTCAGAGGAAAGAACAGAGGCCAAGGACCTTTGGAACACAATCACAGTTCCTGGGAAGAACCAAAGAGGATAGAGTTAGGATCATTAGGAAGGCAGGAGGATGAGAATGATGTCACCCATGGTGTTCAACATCACAGAGAATCAGAAGAATGGTCAGCTAGGAAAAGATCATTGGGACTGATCAGGAAATTTAATCATTAAAAAAAGTCACTCATTTATTATAGTATTGAACCTTGAATCTTTGGAAAAGATGATCACTGGTGAATACACCCATTGTTTTCTATTTACTCAATGACAAGTACAAATTAGCCATGTACTTCCTCCCTGCAACCTGGCAAAGGTGTATTGCAACTGACAACAAAGGAAGAGACATACCTCTTTGAAGGTTGGTACCAACTTGTAGATTACATCAGTGACTGGGTATGTTTTCCTCTCCCCACCTCTCCTGGACACACTATTCTGCTCCCAGATTATGAGACTGCCCATTGTGGCCTAAATGGTTTCTCTGGAGTCATTGAACATCTCCAAATTAGACCCAAACTCAGTAAGATGAACCTAGTACTGGACCATGGCTGAGCAATCTCTCCAACCCTGGATGTCCCCTGGAGAACATTAGAAGACCTGAGGCATAAACAGAGGGGAAAAAAGGAATGGGAGAGGGGTGGAATAGGAGAAGCAGAGAGACCAAAGGAAACAGACCAGGAGACAGAGCTCTTCTGACATCCTTCTGACATCCATTCATTCTGACATCCTTCTGACATCCTGACATCTGTTCTAAGGGACCTCCCAGCTCTGACATTCTGGGTTCTAAGAATCCTCCCAGCTCTGATATTCTGGGTTCTAAGAACCCTACCAGCTCTGACATTCTATGGTCTCACATTCTCTATTCTGATGTACCTAGTATCTTGTTTGTGCTTATAGTTCAGAGGTCACTTCCCTCGCTCTGACATCCTAAGTCAGAAAACCCTGTCCAACTCTAACATTATATAAAGTACAACTCTTAAAATCAGAGAACATAGAACTCTATGTTGCTGGCTCTTGGGAATTCCTGATTCACCGAGTCCTAGACCAGATCCTAGTGTCTGGTCTACAAGAATACTATATGACCTTGAGCCTAAACTGGGGGCCTCAGTTCCTGATATATAAAAGAAAGACTTAGTTGTCCTCTAAGGTTTCTTTGAATTCTGGTACTCAAGAAGCCTCCTCCCAGCTACCTTTGCCAACTGCTAGGCTTCCAGGGAGGATAGAGATACATCTCTCAGTTAAAGAGTTCCCCTATGAACCATGGCCTGGCTTGTTTTGGGGGAAACACTGGAGGCCTGACTCCATATTACCTGTCATGATCCATTTCTATCTTTTAAAAAGTGACAATAGGAAGGTTTTGTTCACTGAGTAGCCACCTGCTGACACAGTCCTGAAAGAGTCACCTCAAAGATCCTGGTGCTATTGGGGAACAGGTTAGATCCCTATGATACACCTACTTCTCAGTCTCTCTGTACATTAAGTTTCCCTGTCTGTAAAAGGCAAGGACTGGACTCATCAACGACCTCTAAGGTCCCCTTCAGTTTCTAAATACCAAGATTCCTCCTCTCTCAATCAAGTCAACAAAGGGTTCAAGGGTCCCATTCTTGGGAATGAAAGGTTATAGGTAGGAAAATGAGAAATTTCATTAGATAAATCACCATGTCCTCATGGAGTTTTGAATCAAGACCTTCCCTGTTAACTAGGAAGGGAAGCCTAAATATCCAGGCATGAGACCTCTTGGGCACTGGTGTACATCAAGTCAAATTTGAGTCTAAGCTTGGCCACCTGTGGGACTGCTTGGGAAAAATCACTTCTCCTTCTCTGGGTCTCATCTCCTCTGTAAAATGAGGAAAATTATACTTGCTTTGCCAGACTCCTAGGGTCCCTCAGCCATGAGAGTAGCTCTTAAGAGCTATGTGACATGCATTATTCCTGTAACCCAGGAGTCCAGCTGTTACCAGGTACGTGACAAGCTCAACTGTTTCCTATTCAAACTTATGGCCAGGGAAATGGAGCCACAAGCTAAACCCAGCTGGGCAGCAGAAGAGGCCCTTTGCTCCGGGTTGCCAAGGCAGGTGGGATGCTAGCCAAAGAATCCCCAGGGATCAAGAACCTCCCCCAAACCCACTGAGTTCTAGAGAAGTCCAATCACCCAAGAGAGGCAAGAGAGAGTTAACTTCATGGTTATCAGCCTTGTGACAACCATCTACTCTTCTTTAGTATTTGAGAAGCTACAGAAAGAAACCACATCCTGCCCCCTGAGCCAAATATGAAAAAGCTTGTACCCAGCAGGGGAGAGCATGTCACCAGACAGGTATCAGGAGCCTAGGTGAGAGTCCTAACTCTGCCATTAACTCACTGTGTGACCAAAGGAGTCTTAAGCATGTCACCATTTCCCTGAGCCTCAGGATCCTTGTCTGGGAAATAGGGAGGTTAGAGTAGAGCTCTCTAAGGGTCTTCCCAGCATTGACATTCTCTGTTCTAAGGGCCCTCCCAGCTCTGACATTCTGGGTTTTAAGGCCCTCCCAGCTCTGACATTCTGGTTTCTAAGGTTGCTCCCAGCTCTGACATTTTGGGTTCTAAGGCCCTCCCAACTCTAATATTCTGGGTTCTAACGTTTCTCCTAGCTCTTTCTGATACTCTGTGATCTAAGTTTCCTCCCAGCTCTGGGAAACCATATCCTGTGTTCTAAGTTCTTTATGAGTTCTGACATTTTATGAATTTTATGAGTTTGTTCTCCCTGCACAGTATCTTTTCCCAGCTCTCCTTTCCTGTCTCCCAATCCACCCCACCATCCCTCAAATTCCTAATTGAGATTCTAGGTATTTAAAAAGATCTGTGTTATGGCTCACTTAACAAATCACTCTATCATTACAATACTAAGTATACAAATTATTGTCCTATTTCACAGATTATGGCCAAGAGTGGCAGAGACCAGGCCACATCAAGGGTCAAGGGATTGACGGCAGAGGTATTCGAAGCAGCAAGTCCAGAATGCTTTCCACTTTTGCTATGTTCCTTTACCCTACTTTACTGCCTAAAAAGGCAGCACAAGCAGTGGATGGAACATTTGCACCTGGAGGCAAGAAGACTTGGTTTAAATCCAGACTCTAGACACTTAATAGTCATGTGGCCTTGGGCAAGTCATTTGTCCTCCACAGCCTTCCGTTTCTTCATCTCTAAAAGGCAAGAGTTGGACTTGGGGGCCTCTAAGGGCCATCCTATCTCTAAATGTATACATCTATGATTTTCTCACTAAAGGTATCAAGAGAGAAGGAAAGAAGTCAGGTAGTGCCCGACTAGTCTGGCTGTTCTGATAAGGGCAGAAAGAAACCAGTGAATACCACACATTCCAACCGGAAAGAATCCAAGCGTCAGCTTCCTTCTCTTCTTTGGGACTTGGCTCCCTCCACCCCCTCTTTCTCAGCCTTGACCTTTTTCAAACCCTCCCAAATGTTTTCCCAGAAGAGAAAAGCAGCCAAGCTGAGACACAGGGTACATGGTCCCCAAGTGAATGCAGAGGGGACTAGCTGAAGCATTCAAAAGGGGAGGGGGGAGTCACAGAGGAGAAAAACAAGACCCAGAGGCACAGTTCATTGCTGAGGAATCAGAGGATCAGAGGAATGGATCACCCTTCTCTGAAACTGAAGTAATCCCCCCCATGATCCCTGCCAGCACCAGCCCTGGCACCTAGAACATAACAGAGAATGGCAGAGTTGGAAGAGTCCTCACTAAGGGGCCTCACTAAGGGGCCTCTGGGCTTAGCCCTTCTATTTCCCTGGGTCTCAGGAAATGGGGTCAGTAATTAAACCGGGGTCTTCTGATGCAAAGCCTGGGAGTCATTTCACTGCACCATGAGAAGAGGGTAGTAGCAGAGACATGGGCATGATGGGTAGTAAATGGAAGAGCTGCATCTGAGATCATCTAATCTAGCCCCAGTCATGTGTCAAGGGAGGGCACTGAGGCCCACAGGGGCTGAAGCAACATGCCCAAGGTCCACTAACTGGCAGAGCCTCCTCCTCATGTCAAGTCCAGGGCACTTACCTGCCCCAGAGCCTGTCAGTGTTGTCCAGAGACAGGGCCACCCAAGGGGGGACTGGTCCAACCTCAGCCTCTCCATCCACCCTCAGGGAAGAGTCACAACACAATGCCTCTTGTGTCCCCAAAGACCTCTTCTCCAAAATCAACAGTGAAGACTTTGAGACCCCGGTGGCAGTGGTTGAAAGGGATGCAAGAGTTGGAGACAGGAAAAGCCCCAGGTGTGGGAAAGAAGTAACCCAGTCCCTGAAAACACCTTAACCCTCAGTCGAGAGAATGCTAACAAGTCATCTCCATCTGGGGCTTTACAGTTAACAAAGGGAGCCTTCCCTTCCAACTATCCTTGTGACCCAAGAACCCCATTTGACAGGGGGGATAAACTGAGGCCCACAGAGAGGAAGTGACTTGTTTAAAGGTCACATTGCAAGTCAGTGGCAGAACTGGGCCTTGAACACAAGTTTTCCAGTGGTATAACAACAATTAGAGAATAAGGACTGGCCCTATGATATTGGCATAGGGGGCACCAGGTAAGGAGCTTTCTCTAAGAATGCAGGTTGGCAAGGTTATTGAGGTGTCACACTAGATAGAGCACCAGCCCTGGAAGACCTGAGTTCAAAATCAGCCTCAGACTCTTACGAGCTATAAGACCCCTGGGTGAGTCACTTCACCCCAGTTGTCTCCCCCAAAACAAACAAACAAAAAGGGAATGCAGGTTGGCACCTTCTCTGTTATGGTCTTAGAGAAGTGCTCAGAGCAATGTGATGTTAAATGATGATCAAGGTCATACAGCCCTTCCGTATCAGAAGCCAGGTCTTCCTCGTCAAGACGATGATGATGATGATTAATGTTTCTATACGGTACTTTAAGCCAAATGTTTTATATAAATTATCCAATCTGCTTATAGGATCAACCTGGTGAGGTGGATAGTATCCGTTTTACAGAAAAGGAACTTGAGGCTGGGAGAAATTAAGTCACTTGCCCAGGGTCACCAGCTGGCAGAGCTTGAACTTGGGTTTCCCTAGCTCCGAGTCTGACACTGGCTCTTCTCTCTGAAATCAGGCCTCCCTTTAAAGCCCGTTTCTGCTGCTTTGTACTGATACTCTGGGCAAATGACTTCCCCTCTCTAGGGAAACTGACAGTTTTCTCCTTTGTAAAATTAGGAGGTCGGGCTAAATGACTTCAACAATTCCTCCTAGCTTTGAATTTGATGATCCTATGACTCCCAGACCAAGGGCTCTTACCAAGATGCCAGCCTGTTACAGCTACCTAACAGTCAAATTCTTTGAATGGGGGAACAGAAGAATTTTAGGGGACTCACCACTCACAGAGCCCGGGGGTGGGGCGCAAGGGAACAGGCTGGGTTCAGAGAAGCCAGACTGTGGGACTCAGTGTCTCCTAGAGGTCAGTGAGACTGGCTCAATTTCCAGGTCATCCCCCAGCCCCATCCTCATTCCTATGGCTGAGAATTCCTGAGAATTTCTCTGTTTCAGTCTCTGCAGGACATCCTCTGGTTTAGTCCAACCCCTGATTTTCAACACAGTAAACATGTGCTAAGTGTCTGCTGTGTACAGAAGCCTGTACTTCAGACAGAGGGAAGGTTTTTTTAAAAATCAGTAACACATGACCACTACATAGTCTTACCCTCATGGAACTTATAATCTAGGAGGAATTGAGACATAAACACCAATAACTCCAATATTCAATATTATGTAATCAGTACATTATACGGGAGTAATTCAGACAAAGTGTTAGACAAAGTCTGGGGGGACACAGGACCAGCTTCCTGATCTAGTCCCACCTTCTCATCTAACGGATGGGGAAACTGAGACCTAGAGCGGGGAGGCAACTTGCCCATTATCTAATAAGTGAGTGTCAAAGTCAAGGCTAAAAACCATGTCTCTTGATCCAGGTCCAGCCTTCTTTCTAAAGAAAAACTAAGGGGATCCACTACTGACCTTCCATTTCTCTCCCCACCCCTCCAGTTGCCTCCATTCAGCTGGCCCTGCCTCGGATTTGATTCCTAGGTGTTTGGTACATGTCCATTAGAATATAAGATCTTTGAGGACAGGGACTTTTCTCTTTGTACCCCAGTGATTAGCAAAGTACCAGGCCCACCGGTAACACTTAATCAATGCTTTTTGACTGGCTGATACCTGGAAAGCTCAAATGAGCTAATTATGTAAGGCATTTATTTGTAAACCTTGTGTTAGCATCATCATCACCATCACCACCCTCACTGTCTTCACATCCATCCAATTTCACTCAAAGTACATTCTTTCCAAATCTCCCAGTGGAAAGCCCCAGCTCCTTTCAACCCAGTTTGGGTTACTTGGGCCCCGTAGGGGGTGGTTTCTTTTTTTGAGCTGGCAGAGGGTGCAGGAAATGTTTGTTTTGGTTTCCAAATCTATGCTCAGCGACCTTGTCAATGTTATGGTTTCGATGACCACATTTTTCTAGTAATATCTTGAATTAAGGATGGTGCTTCAGGCAGAACTGCTCCAGCTCTGATTTGAGAAAGTTCACAAGGTGGGGAGGTGAGGAGGACCAAGGACCTGAGCAGGGCAGTCCTCAGGGCTAAGAGCAGGTCCTCCTCTCCCTAAGTCACAAAATCACAGAAATGGCAAACTGAAAGAGATGTCAGGGGTGAACCCAAGCTCAGGCCCAGAGAAATCCACCAGAAGGTAGGGGCTTGGAGACCTCGACATGTTTATCCCTCCTGCCAACTAGTCACCGGATTTTGTAATCACTACCCTTCCCATCCGCCCCCTAACCCCTACCAAATCTCTAGCAATGACTGACAGGATGAGCCTCTGTGTGAGAAGAGAACACACTAGTCATACAGTTCTAGAACATCAGAGCCGAATCAGCTCTTAGAACACTGCATGTCAGAGGCAGGAGAGGCCTTGGGACATGAAACATCAGGAATGGGAAGAATCTTAGAACTTACAATGTCAGAATTGGAAAAAGCAATGAAGTTAGATGGGTAAGAAACCTTAGACCACAGAATGTTCTAACTTACAAATCCCTTAGAAATCATGGAATCTAAATCTCTCCTTTTGTACATGGGGATACAGGAAACAGTCCCAGCAAAGTAGGCTGTAAGCTCCTTAACAGCATCAATTCTCCCTATCATATGTCCAGCTCTTTCTACTGTGCTTTTAGTTCATGCTCATTGGATCGAGTTGGCCCAATACCCGTACAGCATGGCAGCCCCCAAGTGTAGGGCCTCGCAGCTTGCCTGAGTGTAAGGACCAGAAAAAAATAATTCCCAATGCTAGACACAAGCTGTCCGAAACAATGATGACATAGCCAAGAGATGCAATGTCCTCATAAGAAACCTAATCAGAGACACACAAAAGTACTTGGGCAGACATCAAAGCAGAATTTAGAGATATTCTCACACTTGCCTCCCAGAAAACATAAACCAGCCAAGAGTCAGGATCTAGAATAGGACTTCTGAAGGAGTCAGATTCAGTGAGATCAAGGCCATCAAGACACAGATGTACTAACACTAGCCTTGACTCAACCCTCCAGCCAGCTCATTCCAGGCCTCAGTATCCCTATAGCACTTGGACCTATGTCTTACCTTCTTGGCAAAAACAGACTGATCTTCTGACTGGTTCCCTGGTACCCCTGGGAGGATTCAAGCAAGCTGGATGACACTTTTGCTTTGGAGGAATCCACAGGGAAACTCCTCTAAAAAGGAGGTCATCCCCCAATTAACAAAAAATAAAAGAAAGCACTAAGACACAATTGTGTTGGGGTAGAGGAAAAAGACAAGAGGTGAGGAAGGCTCCCATAGCCCTCTCCTTGCCCAGCAGCACCCACGTCTCAAGCATTCCAAGCCCATGCCAGGGGCTGACATCATCCCCACTCCCTGGGTGCCAGTGTTTCATAATGTTGCTCAATGCCCCTTGTAACACTAAGCACATTTCCTTCTCTCTCCTTAGTACCCAAGTCCAAAGAAAATACACATAGCAAAGCCCCAAAACAATAGAAGCTGGTAGTAAGTAGCATGATGACACCATGGCACTGTAATCCACGATAGGGAGGCTGCCACCAAATCCCTTCCTCCCCAGTGAGGTCTAGGGCCTGTTTCCCAGTTACCTACCCCCCACCAACACAGTGGTGACTTTTTCTCCAAGGTGGTTGAAGAGACCAAGCCATAGCCAAGTTCTCCAAATACTTGGGGGGCGGGGGGGCAGTAAAGATGGAGGGAGAGAGAGGGGGAGAGGGGGAGAGAGAGAGGGAGAGAGAGAGAGAGAGAGAGAGAGAGAGAGAGAGAGAGAGGAGGGAGGGGCTGGAATCCTACTCCCTCAGTGGATCATATTAACTACTAAGGTGTTCCTGGCTTACTTAGCCCAACCCCTCCAGATTGCTCCCGGCCCCTTTTGGAGAAGTGAAGGATGCTCACCGAGGGTGTGGGGGAACAACCTAGCCCAACTATGATATACTTAGTAGTAGCAGGAAGAGAGACTTTCTGCAATCTCACCCCAGAGGGACCAGATAAGGATGGAGTATAGTGCTCCCTCCCTTGTGGACCCAAGTGCAGAGGCCTGGGCCAAACAGTATACCTCTTTTTTTTTTTTATATAAATGAGAAAAGTTAGAGAGCTTCTCCAAGAAAGCCTATGATCAGGGCATCCCCAAAGCCATATGGCACTGTAACCACATGTGACCACTGTAACCCAAGACCAGCAAGGGCTTCTCTCATTAGCTCTTCTGGTGAGGGGGAGGGGATAAACTGGAGGGGGGGGGCTCCAAAATGCATAGGAGGAAGAAGATGAAGGAGGGGGAACAAAGGACAGAAATCTCTGCTTTCATCCGGCAGACAGAGAAATCTTTACAGACAGGAAAGGAAAGGCAGCCAGACAGATCTGTCAACCAGGCTAAAAGCAGGAAGTAACCTCAGATCTCTCCATTCCCCCACCCCAGCAGAAGATACAACCGGCTAGAGAGGCCAGTAGCAGGGCAGTGCAGTCCTGCGGAGCTGGGGGGCCCGAGCTGAAGTCAATCTGCCGGCTCCTTGTGAGAGAGGGAACCCCGATGCCTTTATCCCCCCATGCCCCCCTGTTTCTACCAGAGTAAGTTTTTGTCCTCCCTGAATGCCTGCTTGTGAGGCTAAGGCCACCATGAATGGGAAGGTTTAAAGAGCTTTGTTTGAAGGGATCCTTTAAAGCGGTCCCATGGTGCCCAAGGCCCTACTTTTACACTGTAAATGAAGGAGGCTTTTTTTAGGCCTAGTCAGCTAGCCCCAAACCATCTGGTCCAGACTTCAAACCAACTCCTCAAGGTTCGGGAAGGCTCTCACACCCACCCAGACCCGGGACGCCAGCACAGGGTGGGAGGGGAGGTGTCGGACTCTCGATTTTAACCCAGTTGGCATCTAAGGGATATCGCTTTGTCCAGGACAGGGAGTGCCCGTTAAGCACACAGTAAGCGCTTTTTATCCGAGAAGGGTTGAAGCCACAGCTGTCTCGGAGAGGGGGCAGTCCATAAGCGCTCTTACTAGGTACCAGGCAGCGTGCTGAGCCCCGGGGCTACAAAGAAGGCCAAAGGCCAGCCCGGCTCTCTGCGGCTCCCGGACAAGGGGTGCAGGGGCCGGGGGGCGGGGGTCCCATCTCTCCCCATTCGGGTGGGGGCACCGGCGACGTGACTCACTTTTTCTTGTACTCGTCCCGCTCCCGCTTCACCTTGGCCAGCACGTTGTACAGGGCCCGGATCTCAGGGGTGATGGTGTCGATCTGCACGCCCACGCCGTCCGGGTGCACCCAGGACACGCCGGGGCCCTGCACCGTCTCCACGCCGCCGCCGCCCGTGCGCCGGACCTGCGTGTAGCTCCAGATGGTGCCGGGCAGGCGGCTGTAGTGCTGCGGGTGCGAGCCGCAGGCGCCCGGGGGCACGTTGCCGTTGGCGCCGAGCGGCGGCGGGGGCTGCTGCGGGTGCGGGCCGGCGGCGAGCTCGGGGCCCGTCTGCACCGCCTGCTCGCGGGAGAAGGTCTTGTAGCGCAGCCGGCGCTCGCGCTCGCTCTGCTGCTGCTCCAGCTGCTTCTCCAGCAGCCGGTTGCGCCGCTCCAGCTCGTGCACCTTGGCCAGGAAGCAGCGGAAGCGCACGTTGAGCCCCTTCAGGAGGTAGATGTTGGAGCCCAGGTCGTCCCGCAGCGCCGCGGTCACGGGCGACGGCCCGGGCCCCGCGCTCCCGCCCCCGCCGCCCGCGACCCCGCCGCCCGGGCCGCCGCCGCCGCCCGGGGGGCAGCCGAAGGCCAGCGCCATCTCGCCGAACAGCAGCGAGTTCATCATGCGCCGGCTGCGGGGCTCGGGGACCCCGCGGCGCGGCTCCAGGGCCGGCTCCAGGTGCGGCTCCAGCTCGGCGGCGGGCTCCCGGCGGGGCCGGGCCAGTGGGGACGCCGGATCCAGGGCCAGGAGGGGCTGCGCGCGGGCGCCGGGAGCCTGCGGGGAGGGCGCTGCGCCGAGATGCTCGGGCCCAGAGGTGGCCGAGCGACGACGGAGGTGTCCGGACGCCCGGGGGCCGCCGCAGCTGCTGCCGGCGCTGCTGCTACGAGGAGGGGGGCAGGGCGCTGAACTGCGGCTCGGGCGAGGGCCACTCCCGGGGCTGTCAGCGACACTGGAGGCGCCGCCGCCGCCGCACGGGAAGGGGATTCTCTCGGCCCCGCCCCCTCCCGCAGTGAGCCCCGCCCTCTGCAGAACCAGGCCCCGCCTCTCCCTTGCCGGCCCCGCCCCGCTCGCGGCCTCCCGCCGCGGTTCTCCGGGGCTCCGTGCTCCGCCCGCCCTTTCCAGGCCCCAGACCCACGCCCCTGCCCGCCCTCAGTGCCAGAAGCCACGCCCATAGTTTAAATAATGCCTCGAAGCCACGCCCATTCAATGACCCCGCAGTGCGTGGCCCCGCCTGCTCCCCCTCCCTCCCCGCGGCGGTCCGCAGAGTCGGCCCCGCCCTCCCCCTGACCTGGCCCCGCCCCCCTCTCGCTCTCCGGGCCAGTCGCCTGCTTCCAGTTTTCCTGCCCGGGGACACAGACCGCAAGGATGCGTCTTAGACTCAGCCAGGCTTGGGGGGCCGCAGGGGCGGCTCGCTCGGCTCTCTTAAAGGGACCGACTACCTAAAATCACCCGATGATCTACTTAACTCTCCCCGGGGTCACTGGCTCCCTTGCAAAGCTCTCACTTCCTCCCGGCAAAAGGGAAAAAAAATTCTTGTAGCTGCAAAGGCGCCTACCCAGGCAGCCTCCGCACGTGATTTCATTCATTCACTCAGGGTAGGGCCTTGCGGCAGGCCGGGGCAGCTTCCACCAACCCGGCTTCTGCCATCTCTCCAGGCCCGGCTGCCCAACGTAAGGGGAGACTGCAGAGGCTTGGCCGCCGCCGTCCCCGCCTCATACCCGGCAGAATGAGGGCACTTCGCACGCGCACACGCATGCACACGCACGCACTCATTCCCCCGTGTCTTAGCCCGCTAGCGCCGGCCCAGCCCGGACTGCGCTGCTCCCGGACATTCCCTCCTTCTGGTCCGGAGATGCCTGCCCGGGAGAGCCAGTGCCTCTGATTTCTGCCCGGCGATTGGTGCCTTGCAGAGCCTACCTCCAGTGGCCATCTCTGGCGGGGGCACGGGAGGCAGGAGCCGAATGGGGCCTGACCCCAGATCCAGGGGCTGGAATCAGACAGCCCTCTCCCCCTCTGGTGTGACCTGGGCTGGCAGTGTCTGAAATGTGTCTCCGCTCAGCCAGCCCTGGCAGAGATACGGGTCCCACGGAGAGAGAGAGCCGGGCTGCTCTTCCGGCTGGTGCTTAACATTGACTCAATTCGATTCAGTAAACATTTACTAAATCCCTAGGCCCAGAGAGGGTTGGAGTGGAAGGAATCTTCCAGCCTAGGATGTTAGAAAGTCGGTTGTCAAGAGCTGGAGGAAGCCCTAGAACACGGAATGTACGGGCTAGAAAAGAGCTCAGAACACAGTGTGAGATTCTCCTGTTGTACGCATGGGGTAACTGAGGCAGAGGAGAAGGGGCAGACCTCTTGCTAACTTCCTATCACATTTCTCACAGGGACTGTTTTAAGCCTTTTTCACATTCCTCAGGGTCCCGGACTCACTCCCATCTCTCTCATTCCCAAGAGATGACTTCTCCCTCCCCTTTTCAGGAGACCATCTGGCCTTGAGTTCTCTAAGCTTCCCTCGACTGCTCAAGTCCACCTGTTACCACACCCTCCTCAAGGCCCCAGAATTCCTCTTTCTTTCTAGATGGAGTGAGCAGCATGTTCTGAGGATAATGAGAAACTGGTCTTTGTTGGAAATTAAAGTTCATGCTGGAGAAACAGAGGTGATTAGACTGGAAAAAGTAACAGAGCCACATTGGAATAGAATGCCAGAAGGAGGAATTTGCTGGGAAGATCCCTAGAAAATAGAATGTCAGAGCTGGAAAGACCCTTAGAACATGGAATTTCAGAGCTAGGAAATACTTTAAAATGTCAGATCTGGCCCTTAGAACACAGAATGTCAGAGCTGAGAGGGCCCCTTAGAACACAGAATGTCAGAGCTGAGAGGGCCCCTTAGAACACAGAATGTCAGAGCTGAGAGGGCCCCTTAGAACACAGAATGTCAGAGCTGAGAGGGCCCCTTAGAACTTAGAATGTCAGAGCTGGCCCTTAGAACACAGAATGTCAGAGCTGAGAGGGCCCCTTAGAACACAAATGTCAGAGCTGAGAGGGCACCCAGAACACAGAATACTGGAGCTGGCAAGGCCCTTATAGATCATAGAGTATGATACCTTAGTTATACAAAGGAGAGAACGCACTTTAAAAGGATTTACAACTTTGTTGAGAAGACAAGGTACATACCTACAAAAACTCAAAATCTATTCTAAGGCCACCAAGAGCATTCAATCATGGTTCCATGTAAACTGCATCTGTCCAAAAGAGTCTTGTAGCGGGCCTCGGGGGACTTCTCTTTGACCACAGAGTTCCTATACTTCCTAGCTGTATGCCCCTATCTGGATCGCTGTCTCCTATAAAAGGAGCATGATACTGGTTACACCCACGTCTAAAGCTTCCCATCTTTTCAACCAATTCACACAAGGCTGATTTCCTCCCTCAGGGTCCTGAGGCTTCAGAAATATTCCTAGTTATTTACTCCCAAGTTCAGCTCCACTCACTAAGTATTAATGAAGGTGTAAGAAGGAGATCTACTGAACAGGACAGCCCAGGGGCAAAGGGCAATATTTCAAACATCTCCCCCCTACACACATACACCCCCGTGCAAGACTGGAGGTGAAAATTTACTTCCTTAGCACCACGCTGGGACAGATACTTCATCATTCCCCTGCCTTCCTACCCCCAAAAAAGAGTTTGGTATGATGGCTTCATTGCATTCAGCAAGGAACACATTGTTTGGCCTCGTGCTCTCATGGCCGCCCCAGGCAAAAAACCTGTGTGATTACCGTCAGCCAGCTTGCTTAAACAATTATCCTGGGTGGATTCGCCATTCCTTGTCATGGGCGTAAGTTCCCTGGAATCCTGGGTGGGGAAGTGGTCCATCCTCCCCACAAATCCAGCATCAAGCTACTAACTGGGGGATTTGGCACCAGGAGATCTGGGTTTGACTCCTCCCTTGGATGGACACTGAATAGCTGAATGACCCACCTAGGGGAGGCCACTTTGTACAGCTGTGTGAGGCTCTGTTTTCTCATCTGTAGTAGTTGTGAGGGACTCGATACTCAAAAACAGGAGGGACTTGTGATTTTATGACCCCCTACCCTGGAAGATCCCAGTGTAACTGATCTATAACAGTATAGAATGAAACACACAGAGATTAGATGAATAGCCAGTGGCAGTGGCAGATTTCAACCCAGGTCTTCCATGCTTGGCTCACCACCATCCAGCACATACTGCTGTCTCCCCAAATACACAGGGGAGAGGAGATATACCAGTGATTTCACTGGTATAAGGATGTTTCTTCTACCAATGCAGTTTGATGACTGATTCCATTTTAGAGAGACTTGGGCACTAAGTTGATTTGCCCAGGAACACACAGCTAGTATATGTCAGAGGTGAGGCTCAAACCTGACTCTGACTCCAAGATGGATTCTCTATGACCTGTTCCATTCTGTTGGGGTGCAGAGTGTTCAGGAAGACTAGTAAGTACTTCTGGTGTGAGGGCTGCTGAAACCACCTCTGGAGTCTACCTTTCACCACCCTCTCCTGTGGCTCTGAGAAGCTGTAGCAATGCCCAGCAGCCACAACCCAGTAAATCACTTTGACAGACAGGCTTCCCAGGTTGAGGATAACAGAAGGGCCTCAACCCTTTGGTGAGTGAGGGGATTGTCTACCCCAAACATGGGAAGACTTTGTGCGGTGGAATGGGTGGATGAGAACAGTTCATTCTAACAGGCACTGTGTAGCCCTTAGAGCTTGGTCAGACATAGAATACATCAAGGTCATTCATTGCATCCAGGGCCATCACCAGTCATATTGATTTCTGTCTTCCCACTGGACTTCGATGACTGAAAGAGAGAGAGAGGCTGATGACTTTGTGCAACTCTGCCTCACTTAAAATGAATTCATGTGCTAGCCAAGACATTAAATTACAATATCTTTGATCTTCTTCAAAAATAAAGGGTGAACAGCAAACACTCTTACTCTCACCATGCACATAGTAGGTACTTAATAAATACTTAACAAATGAATGACTATATCTGGTTTTATTTCAAAAAAAATTAGTACCACTAACTGGACTGCCTATTCTGTAAAAGCCTTTAAGCCCCCCAAAAGCCACTATGTATAGCATTAGACTAGATGGTCTCTTAGGCCCCTTCCAGCTCTGAGATTTTTGTGATGTGGAGGGTAAGATTTCAGGAAATGAACCAAAACTGAGCTAGGAATCTGTGCTTTCTTTAAGACAAATGCCAACACATTCCAGATCCCAGGGAGACCAGGGAGTCCAGCTCATCTATTTTACAGACGAGGACAATAAGGCCTAGAGAAGGGGCACAAATTCTCCAAGCTCAGAGAGCAGAACTCCTACCAGCAAGATGTCCTGGCAGAGCTGGATTTCAAAATGAGGTGTCTTGACTCCAGGTCCCTTCCTCTTTCCACTGGCCTCTTTTCTCAGTCAGAGAGCTGAGGCTTCTCATTACCATAAACCAATGCTCATTAATCCCTCTACCCTGAAGATGGGCCCTTCTGGAAATTTACAGCCTAAAAGAAACACAGGGACATAGCCATGCCCTTTTTTCACTTCTCCATGGCACAATAGAGAAGCTTTAAAATGAGGCATGAAGAGATGGTCAAGACAGGTTGAGGAGGCACATTTCATGAATGGAGGACCCTTGTGGTTAAAGATCAAAGAGATTAGTAGTGGGAGTGCTATGTTCTAGATAGGGGCCCATGCTCCAATAGATATTCCTCTCTCTCCTTCCTACCCGAAATCAGAGTGAGAACTTGGAAAGACCTTAGCTTAAAGACGCCAAGGTCTCCCACTGCATCTGGGGCCATCTCCAGTTGCCCTGATCGATGTCTCGCCACTGGACCCAGATGACTCTGGAGGAGAGAGGGAGGCTGGTGACTTTGCACAGCCCTGTCTCACTTAAATCCAATTCATTTTCAAGTCATGACATCACCTTCCTGACATCATGGTCCTCTTCAAGGATGAAGAACAATCAACATACTTACAACCTGTATCTATGCACTCTTCCCCAAGTCATTGACCCAACTCTTAAGTACAAAGCAAGATGTTAAGATCCTGTTTACAAATGGCTGAACTATGCACCCACAAAGTCCAGAGGAAAAAACAGGCCAGGACTTCCCTGTGCCACCTCCCTCCTAAGGGCAGGAGTTCCATTAGTCTGGGAGAAGGTAGTCTCCTGGAAGGCAACCCTACTGAGAACATGAGTCAAGGGGATTTCCTGTCTTGAGGATTGTCCCTTTCAGCACAATGAAAAAGAGGAATCTGCCTGAGGTGATCTCCATTCCTGAAGATGGGGATAGGCCCTAAACTGTCACAGACACAACTGTAAAATGATGAGGACAGCAGAAGCAACCAGATCAGCCCTGGTGACTTGCTTGCTTTCCATCTTGTAACTGGTGAGGTTGCATATAGAAATCATAGAACATTAAAGCTGGGAGGAACCTCACAGTATGGGATGTCAAAGATGGGAGGGATCTTAGAACATGGAATTACAGAACAGTGAAGAACTTCACAATATAGGATGTCAGAGCTAGGAAGGGCTTGAGAACATAGAATGTCAGAACTGGGAGGGGGTCTGAGAACCTAGAATATCAGATCTGGGAGGGGGCCTTAGAATATGGAATGACAGAACTGAGAACTTCACAATATAGGATGTCAGAGCTAGGAGGGACCTTAGAACGAAGAATGTCAGAGTGGGAAGGACCCTTGCAATATGGAATACCAAAGCTGGAAAAGACAACAAATAGAATATAGAGTCTAAATCTAGTGGTTAACACTAGAAGAACCAGAACTCAGTTCCTTGAAGGACCAAGCCGTCAGTGCAGTTTTTTTCTAAATCCATAAAGCAGATAGAGGCAAAGGATGAAAATGTGTATCGCAAAATAAAGATGCTGCCTTAATTGACATGTCTGCCTGTGTACTGTGTATAGTAGCATATGGTGAGTTTCATTAGGTTTGCCTTGAAATTCTCATCAATTATTCCAAATAAATGACAATTTATAAATAATTTTACTAGAAAGTTTACTTCTCTGGTATACACAGCGTAATAATTATAATATTTGTAAAATAAACAAAACCTGCTGGTGACATGTGTACACTAACCTCAAAGCATGTCAGACCTTGAACTTGACCAACCTCTGATCTTACTGAAAGGAATCTGTGGATACATGAGTCTCTTGAGGATCTTGCCAACTCAAACACTCTGTGCCCCTTGATTCCTCCTGGCATAAGTAAGAAAGGTCTGCATTGGTCTAACCCCCTTCTTTTATAGGTGAGGAAGTCGAAGCTTGCCCAGCATTGCACAGCTTGTAAGTCTCAAGGCCTTACTCCCAGGCAGCAGAACTCCTTTCTTTGTACCTCACTATCTTTCCACTAAGGGAAAACACACCAATGTTTTCTGATATATAGGTCAGCCATGGTCCCTAGGTCCTTACATGTCCTTGTCTATGACAGTGATGGGTAGGCACTATTGGGAGTTTTGTCTTCAGGTATGGGAACTACATTTTAAGACAGGGACTGGCAAATCAGAGCTCACCCAAAAGAGGGCTCTGGGGATGTAAAAGTGTTTAAAAATAATATCTGAGGAGAATCATTTGGAAGAATGGGGAATTCTGGAGATGGAGAAGAAAAGACAATTTATGGGATGAGATTGCTATCTTCAAGCCCCTGAAGAGGAGAATTCAGCTTGTTATATTGGCCCCAGAGGGGTCATGGTGGGACCCATCTGTTCCAAACCTTCTCTTCTCTCCACAGGCCTCCCATATCGTACTCTCAACAGAGGACCTTCCCTCGAGAGAAAATGGAGGTAAGTCACTGCAGAGTTCTCTCTTCTCTTAGCTATATCTTCAAACCCATCATCTTCCCCATTCTCTCCTCTTTCACTCCAATCTCTGTAGGTGGGGTGGTTTTTCTTATCTCCAGGTGACCTTGATCCCATCCCCTCCCATTTTCTTTAGTGGATTGCCCCCAAAATCACCTCCCTTCCTCTGATCTTTATTTTCTCCCTGTCACAGTTTCCTTCTCTGCTGTCTACAAGTCTTTCCTATCCTTTAAAAACACCTACTTAAACCAAATCACCCTCTCAGACTATCATCCTCCAACTTTCCCTCCCCTTCACAGGCACATTCCTAGAAAAAGCTGTTTATACTCATTGTTTCTACTTCCTCTCCTCCCACTCACTCTTCTACCCTTTCCAATCTGAATTCTCAGATCATCATGCAACCAAAATTGCTCTCTCCAAAGTTACTAATGATCTCTTAATTGCCAAGGCTGGCAGTCTTGTATCAGCTCTTATCCTGCTTCTCTGCAGCCTTTGGCCCTACTGACCAGTCAGTCTGCCTGGATACTCTCTCCCCTTTAATTTTTTGTGATATTCTTTCTCGTTGGTTCAGCAGCTAGGTGGTCCAGTGGATACAGCACTAGATGTAGAATCAGGAAGACTCATTTTTTTTTGTGAGTTCAGATCTGGCCTCAGATGCTTCCTGGCTGTGTAACCATGGGCAAGTCACTTAACCTGTTGGCCTCATTTTCCTCATCTGTCAAATGAGCTGGAGAAAGAAATGGCAAATCACTCCAGTATCTTTGCCAAGAAAACCCCCCAAAAGAGGTTATGAAGAGTTGGACTGAAATGAGTAAATAAGGACAACATTTCCCTTGGTCAGGCAGCTAGGCAGCACACTAGATAGAGTCCTGGGCTCTGGAGTCAGAAAGACCTGAGTTCAAATCCAGCCTCAGACATTAGCTGTGTGACCCTGGGCTAGTCACTTAAAATAGTTTGCCTTAGTTCCTCATCTGTTAAATGAACTGGAGAAGGAAACGCCAAATAACTCCATTATTTCTGCAAAGAAAACCCCAAGTGGGGCTGCAGAGAGTCGGACATGATTGAAAAACAGCTGAATGATGATTTCCCTTGGTTCTCCAATCCACCTGTCTGACCATTACTTCTTATTCTTTTTTGCTGAATCATCATGCATATTCTGCTCCCTGATTGTTGCAGTAGCCCAGGGTTCCATCCTGCACCCTCTTCTCTTGTCTCTCTATACTTTCTACGTCAATGACATCATCTCCCATGATCTAATTCTTAGCTCTTATGCAGATGATCCCCAAATTGGTATATTCAGCCCTAGTCTGCCTCCTGAGCTTCAGTCCAGCATCATCTGCTGTCTACTGGACATTATGGACCCGATGTCCCATAGACATTTCAAAATCAACAAATCTAAAATTGTATTCTAATTCCTGTGCTCTACCTACTACATCATATAGCTGCCTAGGTCATCTCTAAGTTCCTTTCCATTTCTAAATCCTCAGTACTATGAGTTCCTCTGCTTAACATGGTAGATAGCTGACATCCACAAAGCCAAGATTTTAGGTCAGACAAGAGCAAGGCAGACATGTGTCCTCAGCAACATACTTGAATGTGCTTTTATGGGAGTTGTGACTTCCCTCAGGGGACACGCATCCATTGTCAAAAGAAGGGAGAGATGCCTCCTCCCTCCCATGTAAGTTATGGAAATCCACGCTATCCTGGAACCACTTCCCCTTAGCGAGTCCTCTGGCAGTAGCAGTGGGAGGATCAGAGGGCTTGGTGAGACTCAACTGGGTCACTGTCATCATACCCATCTGTCAGTTAAGATTTAAATCAATTTGATTCACCTTTGGAGTTGGGAAATATTTTTGGTTGCCCAGGGCACTCCACTATGGATGGACGCATCCCCTGCGATCTGAATATTGGTCACCAGGACACTGGTATGAATCAGAGCTTAGTGGACAGACCTTTTTTTCTTCCCCCTCCTAGTTCTGGGTACCACATTTTAAAAAGTGCTTTGATGAGCCACATTGGACCCAGATCAGGCAGTGTGGTGCAGTACCTGGGCCTTGAGTCATGAAAACTGAGGTTCAAACCACTTCCTTAGACATTACTAGCTTTGTCTCCTTGGATAAATCACTTAACTTCAGTTTTCTCATTTGTAAAATGAGGAGATTGGAACTGATGGTTTCTAAGGTCCCCTTCCAGTTCTAACTTTATGATCCTGCCAACCAAAAAATATTTATTAAGAGCCCACTATGTGCCAGGCATTGTGTTAAGCTCTGGGGATACAAAGAAAGGCAAAAAGACAGCTCCTGGCCAGGAGGAATGAGCTCACAGTCTAATGGGGGAGAAAACATGCAGACATATACAAACAAGACAAAGGGTAAATTGAAGATGATCAACAAAGGGAAGGGGGATAGGGAAAGGCTTTCTGTAGCAGATGCTGTTTGTTCTTCATTCTCGAAAAGGACCATGGCATCAGGAAGGTAATGCCTTGACTTGCAAATGAATTGGATCTGAGTGAGGGAGGGCTCTTCTGGAACCATCTGGGTCCAGTAGCCAGATAGCAATCAGGACCACTAGAGATGGCCCAGGAAGCAATGGGGGGACCTTGGCTTTTTTAAGTTAAGGTCTTTCCTAGGTCTTAGTTTGATGGAGGCAACTCCCTTTCAGGGATTAATGATGTTAGCTGGGACGTGAAGGAAGTGGAGGACATCAAGAGGCAAAAAGACAGAGCCATCAGTATTGAAGTCAGGAAGGCCTGCTTTTGAATCCTGCCCCAGGCACTTGAGTTGTTGAGCAATTCTGGACAACTTACTCAAAATCTTTCAGCAAGTTTTCTTAGCTGTAAAATGAGGACAATATAATACCTTCTTCACAGGGCAGGTGTGAAGGATCAAGCTCTAATTTGTAAAGTGTTCTGCAAACCCTGAAGTGGGAAATGTTAGGTATTATTAACCCCCAGAGATGTGGTCACCCATGGGAAGGTAACCAGGATAGTGACAGGGAAAGGTCATGTCCATAGAAGGAAACAGGGGTCATCTGAAAAGAAAAGATTTAGGAGGATTGTAGTAGCTGCCTAAAAATATCTGAAGGTATATTATGGGAGAAAGGGACAGGGCTTGATTCTCTTGGCCTCACAGGCCAAAAGTAGGAATCATAGGGAAGGAGGGAGCTCAACGTAAGGGAAACCATCCCACTGATCATGGTGGTTTCAAAGTGGCATGGGCTGTCATAGTGACCAGTGAGATTCCTCTCACTAGAAATCTTGAGCAAAGCCTAAATGAGCAGTAGAAGGAATTCCTCTTCACATTTGAGTTGAACTCTGACAAGTCTTCCAATACTGAAACTGTTTTTGATTCTAAGAAGGGAAATAGGTCAGATAAGGAAGCTCTTGGCAGGGGAGAGGGAAGAAAGCAGGAAAGAGCCCCAAGACTAAGTTTCCCTGGGGTAAGATCAGGGTCCAGGGAGGAGAATCAGAAGACCTGATTTTGCCATCTAATTATCCAAATGGCCTTCCCAATCCGGGCCTCAATTTCCTAATCTGTAAAATGAGGACCTTGGTCTGGAATCTCTTAGATGTTCTCTTAACTCTCAAATCTTCTGATGCTATTATTCCATCCTATAACCTTGTTCTGACAATTTTCTCCTACAATCACCTTAGTATATAAGGGTCAGACACAAGCATTTATTAAGTTCCTGCTAGATTCCTAGCACTATGCTAAGTGATAAGGATAAAAAGAAAGGCAAAAGCCACTCCCTACTCTTAATGAGTTCCTAGTTCAATGAGAAGATCATCCTTCTGCCCCAAAGGAGTTTACCATTACCTGGGGGAAAGCTGTCATAAAATATAAAATGAATATGCAAGCTGTAGAATTCAGAAATTGAAAGTCAGAGTTGAATAATTCAATGCAGCAATCATTGATGAGCCACCTATTATATACCAATATAATAAGACAGTTAGATGGCACAGTGACTGGAGTCCTGGATCTTTAGTCAGGAAGACCTGAGTTCAAATCCTTAACTAAAAAATGAAGATTAATAACAACATTTATCTTCTAGGGTTGTCGGGAGGATCAAATGACATATTTGTAAGGTGCTTACACCCCTGACACATAGTAGGTGTGGCACAATGGATAGAGCATTGAATCTGGAGTCAGGAAGGACTGAGTTCAAACCTGGCTTCAGATACAATTTTTGTGACCCTGGGAAAAAAAAAATCAGTTTGCCTCAGTTTCCTCATCTGTAAAGTGAGTTAGAGAAGGAAATGGCAAATCAATACAGTATCTTTGCTAGAAATCCCTCCCCCCAAAAAAGGGATTATAAAGAGTCAAACATGACTAAAATGAGTGAAAAATGATAATATTATATTCCAAGCACTGGTACAGGAAGACAAAACAAAGCTGTCCCTGCCTTCAGGAAGTTTCTGTTCTACAGATAGGAAGCACTGATAAGTAAATAAGAAATCAGATACAAAGAAATTTCAGAGTTATTGGAGGAACAGTTCCAAAAATTAGGGGAAATCAAGAAAGACTTCCTGTAGGAGGTGATACTTAAGCAGTGCCATGAAGGGGAACAAGGAATTCCAAGAAGCAGAATGAGGAGGCAGAGGATTCCAGGTCTGGGGGCAATCGATGGAGTATAGCATATGTAGAACATAAAGTAAACAGTTTTGGTTTGATTATAAAATCTATGAAGGGGAGTACTATGGACTCAGTCTGGAAAGATAGGTTGGGGCCAGATGATGCAGGATTATAAAAGTCAGAGAGAAGAGTTGATATTTTAGCCTCCATTCACTTAGGAGCCATTGAAGCTTTTTGAGTAGACCTAGTCAGGACTATGCTTTAGGAATATCAATCTGACAGCTGTTTGAAAGATGGAATGGAGAGGGTAGAGACTGGAGACTGGAGGACCAATTATGAGAGAATTATGATAATCCATGTGAGAGGGGGTGAGACCTTGAAGGAGGGAGGTGTCTGGGTGAATGGAGAGAATAGGACAGATGCAAGAGATGTCATGGAGAGAGAATCGGTGAGATCTGGCAACTGATTGGATGTGTGGGATAAGGGAAAGTGAAGCTTCAAGGTTGCTTGAGCAAACCCAAGTGACTGGAAGGATGATGGTTTCTTTGACAGAATCAGAAAACTAGATGGGTTGGGTTTAAAAGGAAAGAGAATAAGCTCTATTGTGTTCATATTGACCTAGAGATAGCTGGTGATAGGGGGCTAGAACTTAGAAGGGAAACAAGGACTAAATATGTAGATTTTCAAGTCATCTGTATAGAGAAAATAATTTAATCCATGGGAGTAGAAAGAGAATAAAGAGATGAGAGCCCTGAACAGAACCCTAAAGTATAGGCACAAAAAAATGGATGATGATCCACCAAAGGAGACTGTGATTTGTCAGATAGGAAGGTGAAGAACCAGCAGAACCACAAAAACCCAGGGAGGAGAGACTATCCCAGAGAAAAGAAAGGGTGGACAACTGTGCCCAAAACAGAGGGCTCCAGAAGTCTGGGGACTGAAAAGATACTGGTAGTGAATTTAACCAAGAGATAATTCTTAAGCCTGGGGAGAGATATTTCCGTGCAATGGGAGGAATGGCAAGGAATTGGCACATAAGGAATTGGGGGCAATGAGCACAGAGAGGAGTCTATTGGGGTTTGGCTGTGAAAGGGAGGAGAGATAGAGGATGATAGCTTGAGGAAATCTCATCTAGTGAGAGCTTCTTAGGTTCAAACAATCTGTCAGTCAACCTACAAGTTTTTGTTAAGTTCCTGCTACCTGCTATGTACCAGGGAAACAAAAGGGAGAAAAATGAAAAAGCCCCTCCTCTCAGAGAGCTTACAATCTATCCCAGAAGGACAGTATGTACAGTTAGATTATAGGTGTATATAAAGCATGAGGATCTAGGACTGATCAAAAAAGGCTTCAGCAGAAGACTTAATGAAAAGTGGCACATGAGCTGAGCTTTGAGGGAAAGCAGAAATTACAAAAGGCAGAGGGAGGGCATCCCAGGTATAGGAAACAACCCCTGCAAAGGTACAGGTGGGAAATGGAATAAGAAGACCAGTTTAGACAAATCATAGAGCTAAGTCTAGACAATCAATAAAATAATAATTTCCATGGTGTAAAAGCTCACATTGAAAATTCAACAGTGGGTGCTCTTCAGCTGTAAAAGCTGGTTCCAGCACACTCCTGGGTATAAACTATCCCTGTGTGTGGTTGCCCCAGAGTGACAATGTAGGGCCTGGGGGCTGGGGGAATTAGTGAACTGGAAAGCCTGGATGTTCAAGAGGATTGTCATAATCCCTTAAAGAACCTGAACCACTTAAGAGCTATAGGGACAGTGTGTACTTAATAAACTCTTTTTCAGACATTCAATCATTCAAATTCCTCAAATAAAAGGAGCAAGGTTAGTGTTCAGAGGAAGACTATGAGCCTTCTTCTTGAAGTAGAAGAAAAAATGGTCTGTCTCCAACAGATCAGTACCACCAGGATCTAGACAGGGTCAACCTATGTGGGTGGAGTGAACCTCGAAGGAGTGAACCACGAAGGAGTGACAGTGGGCAGCAGGATGGTATAGGAGTAGCAATGAGGAATGAGGAGTAAGTCTTATCTTTTCCCTCGGTCGGTGTATTGGGGCCATGAGTCAAGATACGTGGTCCTGGAAAGGACTTCTTCGGGAAGGAGGGATGGGGGTGGTCTCCAGGTCTTCCTAAGTGCCATCATCAGAATCACCATCCTCCTCCTCCTCATCATCATAGCTAACATCTGTATAATGCTTTAAGGTTGCCAAGTATTTTCTGTATATTACCTCATTTGAAGGTTGAAAGAGGACAAGAGGGCAACTGGGTAACAGTAGAACTAAAGATGCAGTTGGTTTAGTAGATTAGGCACTGGAAAGACCTGCATTCAAATTCTGTCTCGGATATATAGTTATGTGACCCTAGGCAAGTCACTTAACTTCTCTGGGTCTCAGTTTCCTTCTTGATGCCTTCTAAAGTTCTTTCCAGCCCTGAACCTAGGATCCTAGAAAACTGTTGGCCCGGGAAATACAGAGGAAAGGGAAGGCAGAGCTGGACAAGAACACAGGAAGGGTAGGGCTGAAGTAGATGGGGATGAAAGATCTGGGAGCAGCAGCAGGGAAAGCAGTCTTCCTCTATGAATCACACAGATTAGGAGAGGCAGAAAAGATTTTGTAATACATGCTAGATTGAAGTGTATCACATCCAAAGATGTGCTGGTAAACGTTTAACAAATGTCTTTGGGGTGAAGGGGAAATGTACACCCTGAACACTTTTAAAACTATTCTATATTATGACATTTTCTTAAGTCCAGACAATTGACAAAAAAATACATCAAGCCCTGATTTGTGGTCTTTGCCAATTTTTGAGGTTTATATACTCACTACAGATTTAAAGATCAGCCCATCCTTCTCAGAAATGGAAGTGTACCCAAGGTCCCAGCTGGGATTTGGATTTGATTTTCTTTTCTGAGACAGGTTTGGGGAAGGGGTGGGGATGGGACAAGGTTCTGGAACCTGAGACCCCCTGATCAATCCAAGTGTACAGAGGCTGATCTGGGTGGCCAGATCCACTAGAATTCTAATGTCTGGGTCTTTGTCAGTCAGGGGGCAGTTGATTTACCCATCCTCCCTCCGTATCAGCCCCTAGCTTGGTGTTTGATTAGTCTCCTCTGGGGTGGAGGTGGATGTGGCGTGTGGAGCTAATGTCTGAGTCTCTGGTCTCGGAGGCTAGATGTCCTGATGGTTACAGTGACCTTAGGGGTACTCTAATCCAACTAACTTATTGTAGAGATCTAGGACATAGAGACTCAGAGAGAGTAAATAACCAAGGTCACATGTAGGGAACCATAGAGGTCCACAACAGTTTCAGAAGCACATGATGGCCTGATAAGCCCACTCGATTGTGCAAATGGAGCAAAGGTTGTTGGTTTGGCTCTCCGGAACCCTATGCAATAGCGCCAAGGTCTCTCAGTCTTGAGTAAGCTTGATAAGCCATTCCAAGGCAGTCATGAGGACTGGTATCTGTACCTTAAGGAGGAGTGGTAGAAGTAAATGTTATCACTAGCTTGCTGCGAGTATGGAACTTATGGCTGAACAGTATATAAGGCTTGTACTTGCTAATAATAAACGGAGCTTGCTACATCTCTGTGTCCCGCCTCATCACTGCGTGCCTGAGATTCGAGACGTCCTGCTGGTCGGGGGTCTCTTCACTGAGCCGGCAGTTACCCCAACAGTCACATGGTTATTTAGAGGCAAAAGCAAGGCTAGAAGCTAAATCTTAGAACTTTCAGTCCAGTCTCATTCTACACCCCAAACTACCAATACATGAAGGTGGAATCAGTTGTTAAAGTACATTTGGGCATATGTTTGAAACACATCCTATCCCAGCAACTATATTATGCTTATAACATAGCTATATAATATGCAAACCTTGTCATTAAGGTCTTTGGCTACACCATGAACATATATTATGTATGAAATATTTAAATGAATGTCAAACCACAGGATTCTTCCTCATCTAAGGAGCCATAAGAGAGGTGGAAGAACAAGATACAGTTTAAGGCAATCACAAAATTATAGCTTTTAAGGTCACAAGAAATTCAAGAGATTACCTGGTCCATGCTCTGCCTTCAGACAGGTGCGATTGCTGGGGGGTTTTAAATCCCCATTTTGTGATAGATATTTATAGATAATGTAACCGAGCCTCAAAAATCACAAAGTGAATTAAAGGACTGATGTTTCTGGATCATCACATTACGAGATGCTGCCCCTTTCCTAGCCCCTAAGATTCTCAGTGTCTTATCCCAGGGGCATTCTGTATTTCCAGGGCTAGGAAAGATGTGGTGCAAGGGAGGAGGAGTCACCTTGGAGGATTCTCCACCAGGACCAACCTGTCTTAGCCATCTACTCACTCTGTTGCCGTGATAATTATTTTAAAATTGCTTTTAAAAGATGAGCGGAGACCTTCAGGCACAGGTGGCTCATAAACCTGGGCTCATCATCATTTTCAGCATTGGTATTTTATTAACAGTAATAATCTTCTGCACCTACCTTCTTGTTATTAGAGGATCTCAAAGCACTTAATAAACACTGACTCACTAAGTATGGCCTGGACACTATTACTTTGTACTTTACATGAATAAAAACACAAGACACAAAGGAGTGGAGTGAGTTATGCGATACTGGACACCTCTACATGTATATCCCTCCAGTGCCTCCAATTCAGTTTGTCCAGAAATGAATTTGTCATATTCCCCACTCGTCCATACACTCCCTATTAACTGCTCATGGCACCACCATCTTCCTACTTACAGGGGCTTGAAATTTCTGAGTCACATTCGACTTTTCCTCTTTCTTATCTCACCAGAAGAATGAGTTTCCAAATCCTTTTGGTTTCCAAAATCTCTCTCACATGGTGCCTACCATCCTAGTTCTAGGTCTTGTCTCTTCTTAGCTAGTCTATTGTAGTAACCTCCTTACACAGGCTTCATGCTCCTAGTCTGTTCCTTTTCCCTTCAGATCTTAGTTATTGCAATCATTTACATAGTACTTAAAGGGATACAAAATTCTTTATTTTCATTATCTTATTTGATTCTCACAGCAACCCTGGGAGGTATCATCCTCATTTTACAGATGAAGAAACTGAGACTGAGGTTAAGTGACTTGCCCAGGATAACAAAGCTACTAAATGTCTGAGGCAAGATCTGAACTCAGATCTTTGTCACTCCAGGTAAAAGGCTCTATCTTTTTACTGCCTAGCTACCATCAGAACATTTGAGGGCTGGCACTAAGGGAATTTATATCTATCTAAGGTCCTGAACAAACCCATCAGAGACCCAAGGTGGCAAGGGGAGGCTAGATGGCACAGTGGATAGAGTGCCCAGCCTGGAGTCAGGAATACCTCAATTTAAATCCAGCCTCCAACATTTGCTAAGCTGTGTGACCTGGAGCAAGTCACTTCACCCTGTTTGCTTTAGTTTCCTCATCTGTAATAGGAACTGGAGAAGAAAATGGCAAACCACTGAAAGATCTTTGCCAAGAAAGTCCCCAAAATGGGGTCACAAAGAATCACACCTGACTGAAATGGCAGCAAGATGTGAACAAATCCATCAGAGATCCATATGGAGTAGGGCATCCATAAATCAATCCATAGGCAAATGTTATAAGCAGCTACTACGTGCCAGGCACCATCCTAAGTCCCAGGATTACAAAGACAAAAGAGGAAACAGTTCTTCCCTTGAGAAGCTCATGTTGCATCAGGAGGAGACAGCACATGCTCATGGAAGAATATAAAGATTATAAATAATTTTTGAGATGGAAGCAGGGGAGCAATAGTAGCTGGCAGAGACCAGGAGGAGATCCCCAGTTCCAGGGGGCCAGAGGTAATGAAGAGACCTGTACCCACTGGGGCCTAAATCATAGATTTAGAGCTGGAAGAAACTTTAAGAGCAGTTTAACCCAACCCATGAGAAGACCCAGGGCCAGACTCATCAAGAACTAGGCAGTAAAGTGAGGATTTGACCTCGAGCCCCCCTGCCTCTACACTCAGAGCTTTTATCACTGGACTATTTGTACCCTAATCAATAAGATAAATAGACTCATCTCTTGATTCTTGTGCAAGATGCTTATTGGAAAGGATAAATTTTGTTTTCTCTTTAAAGTAAGATTTGGGGGGCAGCCAGGTGGCACAGTGGAGTCAGGACGGGGTCAGGAGGGCCTGAGTTCAAATGTGACCTCAGACACTTATTGACTGTGTGACCCTGGGCAAGTCCCTTAACCCTGATTGCCTCCAAAGGAAAAAAGTGAGATTTGGCCCAGTGTCCCCACTCTCACTTTCAATAGCCCCACTCCCTGGCCAGCATGCCTCTAATACCCAAGATTTTGAGCTTTATCAGAGCCCCAGGACATTAGACATTAGAGTGTCTACATTTCCATGTTCTGACATAGGATCTAAGAGCACATCTCCACATGCAGAGTACCTTCTGAGCTTGTCGTGTCTCACACTGTTGGCATGAGGGGATGGCCTGGCAGCTATCATGACATCATCCTGAACTGGGACACCCAAACACCAGTTTTTTATTGTCCCAGACACGTGGACAGAGGTCCCTGATGCATTCTTGTTTTCCTCACTTTCTCCAGCATTGGGCTGTAATCAGTCATGGGAGGATCTTGGACAATATAAGCCATACCTCTCTACCAAGAGGAACAAATTGTGTTTCATCATCTGTTCTCTAGAACAGAGATTGGTCATGACAATTAATTTAAATTCAGTTGGCCTTTAGTGATGATGTCATTTACATTAACACCGTTCTTTTCATTTCATTTATTTTTTTTTAAGGTGCTATTTTATTCAGTATTTTTGGGGTCCCTTTAATTTTCTTGCATCACTTTCATTTACCTTCCCAATTTTTCCTCTACTTCTCTCACTTGATTTTCAAATTTCTTTTTGAGCTATTCTATAGCCTGCAACCAATTTATATTTAATAAAAATATGAATTTTCCAAAAAGGAGGTTTTTGATGTAGGATTTTTGACTTTGTTGTTTTTTTCTGGTTGTATGTTTCGATTTCCTTTGTCACCAAAGTAAGATTCTATAGTTTGAGTTCTTTTACAATGTTTACTTATCTTTCCAGTCAAATACTTGACTTTCTAACTCTTTGTCAAGGTAGGTCTCTGCTTCCAGTGGGGGTGGGGGTGGGTATACTGTCACAAGTTTCAGGGATTTTATATCAGGTGCTTAATCCCCCACTGTCTATGGGCCCAGAGCTCCAGAAGCAGCCTTTGCAGCTGCTGCCACACTGCTGCAGGCCACCCCCACCACCCTGGGACTGGGACCAGACTCAGGCAGAGCACTCGCCTCTCTTTTTCCAAGGTCCCACAGAGTTCTCCCACTGACCTTTCTGGCATTTGGGGTTGAGAATTCTGGAAACTGCTACAGCTGTCAATGGTTCAGCCCCCTGAGGCTTGCTCCTTCCATCTGTGCCGGAGGGGCCCATGCCAGACTTCGGCTCACTGCCAGGTGAGACAGACCCTTCCTGTCAACTATCCAGGTTGTCTTGGGCTGGGGATTTGTTTCACTCTGTCATTTGGTGACAGAGCTCTAGAATTTGTTTAGAGTCATTTTTTACAGGTATTTTGGAGGGCTTTGAGGAAGAGCTCAGGAAAGACCCTGCTTTTACTCCACCATCTTGACTCTGCCCCTGGGTTTCATTTATTTAAATAAAATTTCTTTGGGTTCTATTTATTTTGCATCAGTTCATGACTCTTCTCACCTTTCTCTGAGTTCTTTGTATTTATAGTTTCTTATAGTGCCAGAAGATTCTATTATGTTCTTCTTTCACAGTTTATTCAACTGTTCCCCAAACAATGGGAGCCCATTTTCCCTCCAGTTTTTTGTTACAATGAAAAATACTTCTATGATTATTTTAGTGTGTATGAGATCTTCTGCCTTTGACCTCCTTTGACTAAGTGTTCAGTAATGATAACAGTAGTTCAAAAAACAATGAAAATTTTAATGATTTTTCTCAGAAATTTCAAATTGTTTTCCATAATAGTTGGAGAAATTCACAACTCCACCAACAGTATAGTAATACAATAAATTCTCAACTTTCACAGGAGGGTATTGCTCCTCGAAAATGGAACAAAAGCAAAAAATGTAACGTTGATATAACGAACTTATGAGTAATAGAGGGTTAGGTTAGGTTCCTGCAACCACCAAAACTATCATCTTTCATTAGAGATTACTGAAAATACATCTTTCCTCATACAATTCTTTATAAAACATTAATTCTGATCATTTTTCCTAATACAGTATCCATGAAATAACTCATAAAATGAAGCATACAAATAAAATTGGTAAACATGAAAAGAATTTTTTCTCATTAGTAATTCCCTAGACTCTATGACTTTTTGTACTAACCTCTCAATTTTAAAAAAAAATTGATTTCAGACAAAATCACTTTTTTGTTTTTTTTATTTTTTAAATTATTTTATTTGTTTTCAGTTTTCTACAATCACTTCCATATATCTCAGATTTTTTTCCCTTCCCTCCCCCTTCTTCCCCCCTCCTTCCTTACTCCCTCTCCAAGATGGTGTGCAGCCTTTTAAAGGTTACTTTTTATAACATGAAATATGGAGTACCATAAATACTGTGCAACAAATAAAATTCTTAAAACTAAAACATTTTTTAACCTGAATCTTACCTTCCATGTGTCAGATGGTAGCATAAGGGCATTATACTGTACGCTATACTGAAGTAAATCTCTCTACCTTGGCTATCCCCTGAAAACCAAGGAAGAGGCTGATGTCAGAAGATGTTGAAATTGATGAGGTCTTGACATCACCTCCAACCTTCTGTCCTTCACAGCTGGTGGATGGCGTTGGAGATCATGAAGGTTGCACTATACTTTTGGTCATAATTGCACCATAAAACTTGAGTTTGAAAGGCAAGCAAAGAAAATAGGCAAAGAATGCATGGAAACTCTTTACAATAGTAGGGTGAATAAGAACAGTGAAGCATCCAGTAGGATACCAGCTGTTCCATAGATTTACATGTATCATGTCTCTCATTTTTTCTCTTCTGTGCACAGCTGCAAATGTGTACAGCTTCCAATGCAAAAGTGAAAATGAGATTACTAATAAAATCAAAAGCTTGAAGTAGCAAAAATTAAATGCCAGAGTATTGAAGATCAGCTGTGTATCTGTCTTTTAACAGCTCCAATTTGGACTATCTCCACCATCTATCATCTTTATAACTTAATGGACAGAAAGTGAAACCCCAGAATTATTTTAATAATCAATTTAATTAATTATTTACAACTAATCAAATTTAATCAAGTAATTAAGTTTAATTAATGAATGAAACTTAACAGGTTGTTTAAAATTAGTTTAAAATTAATTAATTAAAATTAATAAGTTAATTTTAATTTTCGCTTTTCTTATAATTAGTTTTAGAGCATTTTTTCACATAATTGTTGACAGTTTGAATTTCTTTTTTAAAAAATTAGATGATGCTTTTTATTTTTATGTCACAGTCATTTCTTGATATGATCTTCCCTTGCCTCCATTCCTCCCCAAAGTAAATCTCCTCCCATAACAAAGAAAAATAAGTAAGTAAACCAAACAACACCATGAGCACATCAGATTAATAGGCAACATTCCACAGAAAGAGTTTCCCACCTCTCCATTGAAAGAAGGGTGGTACATTTCCTCATATTTTCTTCAGGGACAAATATTGGTCATTAAAATCATAGAGCATTTGAGTTTGTTTTATCATTGTTTTCATTTGCATTCTTGGAGTCAGCATGAATATTGTTCTCCTGAATCTACTTACTTCACATCACTTTATACAAGTCTCTGAAATCCTTATATTTGTCATTTTTCTCGGGGTCAGAATATAATTTCATTGAAGCAGGGAGCACCAAGTGAGGGATTTCCTCTATCAATTGAAGTTCATCACCTTCTCTGCAATTTATAATCTTAGTTACCAGGGCCATTGAGATGAATGCCTAGAATCATAACTACTATGTGGCAGAGGACAGTGGAAGGAGATATCTTCCACAGCTGTGACTAGGAGGTTAATTCTTTTTTCATTTTCATTTCGAAGTTCTTTCCCTCTCTCTACTCTCTCCCTGACTTATTGAAGAGGCAAAAATACAATATCTATTATACATGTTGTTGTGGTTTGTCCTTCGTTCTTGAAGAGGGCCATGACATCAGAAAGATGTTTCCATGACTTGCAAGTGAATTGGTTTTAAGTGAGGGAGGGCTGTGCAAAGTCACCAGCCTCACTTTCCCCTCTGGAGCCATCTGATTCCTGCAGTCAGATATAGAGCAGGACTACTGGAGATGGCCCAGGATGTAGTGGGAAGACCTTGACCTTTTAAAGATAAGGTCTTTCTGAGTTCTCTCTTTGACTGAGGCAACACCTCTTTGGTGATTAGGATTGTTTAGGAATACAGCCAAACGATGCTTTAATTTTTTAAAAAATCGTTATACATATGGAGACAGGCAAAACATATTTCTGAATTAGCCATGTTCTCTCTGCCCCCTCAAAAAAGGCAAGGAAAATAAAGAAAAGATAAAAATATGCTTCAATCTATACTAAGAGTTCATCACTTCTCTCTTTGGAAGGGGATAGCGTTTTTCATTATGAGTCCTTTGGAGTTGTGGTGGATCATTGTATTGATCAGAGTTCATAAAACTTTTATGCTTGATCATCTTTACAATATTACTATTACTGTGTAGCGTATTGTCCTGGTTCTGCTTACTTCATTTTGCATCAGTTCACATAAGTCTTTCCAGGCTTTTCTGAAACCAACTCCTTCATTTCTTAAAGTGTATTACTATTCCTTCTCCTTCATATGCCATAACTTGTTCAGCTGTTCCCCAATCGATGGGCATGAGGGAAAAATTTTGAATTAAAGAGGAATAGGAACCATCACAAAAGATAAAATAGATAATTTCAACTACATAAAATTTAAAAGTTTGGGCATAAACAAAATCAATGCAGCTAGAAAAGGAGCCAAGTACGTGGTACAGACAACACTTGAACTCAGGTCTTCCTATCCCCAAGGCCACCTTTCTATCTAGTAAGTTACACTGTAATGAATATTTAGACATAGAGTATTTCTTTCTATCTTTATCTCTACCAAGGAGTGGGATCTTAGGGTCAAAGCATAGTAATAGTTCAGTTACCTTTTTCATGCAACTTCGGTATGGCAGGACCAATTCACAGCTTGCACCAAAATGTATTTAGTGTTCTTATTTTCTGATGATCTCATCAACATTTTTTTGAGTGTGAGAGAAAATTTTTTCCATTGTTATATCAGTTAATATTAGTGACTTGGAGCAATATTTTACATAACTTTTAATAATTCTTCCAAGAACTTTGTTATATTCTTTGACCATTTAAAGTGTCTATTGGGGAATGGCTTTGGTCTTTCACATATGTGTAAATTCCCTATCTGCTTTGAAGATAGGCTTTTATGAGATGTTTGATGCTAAAGTTGGTTTTTTTTCCACAAATGATAGTTTTAATTCTTTTCCTAAGATATTGATTTAGTTTGTAACAAAGCACTTAAATGTTATGAAATAAAAATTGTTTTATTTTGGATGATGACCTTTTGCTGTAAAAGGTGGTTCCTTCCATCATCCTCTAATTGTTTTATTGTTTTATCTTATTTATTTATTTTTAGTTTTCAACATCCACTTCCACAAATTTGGAATTTCAAATTTTCTTCCCATCTCCCCTCTCTCCCCACATCAGGACAGCATGTATTCTGATTAGCCTTTCCTCCAATCTGCTCTCCCTTCTATTTCCCCCACCCCTACCTTATTCCCTTCCCTTCTATTTTCCTCTAGGGCAAGATAGATTCTATACCCCATTGCTTACATATCTTATTTCCTAGCTGCATATAAAAACAATTTTTAACATTCATTTTTAAAGCTTTGAGTTCCACATTCTCTCCCTTCCCCCTCTCCCCACCCAGCTTCATTGAGAAGGCAAGCAATTCAGTATAGGTTATACATGTGTAGTCATGCAAAACATGTCCATAATAATCATGTTGTGAGAGACTAACTAGATTTTTCTCTATCCTATCCAGCCTTCCATTTGTTCTATTCTCTCCTTTTACCTGACCCTCTACCAAAGTGTTTGCTTCCAATTACCCCTTCCTCCAATCTACCATCCCTTCTATTATCCCCCCTCTCTTATCCCTTCCCCCCTGCTTTCCTATAGGGTAAGATAAACTTCCATACCCAACTGAGTGTGTATGTTATTCCCTCTTGAAGCTAAATCCCATGAAAACAAGGTTCACTTGTTCCCTCTCACTTTTCCTTCTTACCTTCCATTGTAAAAGCTCTTTCTTGCCTCTTTTATGTAAGATGATTTACTAAATTCTACCTCTCCCTTTCTCTTTCTCCTAATACATTTATCTCAATACTTAAATTTTCTTTTTTAGATATCATCCCTTCATATTCAGCTCACCTTGTGACCCCCCCTTCATACACACATACACACACACACACACACACACACACACACACACACACACACATACACACATATCTTTATTCCCTCGAACTATCCTAATATTGAGAAAGGTCTCACGAGTTACAAATATCATCTTTCCATGTAGGAATATAAACAGTTCAACTCTAATAAGTCCTTTATGATTTCTCTTTCCTGTTTACCTTTTCATCCTTCCCTTGCTTCTTATATTTGAAAGTCAAATTTTCTATTCAGCTCTAGTCTTTTCAAAAAGAGTACTTGGAAGCCTTTTATTTCACTGAAGTTCCACTTTTTCCCCTGAAGTATTATACTCAGTTTTGCTGAATTTTAATCCTTGGTTTTAATCCTATCTCCTTTGACCTCTAGAATATCATATTACAAGCCCTGTGATCCCTTAGTGTAGAAGCTGCTAAATCTTGTGTTATACTGATTGTGTTTCCACAATACTTGAATTGTTTCTTTCTGGCTGTTTGTAATATTTTCTCCTTGACCTAGGAACTCAGGAATTTGGTTACACTATTCCTGAGAGTTTTCCTTTGGGGATTTCTTTCAGGAGGTGATCAGTGGATTCTGTCCATTTCTATTTTACTCTCTGGTTCTATAATATCAGGGCAGTTTTCCTTAATAATTTCTTGAAAGATTAAAGGCTCTTTTCCTGACAATGGTTTTCAGATAGTCCAATGATTTTTAAATTATCTCTCCTGGATCCATTTTCCAAGTTAGTTGTTTTTCCAATGAGGTACTTCACATTGTCTTCAATTTTTTCATTCTTTTGGTTTCATTTTATAATTTGTTGATTTCTCATAAAGCCAATAGCTTACATTTGCTACATTCTAATTTTTTTAAAAATATTTATTTATTTTTGTTTTCAACATTCATTTCCACAAAATTTTGAGTTCCAAATATTCTCCCCATCTCTCCCCTCCCCTCACCCCAAAACACCAAGCATTTTGATTAGCCCTTCCACCAATCTGCCCTCCCCTTATCCCCATCTTTTCTTTTGTCCTGTAGGGCAAGATAAATTTCTATACCCCATTACCTGTATTTCTTATTTCCCAATTGTATGCAAAAACAGTTCTCAACATTTGTTCATAAAACTTTGAGTTCCAACTTTTCTTCCTTCCTCCTTCCCCACCCATCCCCACTGAGAAGGCAACTATTCGATATAGGCTATATATGTGTAGTTTTGCAAATGACTTCCATAATAGTCATGTTGTGTAACACTAACTATATTTTCCTCCATCCTATCCTGCCCCTCATTTCTTCTATTCTCTCTTTTGACCTTGTCCCTCCCCAAGAGTGTTTACTTCTAATTGCTCCCTTCTCCTATTTGCCATCCCTTCCATCATCCCCCCCACCCTTCTTATCCCCTTCTCCCCTGCTTTCCTGTAGTGTACGATAGGTTTTCATACCAAATTGAGTGTGCATGTTATTCCTTGAGCCAAATGTGATGAGAGTAAGCTTCATTTTTTCCCTCTCACCTCCCCCCCTTTCCCCTCCATTGAAAAAGCTTTTTCTTGCCTCTTTTATGAGAGGTAATTTACCCCATTCCATTTCTCCCTTTCTCCTCCCGATATATTCCTCTCTCAACCCTTAATTTCATTTTTTTAGATATGATCCCTTCCTATTCAACTTACCCTGTGCTCTCTGTCTCTGTCTCTCTCTCTCTCCGTGTGTGTGTGTGTGTGTGTGTGTGTGTGTGTGTGTGTGTGTAATTCTGCCAACTACCCAGATACTGAGAAAAGTTTCATTACAAATAATATCCTTCCATGTAGGAATGTAAATAGTTCCACTTTAGAATGTCCCTTATTATTTCTCTTTCCTGTTTACCTTTTCATGCTTCTCTTGATTCTTGTGTTTGAAAGTCAAACTTTCTATTCAGTTCTGGTCCTTTCATCAAGAATGCTTGAAAGTCCTCCATTTCATTGAATAGCCATTTTCTCCCCTAAAGTATTATACTCAGTTTTGCCGAGTAGGTGATTCTTGGTTTCAATCCTAGTTCCTTTGACTTCTAGAATATCATATCCCAAGCTCTTTAATCTCTTAATGTAGAAGTTGCTAGATCTTGTGTTATCCTGATTATATTTCTGCAATACTTGAATTGTTTCTTTCTAGCTGCTTGCCATATTTTCTCTTTGACCTGGGAACTCTGGAATTTGACTACAATATTCCTAAGAGTTTCTCTTTTGAGATCTCTTTCAGGAGGTAATCAGTGGATTCTTTCAATTTTGCCTTCTGGTTCTAGAATATTAGGGCAGTTCTCCTTGATAATTTTATGAAAGATGATGTCTAGGCTCTTTTTTTGATCATGGCTTTCAGGTAGTGCCATAATTTTTAAATTGTCTATCCTGGATCTATTTTCCAGGTCAGTTGTTTTTCCAATAAGATATTTCACATTATCTTCTATTTTTTCATCCTCTTGGTTTTGTTTTGTAATTTCTTGGTTTCTCATACAGTTGTTAGCTTCCATCTGCTCTATTCTAATTTTTAAAGAACTATTTTCTTCAGTGAGCTTTTGAACCTCTTTTTCCATTTGGCTAATTCTGCTTTTTAAAGAATTCTTCTCCTCTTGGCTTTTTGGACCTCTTTTGTCAATTGAGGTGTGTGTGTTGGTCCTTCATTGCCAAAGAAGATCATGCCATCAAAGAAATAATGATATGACTTGCACTTGACATTGTTTTTGAGTGAGGGAGAGCTGTGCAAGGGCACCAGCCTCACTTCTCCTCCAGATCTATCTGAATCCAGTAACCAGATATTCGTCAGGATGACTGGAGATGACCCAGGATGAGGCAATTGGGGGTAAGTGACTTGCCCGAGGTCACACAGCTAGTGAGTGTCAAGTGTCTGAAGTGATATTTGAACTCAAGCCCTCTTGACTCCTGCACTGGTGTTCCATCCATTGCACCACCTAGCTGCCCTGCCAATTGAGGTAGCCTATTTTTAAAGGTCTTATTTTCTTCCACATTTTTTTAGGTCTCCTCTAGCAAGCTGCTGACTTGCTTTTCATCATTTTCTTGCATTGCTCTCATTTCTCTTTCCAATTTTTCCTCCACCTCTATTACTTGATTTTCAAAATCCTTTTTGAGCTCTTCCACAGCTTGAGACCATTTCATATTTATTTTGGAGGCTTTGGATGTAGAAACCTTGACTTTCAGGTTTTCCTCTGATGCTATGCTTTGTTCTTCCTCATCCAAAAGGATGAAAGAAAATACCTGTTCACCAAGAAAGTAGCCTTCTATAGTCTTATTTTTTCCCCTTTTTTGGGAATTTTTTCAGCCAGTTACTTGACTTTTGAGTCCTTTGCCAGGAGAAGAATATACTCTGGGTACCTATAAGTTCTCAGTTCCTCTAAGGTGGCACATACAATGGAGAGGAGTTTACTCCTCTCCTGGTCTGTGCTCTGCTCTGAAAGCAACCAGAAGCACTCTATTTTGCCCGGGATCTGCCATCAGGGTTCCCTCTCCAGAGTCACCCCTAGTTCCATCACCAGCACAACCCAAGAGAGCCACTCAGGGCTGAGATTCAGATCAGCTGCTCAATTTCCCAAGGTCTTTAAGCAGACAGCTCCAAAAATGACCACTGCTGCTGCAGTGGCTGCTGCTGGCAAGTCCATACCAAGTTCCCTTCTCACTCAGGTAAAAGTGCTTTCTCAATGACCTTTGAAGCTGTCTTTGGCATTTGTGGGTTGAGCAATTTGGGAACTGCTTCTCCCAGTGGTGCCCTGAAGTCTGTTTCAGGTCCTGTCCCTGCCAAGCCATGTGGCCCACTCTGGGCTGAGCTCTGCTTCATGTTGGCCTTCCAGGTTGTCTTGGGCTGGAAATCTCTTTCACTCTGTTGTTTTGTGGCAGAAGCCAAAATTTGCTTCAAAATTTGTTCAGTCATTTTTTTACAGTTTAATTGCTCTAATTTATTAGTTTGAATATTTTATATTTTTATATCCTAGAATTCAGGTATGTACTGTAGTTTTTGATGATTCACTTTATTTCCTCTATGTTCATTATTAATTTACTATTTGTTTGTTTTCAATTATTTGGTTTTCTTCTATTTTCTTCACCAGGTTATCCGAAGTTTTTTTGTTCATTCAGCTCTTAGTTTAGTTGATCATTTTTGTCATCTTTGAGTTTTCAATTTTCTATGCCTCCTACTTTCTTATTTCATGTTTGTTTCAAGGATGATTTCTATTTTTTAAAAAATTATATGCTCAGCTTATTGATTCTTTTTTCTGTTCTGTAATACTTTTAATGTTTTAAATAATACTTTTGAACATTGCTTTAGTTGCATCCCATAAACGATGCTTCCTTATTTTCTTTTACATAGTTTTTCTTGTTTTCATAATTTATTCCTCAATTCACACATTATTCAGGATTTAACAACTTTGTCTTCATTTTGTTCTATGTCTTTTACTATGTGCCCTATATTTATTATTAGTTATTTCATTATGGTCTTGAAAATGTATTTCAAAAAATGGGCATAATTGATGTTGGAGATGTAGAAAAACAGGTTCAACAAAGTATTGTTGATTGGATTGTGAATTGATACAATCATTCTGGAAAACAATTCAACTAAGTTGAAAGTGTCCATATCCTTTGGCCCAGAGTTTCCAATGCTAGGCATATACTCCAAAGAGATCAATGAAAAAAAGATTCCATATCTGGCAAACATGGAGCAGTTCTTTTAGTGGTAACAAAGAACTGGGAACAAAGCAGATGTCCATTGATTGAGGGATGGCCAAACAAGTTGCAGTACATGACTGTGAAGGGATATTATTATACTATGAGAAATGATGACAGTGATAAATACATAAAAGTATGGAAGGATAAGCTTGTATCAACTGAAGCAAATTACAATAAGTAGAACCAGGAAAGCAATATACACAATAACTTTGTTGCAACTGAGTCATTTCAGTTGTGACCTTTTCTTCGTGACTCCATCTGAGGTTTTCTTGATAAAGATATTGGAGTAATTTGCCTTTTCCTTCTCCATCTCATTTTACAGATGAAGAAACTGACTCTAACAGGGTTAAATGACTTGTCCAGGGTCACCCAGCTAATGAGTACCTGAGGGAAGATTTGAACTCAGGTCCTTCTAACTCCAGGGTGGGTGTTCTATCTACTGTGCCACCTAACTGCCCTGATACATAATAACTATAATAATCTAAATGAAAATAACAATACTTAAGACTGAATGCTGAAACATTGTAACTACCAAGTTTGACCACAAAGAGATATGAGAAGTCACCTTCCCTGGTTTCTTTACCGAAGTGTGGATCCATGAGCATCAAATCTGGCAAAAAAAATTCAGATTCTTTTGATAACTATGCTTAGTTTTCCAGAACTTGATTTTTGTCTTTCTTCTTCTGTTTTTATTTTTAATTACAAGGGATGGCTCTCTGGGAGTAGAAGGGGGAGGGAAGAATAAATAAGAAATCTGTCTCTGTGTTCTTCCTTCATGTTTGATGCAGATCTTGACATCAGAGAAATGATGACATGACTTGCACTTGACTTTGCTTTGAGTGAGGGAGGGCTGTGCAGGTCACCAGCCTCACTTCTCCTCCAGAGCCATCTGAATCCAGTGACTAGATACTCATCAGGATGACTGGAGAGGACCCAGGATGTACTGCGAGACCTTGGTCTATTCAGGTACTTACTTAGAGTGAAGTGATGCCCATTCAGTGGATAGGCCTCTTTAAGAAGTAATCAGGGAATGGCCCCTTTAATGAGCAAAAGAAAAAAAGCAAGTAAATCAAATTGGGAGAGAAAGAGCCCCAGTTACTACCAGGAGGGTCCCAAAAAGAGCCATTAAGTGGAGTATGGACAGGGACCTATTGTTGTGCAGTGTATGGGTTTCAGAGGGCATTGGGTTTAAGGTTTTGGGAAAGATGGAAGAAAGAAAGAAAGAAAGAAAGAAAGAAAGAAAGAAAGAAAGAAAGAAAGAAAGAAAGAAAAGAGAGAGAGAAAGAAAGAAGGAAAGGAGGAAAGGAGGAAGGGAGGAAGGAAGGAGGGAAGGAAGGAAGAAAGAAAGAAAGAAAGAAAGAAAGAAAGAAAGAAAGAAAGAAAAATCTGGCTCATAAACCCCATGTTAACTGGGTATCCTCTGTCCATTCAACTTTCTTTGGAGAGGAGAAGGAAGAAGGGGGCAGAAGGGATAAGATGAGCTGAGTTACCCAGTTTGCTGGGTCCTCATTCAGGCAGCTGCCATCTATCCCATAGGTCTATATTCATCTTTCATTCTTGAGGGAGACCATGACATCAGAGAAATGATATAGGTAATAGGAATACCAAAAATACAATAAAAAAAAATTTTTTAAAGAAACTATGTGGTCAATACTTCTGCCTTATCTCATTTGTGTCCATTAGCAATTTATACAAAATCCTCTGACTAGATTTTAAAGACCTTCATAACCTCGCTACTCTCTACTTTTCCAGGCTTCTTACATCTTTGTTGTTGTTGATTTGTTTCAGTCATTTCTGACTTTTCCTGACCCCATTTGGGATTTTCTTGGCAAAGATACCAAAGCATTTTGCCATTTTCTTCTCCAGCTCATTTTACAGATGAAGAAACTGAGGCAAACAGAGTGAAGGGATTGACCCAGTGTCACCCAGCTAGGAATTGTCTGAGGCCAGATTTGAACTCACATCTTCCTAACTCCAGACCCAATAGTTCTATCCACTGCACCACTAAGCCAGCTCTGCCACCTATACTCTGTATGACTTTAAGCAAGTCCTTTCTTTTCTCTGGGTCTCAGTTTCTTGGTCAGAAAATGAGGGGGTTACATTGGATGGTCTCTAATGTCTTGTGCAATTCTAAATTCAACCAATTAATCAATCAATAAACATTTATCAATTGCCTACAATGAGGCAAGGCTAGCATTTGGTTTGGTAATGTTACAAAGATAATAAGTGAAATAATCCTTACTCATAAATCTTACTCATAGATTTTGGGGGGAAGACAAATATGTCTCTAAGTGTATAGAAAGGAATCAAATGTTTATTTATGTCTGCTATGTATTATCTCATTGTATCCTCAAAACAACCCTGGGAGCGAGATGCCATTAGCATTCCCACTTTACAGGTAAGGAAACTGAGGCAGAGATAAAGCATATACAGTTGTAACATAATGTAAATGTAAAGAGAATAAATACATATATATGTAAAGTAATTCATTAAATACAAAATAATTTAGCGAAAGAGACAAAGGAAGAGAGAGGGGGAGAGATGGACAGAGAGACAGAGACAGAGAGCTGGGAGGGGTGGGGAACAGGAATGTCATCCTATAAAAAGTGATGCTTGAGCTGGGTCTTAAAGGAAGAGAGGTAATCTATGAAGTAGAGGTAAGGAGAGACGGCATTCATTCCAAGTCAAGAGAACAGCCCATACAAAAGCCTAAAGGTGGGAGATGAAGTATCCTATATGAGGAAATGACCCTATGACCTTCAGAAGAAAAGGTCATATAATAAAATTTTGGCTTAGAAGTAGAGAAGCAGATTAAGAGGATTGTCTCATGAGTCAATGATGTAACAAATAAAGGCTGTGTCAAGTTCTTTCCTCCCCCTCTATTCTCTAATCCTGTCTCTATCTAATCAGTGCTGGATTCCTCCAGGCTGGTTAGTGAGCTTCTTGTAAGAAAAAAAAAGGATGGCCAGACCAGAGACTTGCATGAATGGTGTTTCTTACAGCTGGGACCTGGGCCAAGGTCAGCAGGAAGTCAGAAGAAGGCAAACCATTCCCAGAAAAACTGAACCATTTGCAAAGGCTGGGAGAGGGGGATGGGTTTGTCATGGTGAGTGCATTGGACTGAGAGTTAGTGAGCTGGTTTCTTTCCCAAACTTCCCTCCTGGTCCCATGAGTCCCCATTTTACTGTACTATTTGATTTTTTGACCCAGATTTCTGATTTTATTCATGGAGGGGTCTCCTAGTGAGGAAAACCCTTCCACCAATGACGATTGTCAATGCTCCTCAATTTGCGATCTCAGGGAGCTAGCTGGCAAGGGCCCTTCCATGGTAAGTCACTCAGGTGGGGTCATACAGACAGCAGATGTTGGGGGTAAGGCTTGAACATGGATCTTTTGGACTCAAAGATCAACTCTTTCTATTATAGCACACTGACTCTCCAAAGAACTTGATGTTGTGGCCTGAGCAGTTGCCTAAGAATTAGGAGATGTGGGTTTGAGTCCTGATTTCACCATGTACCAGACCTGCAACCTTGGGGAAGTAATCCCCTCCACACTTCCAGCCTCAGTTTCTCCTCTGTAAAATATTCCTGCTCTCACATGGTAGTTAGGAGGAGAAGGATAGAGACTTTGGGCTTGTGATCTCAGTGATAGAGGGAATTCACAGGTGAGAAAACACCCTCTACCAACAGAAACTAGTGCCTCCTCTATCATCTATAGTCTTAGAGAACTGTACTGAGAAGTCAAGTTACTTGGCCAGGGCCACACAACCAGCAGGATTAAAAGGCAAGACTTCAATTCAGCTTTTCTTGGTTGTAAGGCTTGCTCTCCATCCACTCACCCACACTGCCTGCTATATAATGAGGAGAAGTCATCATAAACAATAAATTACTGTCCAAATGGGAACTCTTAACACATTCTTCTTCCTCTGGGCTTGTTTCCTCAGTTGTAATAAAGAAATCGATCATTCCAGTTTCCTTCAAACTTTTCAGGGAGGAATAGCCCTTAAAATGAAATATTAGAGCTGGAAGGGACATTATAACACAGGATGTCAGAGCTGGGAGGGCCCTTAGAACACAGGATGTCAGAGCTGGAAAGGCTCTTAGAACACAGAGGGACAAAGCTGGGAGGGAGCTTAGGATATAGACTGACAACTAGAAAAGACTTTAGAACATACAATGTTTATATTGTAAGAAAGGAATCTCAGAAACTACTTGGTACCACCCAGATGACATGACACACATTTCCCCAAGCTGAGAGAAGTGATTTGTCTCTGGTCACATAAAGTTATAATAGTATTGCTGTTAGGGCTCCTGAGTACAGTGATCTCAAAGAAAGAGTGCTAATCTGTTGTCAGAAAACCCAGGCTACAATCCTGACTTCCTCTCCTAGGACCAAGGTTCTAGACCTGACCAGTTCTTGCTGTGTTGTCTTGGACATATTATTTCACCTGTCTTAGCCTTCTTTTCCTCTTCTATAGTGATTGGACTAGGTGCTCTCCAAGGTTATTTGTAGCTCTAAATTTATGGTCCTATGTACCTCTGACCTCACCTTCATTAGCATCCACTAACCAAACCACCATTTCCCAAATTTAAATTATTTTTAATTATGAATTTAATAATCATTAACAAGCAAGGACATTTCCATATACAAGGAACAAAAAGGAGAGTTGTATATGAAACCATGAATTTCTGTTACTTATAGGTGACTTTTTTTAAAAAAAAATTATACATAAGAGAAGTTATCAGGGTACCCCTTGATCTGTTGGCTTGGGGGACCTCTCATGAAACTGGACATATGCTCAGTTCTTTTTCGTATGACATGTGCTCTGACCTCTTATCAGGCAGAAAGCAGAAAGCAGAAGACAGCCAAGGACTCAGCTTCACTGAGGCAGGCATAGAGTCTCACCTAGAGGGAGAGAGAAGAGGTGGTATATGCTTACTGGGTCAACCCTCCCTTCCTCCACCTTGAAGACTGCCTCCCTTCATACCTCAGTGGAGAAAACCCAGGAACACAGCACCCTCCAGACTTCCAGCCCTGCTTCCAGGCCTTCTCCAAGAGCTATCAAAAAGGAGAGCCTCCCTTATGAAGAAGGGACTTGCCTTCCTCACCACCAACAACACTAACCAACCAACCATCACAGTCAGGCAAGTAAGTTGAAGAATTCCAGAGAGAGCAACACCCTCCAAACCACCTTGCCTGCTTACAGCCTGCCCCCTATAGTTGCATGTCCCTGTGGACATGTGATCTGTCAACTTCCATTGCAGATACTCTTGCCTTTTCAACAAGACAAAGAAAAGAAAGTCCTCAGCATAAAAATCCTTATCCCTTTTAAAGGACTCAACCCTAGAAACAGATGTGGTTTTATCAATGGAAATGACACTGATTAGGATGCATTACCATCTGCTTTGTTACTATACCCTAGGACCATGAGACCTTTCCATCTGACTTACTGCTGAAATATATGTTATCTTCCCCATTAGAATGGGAGTTCTTTTTAGAGTAGGGACTGTCTTTCTCTTTAATTTGTATCCCAAGCTCTTAGCACAGAGTTTGGCCATAGGAAGTACTAAATAAATCTCTTTTCATTACTTTGTTCATGCCATGAGTTTCACACCTCCATTGGTATTATGGGAGATCACAATTCCTTTTCTCTACCTTCCAAGGGAAAGGACATAGGAAAAGGGCAAGCTTTTTCTCCAGAGCACTTCTTATAACCCACTGAGTGGGTGGCTGCTCCTGACTCCAGGGCCACTCATCTTCAATGCAATTCCTTTCACTGGTCAGGAGTTCCTGGTCATCTCAACAAGGTGTATGTCCTTCAGCAGGGAGACAGAGCCTGTGTCCCACTGAGAAGTACCAGGGCACATGCCCAATGTCACTAGAGGTGTTCCAATCCAAAAGATCAAAGAGTACCTTTGATCAGCCATCAAATATATTACATTGATTGTAGTAGTGACAGTTACCCTTTACATCTCCTTCGGATCATCTCATTGTCCTGTTTAAGCATTTGAATGATGCTTTTTTCTTTATCTACCTGTTGCCTGTCACCACCCACTAACTTACTCTCCCCTTCCCAAATAGAAGCCCTGTTTCATAAGAAAAAATTCAATACACTGGTCATGACTGGAAATACATGCCTCATTGTACACCTCCATTCTACCATCTCACTCTTGTATGCCTGTGAAACCTGGACAGTCTACCAGCACCATGCCAGGAAACTGAATCACTTCCATTTAAATTGTCTTAGGAAGATTCTGAAGGTTACCTGGCAGGAGAAGGTATCAGACTGTTTTTTGAACTAAATTGCCAAGAATTTAAACTCTACTGTAGAGAGTGTAGCTCCAATGGACTTGCCACACTTGAATGCAAAACATATACTTGCCAGAAAGACTATTTTATGGAGAACTCACACAGGGCAAGCATTTGCATGGTGGTCAGAAGAAGGGATACAAAGACACTCTCAACATATCTCTTAAGAACTGTGGTTTTGATTGTATAATGTAGAAGACTCTGGCATAGGACCACTCAGCACGATGTGCCCACCTCAGAAAAGGTGCTGTGCTCTATGAGCAAAGCAGAATTGAAGTAGCTCAAAAGAAACTCAAGATGCACAAATTTTGAAGATCCACCCCAAACGTTCACATGAACTGTTTGTGCCCAGCTCATGACAGAACATTTTGAACCTGTATTGGTCTGACCAGTCACAGTCAAACATGCTGTAACTTGACTCTACCATAGTGATGTCATTTTGGTCCTCTTCCAGAAGGAAAGACAACAGCCAACCAATCTTCACTAAGAGGAGGGCAGCATACTTGGTTGCCAATCTTTTGAAGTTATTATAGGTCGATGCATGCATCAAGTGGTGTTCTTTGTCATAATTTACAGGTGTTTTCATTTACATTATAGTTGCCATCATATAAATTGTTTTCCAGCAAAATTCCATTCCTTAAACCCAGAACTCCTGATTTCTCTCTTAATACCCTCTACCCACAGTGCTAGGTGGCTCAGGATAGAGCTTTGCTTCTAGCATTAGGAAGACTTTAATTCAAATCTGGCCTCAAACACTTACTAGCTGGGTAATGTTGGGCAAGTCACTTAACCTCTGTTTGCCTTAATCCATCGGAGAAGGAAATGAAAAACTACACCATTATTTTTGCTAAGCAAACCCTTTGACAGTATGGTCCATGGAGTCATGAAGAGCCAGACATGAACCAACAACACCCATAAGGTATATTTTTTCATTGATGCCTAATCTTTCCAACTCAACTCATCTAGATTGAGTAACCTTCCCTTCAAGTCCCTTCTTAGTTTCCTCCATACCTGATTCTGGCTTTTCATCTATTCTATTACTCACACTAAACCTTAGTAAATCCCTCCCAGCTCAGCCACACCAGTACTAGAAGCAAGGGGAGAAGATGGCACAGACCAATTGTTTATCTTCTCCAACTCAGCTTTCATAAGACCAACTTGAGGCTGAGGAAAGAGCAAGATTGCAAATACCAAGGCAGACTGCAGTGGTCCCATCATGAAGAGAATTTCCCCCATATGGGTAGTAGAAAGGTTGGAGATCTCATTTGTTAGAGGATTATGGAGATGAAGGTGTCTTTCCAGAAATACATGTGGCTTGATACCAATTGGATACGAAAAGAAAGAAGAAAATGTCAATGCATTGGCCATTTGGGTAGATGCAAAGGGAAAAATTAAATATGATACGACTGCCCGATAGGGACAATGGAAGGATAAGGTCATTTATAGCAAGTGCATTGACCTGGTTCCCAAAGAAATTATGAATGAAGATAAACCAGGCCTGAAAAGACCTGATGAGGAAGCTATTAAAGAGATTGCAGAAAAGACATGAGTGGCTCTGGAGAAATCTATGTCTCAGAAGGTTGCTGCTATTTTGCCAGTTTGAGCTGCAGATAAATTAACTCCAGCTCAGTACATCCAGCACATACCATTTCTCCAAGGAGTGGCTTTCAGCTCGAGCTGAGTAAAGAGTTATTCAGCTTATGGAAACACAAAAAGACCCAGTGGAGTCTCCAGATTCCAAATTAATAAAAAAAAATTGGGTGGGACGATCTGCCAAATCACTTCTTTATAGCCAACTTCTTCCAAGAAGCCTTCCCTGATAAAGTGAATTTGATCTCTGAAAACTCTGAAAACCTCCAGTAGAAAAGGAAAACAAAATGAAAGGAAGAAGGAAGCAGGAAAGAGGAAGAGAACAGATTGACTCTATCTGCTTATTGTGGGAGCAAGGTGGGAATGAATTGTGCCTTACATACTATGCATGTCCAATTGTCATTTGTTGGTTACAATGGCTCCAGATAACCACCCCACAGTCCAGACCCACCCCCACATTCCAACACACAACAACTTTGGCTAACAATACCCCCTCACAGTCATAAACAACCGCTCCCAACCTGCAAGGTTCCAACTAAACACCCCCACAATCCTCATTGGCCTCTCCCCAAACTCCCAATTAATTAAAGGCAGTGGTCTCCATTAGCACTTTCCCAAGAGCCTATCCTAAGTGTGGGAACTAATGAAGAATCCCAGGAGAACATTTGCATGTGATTTACAAATGATAGGTATGAAAACCTGCCAGTATCTATAAGGACTCTATCATCATTATACCTAGCATTTTCCATTTAAAATTTTCATCTATCTCCTAAAGTTGTCATTATTGGGTTTAAAGCCATAGCGTAGGAACAACCAATGGAAATTACAAAGAGAAAATTTTGATTTTGATTTTGGAATGGGGAGAAATCAACCCTTTCTAATCATTGGAGCCAACCACAATAGAGAGGTGACTTGAGAAGGAGAGAAACAGTGGAGTTGAGCACAGGCTGGCTGAACTGATTACCATAAAGTATGATCTGTTTGTCCTGGAAACTATATTTGAAGCAGCCAGATGTCCCAGAGGATAGTATATTGGACTTGGGACCAGAAAGAACTGAGTTCAAATCTTGATGTAGACACTTATCTTGTGGGTACTTAGCTTGGGACAAGTTACTTGGCTTCTGTCTGCCTCTGTTTTCTCATTCTTAAAAAGGGGATAACAAAAACATCTACTTCTCAGGGTGTCTGAAAGGAACAAATGAGACTACATATTTAAAGAGCTTTGCAAAGTGCTCATTTTTTATTACGGAATTTCTTGCATTCTAGAACTTTCCGGAACCCGTGTTTCACTCCCATAGAAACTCTAAGGAATACAAGCTCCTCGGGGGTAAAAAAAACAAATCTGCATTCCATTCATCTGTACCTAGCACAGTACCTAACGCAGAGTAGGTGCTTAGTAAATGCTTGTTGATTGAATAACTTTATTATTCTGAGTTACCTCCACACCGTAATGAAGCATCATAGCAGGACTTTGTGGAGGATTCTGATCACTATTAGATGCTAGGCAGTTGACACAAAAAGAAATGAAAATGATTCTATAAAATGTCAACAACTGTGTCCCTGCGGACTGAACCTGGGAGGAAGACGGATTCCTCTGCAACACTTCAGCACTTGCACAAGGAACTCTGCTCAGTACTGGAAATAGAAAAATAAAAATGACTTGGCCCCTGCCCTCAGGCAGCTTACCTTCTACCAATAAGGTGGTCAGCTCAACCTCTACAGTCAGTTCAGACACAAGTCAGAAAAGCTTCAACCCATAGTCTCCAATTTAGCCCGAAGAAATCCACACTGGCTATACCCATTGTGTACCTGAATTTTTAGCCAATATGCCTAAAGGGACTTGGGAAAATAGAGGGATAGCATGGTTCAGTGGACAGAGAAGAGGACCTCCCAGGAACTCAGGAGACCTGTGTTGGTAGTACCAGTCTGATCACCAACTGTGTGACTTTAAGAAAATCATTTCCTTTCCCTGGACCTCAGTTTTTTCCTCTATAAAAGGAGAAAGTTTCATTAGATGGCACTTAAAGTCACATTCATTTCTAATTTTTTGAAGGCTCTTCCAGTTCCTACAGCCTAGTTTTAAATTAGTTCTTAGTTCTAGTTTTGTTATGTTGCGCTCTATGGTCCCCTTCCAGTCCTAACAGTCTCTCCTCTAAGTTCCCCACCCAGTTCTTATATTCAATGCTCTAAGGTGCCTACCAGGCGTGTTCTAAAGTCTCTCCCAGCTCTGACATTGTGTGTTCCCAATTCCATTATAGCTCTAACATTCGATCTCCCAAAGTCCTTGCCAGCTCTAACACTTTAGGAGTCTAGGATTTTCATTGAACATATTTGTAGCTAGTCAATAGTGAAAGCTGGGAGCAGGAGCTGTCATCTCTAGTCCTGATTCTGCTCCTAAGCTTGAGGTTCACCTGGAGAACTGAATGAGAAGAAATTCGAAGAAAATGCCCTCAAAGGTGACTTTTGAACTTAGTGACTTTTGTGATAATGACATTTTTCATGTTTATATAACTCCATGAGATAGGTACTTTATTATTCTCATTCTACAGTTGAAGAAACTGAGGCAGACAGAAGCTAAATGACTTGCCCAGAGTCACACAGCTGGCAAGGGTCCCTTTGTCTAAGTTCCCAAAGTCTGGGCAATCAATGACTGAAGCTGCTTTTCCTTAGGAAAATGGGCAGATTTTCCAAAGGACTACTAACTATATAATAAGGTCTACTCTCTTAGAGCCGTATGTCTTCGCTTGAGACTTGGAACCCTAGGAGAACAGACCTTATGTAAAAAGAATGGAATAGATAGGAAGTAGCAGTAGCCTGTCATGGCATACAAGGACATATAAAGAGGGAATCTAATGTGTTAAATAAAGTAAGAAAGTGTGGCATAAAACATTCTCCCCAGTCTGGAGATTGTACTTTCCCCCTGTACACCCTGGGTAGAGTGGGTTCAAAATAAAAACATAAAGTTAGTGAGGCATACATTTAAGAACATATGTGACCAAAGGGTAAATTCACAAATCCTGGTTCCTCGAAGTTTTTCTCCCTTTATGGAGTCCTCTCCACAGGTATGGCTCTCTTCAAGGTCAGTGTTTGGTCACCTTCCTACTCTTGTGACTACTATTACCAGCTTAGGTACACTCAATTGCCAGTTCTGGTCGCCCATTGCACCTTTGATGAGACCAAAGGCTCTTTCGAACTCCCACAATTTTGGGGCGGGGCGGGGGGGGGGGGGAAGGAAGAGGAGCTAGAAGAGAGAGAAGGAAAGAAAGAAACTCTTTCCCCTAACAATTTCCTCTGAAAATCTCTGCTGGAGTTTCTCAACCATTAGACTTGATCTGGTACATCTGTTTCTTTGAAATTAATTAAATTTTTGAAAGTTACTAAGTTACTAAACTAGTTTAATGAGTAGCTATTCAATTTTAATTCTTTTCCCTGCCTAGTGATCTTTTTTGTTGGGTTACTGTTGTCTTTTGCTTGTACAACAAAGTAATTTCCCCTTAATACCTCTTTACCCAATGATCCTTCCCTCCCTCTTAACAAAGGAAAGTGTTTCAGCTAGCCACGCCTGCCGGTAGATACAGTGACCGGTCTGATGGCCAATACGACATTCCATTCTGCATCCTCTCTAGGGAGAGAAGGGAGGAGGGTTTCATCATCAATCCCCTAGGACTGAGATTGGTAATTACATTTAATCAGCATTCTACTGTCTTGTATTGTGACTCTTTATATCATTGCAGTCACTGCATATAGTGTTTTCTTGGTTCTGCTTACTTTAATTTGTATCATTTCATACATTGAACTGTTCCTCTGTTCATATTTGGACAAAGCAAAAGCAGATGTCTGAATTACTCATCTCCATCATTTCTAGTGATGTAATAATTTCCATTACATTCGCATAATACAATTCTTTCAGTCATTCTCCAGTTGAAGGACATCCACTTTGTTTCTAATTTTTTCAACATTTGTTGAATTCTTTCCAATTATTCCAACAACAATAAAATGGTAGTACAAATATTTTGGAACATATGAGACCTTTCTTCCTATCTTTGAAGTCCTCAGGGCACATACCCAATATTTCTAGGTCAAAGAATATGAACATTTGAGTGACTCTTCTCACATAATTCTAAATTGTTTCCTAGAATGGCTGGATGAGTTTGTAGCTCCACAATGGACTTGTGTGTCTCTCTTCCTAGAACCCTCCAGTACTGACTATTTCCATCCTTTATCATCTTTGCATTTTGACGATTGGGAAGTGAAAACTCTGGGTAGTTTTATTTTGTATCCTTATTATTTAATATGGTTATGGATAGTCTGCAATTCTTTTAAAACTATACATGCCCATCTGTGCATTTATTTCTTTGGGTATCTGCCTCTTCAACAGATATTTAAGAGGCAGTGTGGCCTTTAAGTCAATAGGACCTGATTTCACATTACACTTTTACCACAAACTACCTATGCCACCCTGGGCAAGTCAGTACCTCCTGGTGCTCCCAGATAACTAAGAATCTAAGCTCTAGAGCAAGTGACAAATAGTATGGACAAAAGGAGAATCTGGCTCTTTTTTCAGCATTTTATTTTTTCCAATTATATGTAAAGACAATTTTTAACAGCCATTTAATAATTTGTTTTGAGTTCCAAATTTTCTCCCTTTCTTCTTCTTCTCCTCTCATCTTAAGATATTTGATACAAGAATCTGGCTCTTAACAGAGATATTTGATGTCAAGATTTTTTTCCCATTGAAGTATTTCTCCTTATTCTAGCCACATCAACTTTATTCATGTTTAAACTTTTTAGTTCTATAGAAGCAAAACTATCTATTTTATAATAGTAAACTTTAATAGGGATGGGCCCTGAACCTGTGATTCCATAGGTACAGAGAGAAATCCAGAGGGAGGAAATTCCTCCACCAATGTTCTACAATTTATAGTCATACCAAAACACAATGAGAAGTGACCTACACAGGGCCACACAGGCAGCATGTGCCAGGGACAGGATTTGAATGCAGCTCTGCTGGCCTTCTGAGCAAGCTTACTAACCATTATACTATTTCTCCTCTCAAGTTTTTAGTAAATCATTCCATAAAACAAAATAAACAACAAATGAAATGAACAACAAAGGGTAGCCATAACAAGGACAAAAGAATCCAGAAGCCCCTTGAACAACTAAGTCATTTTGAGTATTAAAAATACTCAGATTGACTACAAAAGTTCTGTGAAGGAAGATGCTATCCACATCCAGAGAAAGAACAGATAAATAGAAGTATTCATAATATGGGTTCATACACATACACACACACACACACACACACACACATCTGTCTAATGATAGATTTCTCTAGGGTAGGGTGGGGAAGAAAAGAGAAAAAAATAAAAAGTGCATAGCAAAGAACAAAAGGAAACAAAAGAAAACACAGAAAAGTAGGGCAGCTTTGAAAATGATGTGCAGTATTTATCACATAGTTTTTTTTGAAACGTAAGCAGTGGGAAATGAAAATTCATGGTTTTATATAAAATCTTTTCATGTTATGTTATGTGCATGGAAATGTTCCCCTTTTTTGACTTTTTGATTTAAATTTTGATTTAAATTCAAAGTGAATAATATTTTTTTAAAAAAGAATTCAGAAGCCTCCTTAAACAGCAAACACTTGATATCCTTTCCAAATGGAGAATAAAGGCTACCAAAAGCCACCCAGCTCATTTGCAGAACACTTCCCAGGAGTATTGTGGAAAGGTATGAGCAGTGTTGCTTTTCAAAATGTAAAAAGATAGTGGATATAAAAACATGTCTATAGAAAATTTGGCGTGAGACCCAAATGAGCCGTGTCATTGCGAAAGCATCCATACCTGAAATGATCGAGAGGACAAGCAGATGTAAACAGGAGCAAAGCTGGTAATATTTCCTTAACCATCTATTTTCATAATTGGTGATGCAAGAACCCCTGCATTTGGACCTCAGTCCCCAAACTGATCTGTGAAAGAAGTAAACTGTAGTGGGGAAGAGTTGGTCCCAAGCAAGAGCACAAGGAGGAAATTTACACTAAGAACTCAAAAGCATTGAAGAAATACTTTACAAGCTATCTCAGAGAAAGAAAAATGCCAAAAGGATGGGAAAGGGGAGGAGAATCACTGATATTATTAAATATTTAAAAAAAAAAAAGGAACCCGAGAGAATACCAGTAATTACCAAACTGTTTTCTCACCTTTATAAGAAGTTTTAAGGGGATAGTGTTGCATTATAGATACAATACTTGGAGTTGAAAAGACCAGGGTACAAATCTTGCCTCTGATTCTAGCTGTGAGACCCTAGCAAAGTCATGTCACTGTTCTGTGCCTCAGTTTCTTTATCTGTAAAATGAGAAAATCCATGGACTCTGTGCTCCTCTAATGTCTCTTCCAGCTCTAAATCTATGAAAGCCTGATGCCCAAGCAGGGCACTTGACCTCTGCCTTCCTTTGGCAACTATCTAGCTAGGACTTCTCTACTAATTCATTCACAAGCAGATTGCAATTCAGCAGAGACCTATCATTGTAGGAGTTTCTCACAATGGTGAATTCCCAGGTCTTTTGGTATTCATATGTAAAAGCTTTATAAAATTGAGTTCATAGATAATGAGGGTATCCTTGACGTTGATTTTACAATGAAATAGGCAGGGTTTTGCAAACAGTTCTCTGCAATAATCTACACAGATTTAACAGCTGTGGCAATGAGTTTGCTACCTCTGGCTAGACAGAGCACTGATAGGGTGAATAACTCGTCTAGGCTCATGCAGTTAGGATGCTTCCGAGGTGAGGCCTGAACACAAATTCAAGCTCCTTAAACAACAGTCTATGTCTTCTTGGCTTCAAGAATGGCTCTCTATCCACTAAGCAACACTACTTCTCATTCCTTATCTCTTCCCCCCTTCTTATTCTGCATAAAGCAAACACTAAACATTTGTTGCGTTAAACTGAATCAGAACAGCAACTTGCTCCTGCCATGTCTTCAATATGGGGCACATGTCCTAGGCTTGAAGCGTGAAGCCCTTCTGAAGGGGTGGACTTTGATGAGGAGAGGTCGATGCAGGGCACATCTGGGAAATCAGACATCCTTGGCTTTTGACAGTAACCTCTTTCACCCATCTTGGACCTCCTATCACTTGATCCATTAGACATAATCTCATTCTTCTCTATCAGGACATCTTTGGATCATCCAAGGTTAAGCCTCCTCCTCCTCCTCTTCTTCTTTCTCCTCTTCCTTCTCCCCCTTCTCTTCTTTCCCCGATGATCTCCTGGGTAGGAGCATGCCCCAGCAGCCTGTTTCCTGCTCCCAACTATAGTGAACAACCCAGGTTTTTCACCTGAAGCCAATGCAAGCCCAGAACAGGGCCAACCCCATGGAAACTCTAACAACAAGTTATCCAAACAAAGGCCAAACCCTTCCAAGAAATTCAGCAGGGAGGGAGGTAGGAGAGAAGGGAGCCTCCTTTGCTCTGGTGACTTAGGAATCTGGAAATTCCGGTGAGGCCATTGGGGTGCAGGTGTAAGGTGCTGAGCTTGCTTCCATATAAAGAAATCCCAGGCTCTAATGTGTTTCCATCTCATAATCAATTCCCTGACATCACCATCACAGCAGCTCATTACTATAAGACTTGATGGTTTAGAAAGACTTTGGCTTACAATAGCCTCATGAGATATGTGGTGTGTCCATGATCATTCTTATCTTGCAAGTGGGGAAACTGAGGCTCAAGAGGTCATGAAATCCTAGTTCTAGAGCTGGAAAGGACCTCAGAGGACATCTTATTCAAACTCTTCATTTTACAAATGAGGAAGATGAGGCCCAGAAAGGTTAAAATGGCAACAGGTGGCACAGTGGATAGACTTCTGGGCCTGGAATTGTTAGAAAGACCAGAGTTCAAATACAGCTTCAGATGCTTACAAGTTGTGTGACATTGGACATCACATAATCTCTACTTGCCTTAAGTTTCTTCATCTGTAAAATGGGGGCAATATCACCTACCTCCCATGGCCATTGGGAGAATCAAACGAGGCAATAATTATAAAGCACTTAGCAATAGTGCCTAACGCCTAGTAAATGCTACATAAATGTTAGCTATCTCCATCATCATTATTTTGTAATAGAAATAGTTTATTACTTTATTAAAAAATTAAATATAATCATATTATTTAATAAAGTAATAATATCTTTAAAATAACCAATCAGTTCATTAATAAAGATGAATAAATTACTAACATATAAAAAATGGATAAAAATGAATTACTAATTCAATAAAATTAATAAATAAGGGTTTCTTGATTTAATAATAATATTATTAAATTAATATATATTATATTATTATATATATAGTAATATATATAGTATATATATTTATATTATACTATATATATTATATATATAGTAATAGCAATACCCGCTAGCATTTTTTATAGGACTTTAGACTTACAAAGCATTTTACAAATATTTTCTCATTTGATCCTAACGGTAGCCTTGGTAGCATAGGTGCTATGGTTATGCCTATTTTACAGATGAGGAAACTGGAGCACAGAATGGTTAGGTGACTTGTTCAGGGTCACACAGCTGATACATGTCTGTGGCTAAATCTGAAGTCAAGCTCTCTTGGCTTCAAGACGAGCCCTCCAAACATTATGGTGCCACCTAGATACAGAGGAGTTGAAAATAATCGTAAGTTTGGGAGCCAGGGCACTATGGATGGTGATGTCTTTGATGGTAAGAGGAAGGACAGAAGAGAAAAGTGTACGGGGAGGGAGATGGATGAGATAATGAGTTCCATTTTGGACCTCCTGAGTTTGAGGTGTCAATGGATCATCCAGTTTGAGATGCGGGTTGATGATTCAAGACAAGAGGCAGGAGAGAGGACAGAGCTGGATACGTGGATCCAGGGATCATTATGGATGGAGCAGGTGGCTGATCCCAGGGGAGGGGGTGAGTGCACTAAGCAAGCTAGAGGAAGAAGAGAAGGCCCAGACTATCTAGATCTCTTTGGGGGACCAGGAAAGTGAAAGGGCATGAGCTGGGAGGGACCTCACAAACCAACCCTCTTATTTTACAGATGAGGAATCTGAGGTCCTTAAAGATTAAGTGACTTGCTCAAGGCCACAGAGGGAATAAGAGTCCAAGGTGGGATTTGAACCAGGGAAGTATTAGGGCTGAAAGGGAATGTAGAACATAGAAAGTTCACACTGGATAGGACCTTGAAACATCCACCACAAAACCTTAGTTCTATAAGGGCCTTAGGGATCATTGAAGCTCTTCCCCTTATTTTATGGAGGTGAAAACTGAGTCCACAAGAGAGGAAGGACCATACCCAAGATGCTACACCAACCTCAGTTTCCTCACTCATTCCAATGGTCTAATTTTGGATACATAAAAATCATTGGCATGGAGACACACCTCATAGGTAAGTAGAATGAGAAGTGACGTCTAGCTGAGTCTCAGATATCCCCCAGTGAGATCAGAGACAAAACTATAGGCCATACCAAGCCTGAAACCAAGGTAGCCCCATGGGAGTGACCAGGTACTGGAGAGATGGTAATGACCCAGCCAGTGGGCATTGCAGAGGGGAGCAGGCAGCCACGTGAGTCCTTACTCCCCTGTCCTCTTCCTGCTTACATCAGCCTGACACCTGGGAGGCTGACGCTTAGGTCCATCAGGAACCATGCCCGTTGCCAGACAATGAGCCCAGATGATGGACAGGGCATCTCTCTAAAAGAGCTATGATAATGGGTCCCATGGCCAGACAAGCCTATTTTCAGCTACATGAAATACAAAGGCCCTCTCATGCCAGAAGACAATTCAGCCCATTCACACTGTTCACTGTTTTCTTCTGGCATTCCCAGAGCCACTGTTTTCTCTGCAGCTTCTGTGAGTGAATCATTCAGAATTAATGACCCTGGGAACAATTAATTAGGAGCAGGTTCAACTCCTTCTTGCACACGCAGAGAAAATGAATTTTTGCCACCAAAATCGAAGGTAGTTGGGGACATGAAATTTATAAGATCATAGGATTTTAGACATGAGAGAGACCTTAGAACAGAAAATGTCAGAGCTGGAAGGGCCCTTAGAATAGGGAATGTCAGAGCTGGGAGGGCCCTTAGAACCCAGGCTATCAGAGCTGGGAGGACCCTTAGTACATGGAATATCTGATCTGGAGAGACCTTAGAACACAGAATGTCAGACTGGGGAAAGACTTTAGAACAGAGAATGTTATAGCTGGGACGGTCCTTAGAACAAGGAATCCTTAGAACATGAAATATCTGAGCTGGAGATACCTTAGAATGTCAGAGCTGAGAGGTCTCAATAGTTATCTGGGACAATACCTTGCTTTGTGGTTGAGGAAAAGAGAACTCAGAGAAGGGAGAGATGTGGCTAAAGTCACAGGGTCACATGGAGCAGAAGGAGAACCCAAATCTTGGCATTCTGATCCTCAGTTCAGCATCCTTTTTACTATACCACGCTGATTCCTGTGTCAACAGCTTCAATCTGCTCTGAGTTATTCAGAAGAGCTCTGGAGACAGAAAAATTGACTTGCTATCCTAGTAATTAATTGGAATCATAATCACAATAATCCCAATATTCATACAGTGCTTTATGGTTACAAAGCCCTTTCCCATATATTTTCTCACTTGGCCCTCATAACTCCCCTATGAGGTAGGAGGGACATGGGATTATTGTCTCCAGTTTACAAATGAGGAAATGGCAGCTCACTTGATCAAGGTGGGTTAGTTAATGCCAGAGCCAGGAACTGACCTCCAGCTTTTCTGATTCCAAGGTCAGTCTTCATTCTTCTGAAGCCACTAGCCTTTGGTTTAACTAGTTCTCTTTCATACTGATCAGGAAGGAGTAGCAATTTTTAGGGACCCAGGAGATTTTACCCAAATGGCTTGACCTGATGAAAATTTGCCTGGATATATTCATTTAACTGCTCTGGGCAGCCCCAAATCAAACCCTTTTTTGATCACATGAAGAACCGGACTAGATAGGCTCCAGGGTCTACTTAACAAGTCAGAGCTGTCCATGGTCCATTTACTTGTGCCATTGACCCAATAAGGAAGAAACTTGAAGACACCAGAGCAAAGGGTCCATATGTAAGGGTGATTCATAAAGGGACAATAGCCAAAGATACTTGAGCTTAACTCCTTTCTTCCTCATTGCCTTCCTTGGGTCACTTGAAGAGATCCTTAGCAGAAAATCAATCTGTCATAATGAGCACATATCACTTTACTTATTACTGGCCTGTTACCACCCTTTTCAACACTAACAGCCTATGCTCTAAAACCTTTCCAGGTATGACATATTCTAAGGCTCTTTCCAGTTCTGACATTCCCTGTTCTAAAAGCCCTCTAAGCCTGAACATTCTATGTTCTAAGGGCTTTCCAAGCTCTGACATTCTGAGTTCTAAGGGTTCTTCCAGCTCTGACATTCTAAGTTCTAAGGTCTTTTCCAGCTATGATCCACTGGCAAAAATTCAACAAAAGCTCACTCTTCTCTCCTCCTTTAGTCTTTCACTCAGACATCTCTTACTCTCTCCTCCTTCCCTCCCATCGCTGGTGAAGATTAGTTCTTTTTTTTTTTTTTGCCAATATCTACCTTTCTACATGCATTTTGCCAATATCTACCTTTCTACATGATCCCATTACATTATGTCTTCTCCAGCAGAATTTCTCTTGTATCATCCACACCTTTTACAGGCTTCAGTTCCTCCCTGTTGCCTCCTTTTATGCTGCCAACAAACACACCAATGTCTCCTCTATCCAAAAAACCCAATCCTCTTGAACTCGATCCAACCATCCCCACTAGTATCTCTCCTCCCAGTTTCTGCTAAATTTCTCCAAAAAATCATCGACCCTGGGTGCCTCCATTTCTTCTCTTCACAATTCCCTCTAATCCCTTCACAATCTGACTTCCAACCTCATCATTCAACTGAAACTACTCTTTTCGAAGTTGTCAGTGACTCTAAATCACCCAATTTAGTGGCCTCTTCTCAGTCCCCATCCTTCTTCACCTCTCTGTAGCCTCTGCCACTGTTGATCGCCATCTGTTCCTACATATTCTCTTTTCTCTAGGTGTCATTATACTGTTTTCTCCTGGTTCTCTGTCTCCTTTACTGAATTCTCCTCCAGATTCCTCTAACTACAAATGCCACTCAGGATTCTATCCTGAGTCCTCTTCTTCTATACTTCATGTAGTGTTTCCATCAGCTCCCATGAGTTCAGTGATCATCTCTATGCAGATGACTTCTAGATACAGATACATGGTAGTCCTGGTCCCTACATCACCAACTACCTTTTTGATAACTTTGACTCAATATGTCTCAAAATGAACATATTATCTTCTCCCCAAACCTTTCCACTCCCACTTCCCATTTTGCTGTCCAAGGTACCACCATCCTCCTGGCCACCCAAGCTCATAATTTCCATGTTAATCTCCCATCGTCACTTTCACTTGTATTATGCGGTCAATATTTCTATCTTCACAATATCTTTGCATGTCTCTGCTCCTCCCCACTCACACCTAGCTCAAGTTGTCATCCCCCCACACCTAACAACAGCCTTCTTGTTGGTCTCCTTGCCTCTCAAGTCTCTTCTCATCCAATTTCCATCCTCCATGCAGCTGCCAAGGGAATTTTTCTTAAAGTATAGGTTTGGCCATGTCACCTCCCTGCCTCAATCAAACCCAGTAACTCTCTATTATGTTCAGGAACAAATATAAAGCCCTCTGGCTTTTAAAGCCTTTCACAATCCATCCTCTTTCTGCCTTCCTAATCTTCCTTCACTTAATTCCCTACTATGTATTCTACAGTTCAACTATTCTGGCCCACTTGCTATTCCTGGAACACAATACTCCATCTCCACCCTCCTTGTTTTTGCATTGGCTGTCCCCCACACCTAGAATGCTTTCCCTCCTCACATCTACCTTTTAGTTTTCTTGACATCATTCAAGACTCAGCTCAAATAATACCTTCTGTAGGAAGCCTTTCCCAGTTCCCTGGCTTCCTTCTGAGATTACTTTTCAAATACTTTTGTTCATATCCTATATGTATTTAGGGATTTGCTTATTGTCCAGTCTCCCAGCCCCCTCCCTCCCCTCCACCCCCAGTTATGAGCTCCTAGAGGGCAGAGAGATCATTTTTGCCCTTTTTTTGCATCACCAGAAATGATACCTTACACATAGCATTAATAAATGCTGGTTGATTGATTCAGCATTCTAAACACCCCTCCCCACTTCTGACATTCCAAGTTCTAAGCTCAACATCTCCCCTTCACCACACACACACACACACACACATACACACACATCTCTAATATCTAAAGACATTTGGGGCAAAGGAAATCCTATGGTACAGTGGGATTTAACCAGCATATATTAAGCTCCTACTCTGTACAAGAATACTGTGCTCAGGGTTGGATGAGATAGAAAGTTTAAATAAGATACAGACTCTATTTTCATAGAAGTTATAGTCTAGCTGGGGGGTGGTACAGAAAGACATTCAGAGACTCTAAGTTCAAATCCTACCTTGACACACTACTTGTGTGTCAGTATTATTTAATTTCCCTGGGCCTCATTTTCCTCCTCTATAAAACATATGGCCTTGATGGCTGCTAACGTCCCTTCTGACTCTAAGCCTATGATTTTATATGAAGAACCAAAGGTGGCATTTTAGTGCTCCCTGTTATGTTAGACATCATTCCAAGATCTATTTTTATAAGAATATGAAAAAGGTGTGGGAATAAAGCAGGTGAAAATTTGGCCCCTGGTCAAAGGGCACAAGTCCTGGGGTTTCCTCCCAGCTAAAAAGGTAAATAAATAACCAGAAACGATAGCTGAATAACTCAATAAGTAAGTAGGGTTGGTAGCTGCCTGGTGGGCAGAAGAGAGGGGAACACATGTGAGTGTGAGGAACAGCAAGGTCAGGTCACCTATGGGTCAAAACTGATGAGCCTCCTCAGAAGTTACCATCTCCCTTCAGTGTTCCACCAGGGCAAAGGTAGAAAGCAAAACAGAAAACTGTTTATATTTTTCTTCCTTTATCACCAGGAGGAGCCTATCTACCATGATGACATCTCTGATATCCACCTCCGTCTTTAAATAGCTCTGGTTGCATGCCAGGAAGTGGCATAAGATTAAAGTCTAGGGTTCTAAGCCAAAAAAAAAAAAATGTTGTAATGGAATTATCTGAGTTTTTATTTCCTGGAAAATAAACAAATGGTAAGAACTTGGGCAAGCTACCTCTCTGGACCTCACCAAACTGGATTTAACAAGCATTTATTAAGTATCTACTGTGTGCATGGCATTGGGCTAGGAACTAGGGAGAGGAAGAAAAAATTTATCAACAGACCCTGACCTCCAGCAGCTTACATTCTGCTGGGATCCCTAAGATCAAGGATTGTAGCAGATGGTCTGGAACTGAATGGGACAAGGATATCCTTACCTCCACATCAGTGTAGGGGCTTGTCCATTTATTTATATCATTTTCATTGCTTTATCACCGGATACCGGCTCTCAATTGTACAAATTGTGTTTCCAGTCAATGTCAGTGACTTAATCGTTGTTTCTGTTACTGCTGTTATTGCTGGAGACAGCCTGGTATGGCCAGAAAGAGGGTTGGGGCTTGGAGTCAGAAGATCTGGGTTCCAGTCTGACCACATACCAACTGTATAGCCATTGGGCAAATTACTTTCTCTCTAATCTTTGGTTTCCTCATCCATAGAATGGGTGTAATAACACTTGTCCTACTTACTCAAAGGGTTGTGGTGAGAAAAACATTTTGCAATGCATAAAACACTAGATAGGCTTTCAGAATATGCTGATGATAAATGTTTAACAATCAGCTCTGGAGGGGGGGAACTGCATGAAACACATTTATGCTTAATCTTCGTTACTGTCATTTTCTGAAATCTTGTCAAGCAATAAAATAATAAATCAAGCCCTCATTTCTAACATTTACTGATTTCCAAGTTGTCCCACGGTGGAGTAAGCACTGGGCTTGGAATTAGGAACTTTTTGATTGAAACCTCACCTCAGACACTTGCTAGCTGTGTGACCCTAGGCAAGTCACTTCACCCTGTTTGCCTCAGTTTCTTCATCTGTAAAATGAGCTGAAGAAGGAAATGGCAAATTGCTCCAGTATCTTTGCCAAGAAAACCTCAAATTGGGTCTTGGAGGGTTGGACATGACTGAAAAGTGATTTAACAACAGCAAAGCTGTAAATGCTCACACTGAAAATTTAACAATCACTCCATGAACTGGTTGGAGCTACCAGTTATTCATTGTCATCACAATGACAATAGTAACAAATACAACAATCTAATACAATAATAAATAAACAGATAGGTAAGTAAATAGCTGTGTACCCTTAACCAAGTGACTGCACCTCAGTTTCTCTAGCTAACGAAATTTCAGTTATTGTATTTGATAACAACTAGCATGTGTATAGTACTTTTTAAGGTTTATGAAGCACTTCATACCTTAAGCTTAAATATTTATCTTAATTTTGTATCTTAATCTTAAAATTAATCTAATCTTAAGTAATGACAATGCAATACTAATCAGTTGATTATTAAGAGAGGCACGGCCTTATAGGAAGAAGGAAGCTTTGGTCCCACTGCACCCTGCCCTGGTCTAATCCCATCTGCAGTCTTGTGTTCAGTTTTTAGTGACGAAGTTTGGGAAGGACATTGGTAAGATGGGGAGATCCAGTGGAGGAATCCAGGATGTCAAAGTCTATACCATAGAGGGATTGGTTGAGGAAACTGAGGATGTTTAGCCTCAAGGAGACACAGCAGGGACATGAGAGGTGTCTTGGGTTATCACATGGAAGAGAGCTTAAGCTTGGGTTGCTGGACTTTAGAGAACCAAGTTGCTGGGAACAAGGCGTGGAATGGCAGAGGAACAAATTTAGGAACTCATAAGAAAACTTTCCTTAGCAGAAAATGGAACAGGCTGCCTTGGGAGGTAGTGGGATCCCCCTTCAATGGAAGTCTTCAACCATAGGCTGGATGGCCATGCCATAGAGAGGATTTCTGTTCTACTAAGGGTTGAACTAAATGGCTAGGAGAATGTTCAACATGCTTTTTTCTGCTGATCTAAAACCCGACATCCTTCAAGGCTTATCATTCCAGAAAGCCTTCCCTGACCGTTCCAGCCCACAATGAACTTGGATCCAGGTATAGGCTAGAGCTAGCTGCCCTCCAGTCTGATTGTCCAATTTCCAATGTGAGCTTTTACATCTCAGAAATTGACCAACTCCCCAAATTAGGGCTTAGTTTCTTGTTCTTTGGATTGTTCTGCTTTGAGAATGTGATGGAGAAAATGCCAATAATGCAAAGTAAACTTAAAAGTAGGTTGTGGATAGTGTTTTGTTTTTTTAAAGGAGAGACAAAAAAAATTTTTTTTGAGACAGTAAAGGTTATATGTGACTTGCCCAAGGTCACATAGCTAGTGAGTATCTGAGGTCAGATCTGAGCTCAAGTCCTCTTGGCTTCCAGGATGGTGCTGTCCATTGTGCCACCCAGTTGCCCCTTAAGAAAGCCTATTATTAAGCACTTACCAGTATACCCCTCCTCTGGATTCCCATACTGTTTTCAGAACCATATTAATTAGTGTTCTCTCGTTCCTCCTTGGGCAATAGTTCCCATATCTCTTCCTGAAATTGCAAATTCTGCCAAGGCAAGGACTCTATTTTCTACTGGTCACAGCAGTGCTCAATGCCTGATGATTTATCTGTTGATCAAAAGCATCTAGATGGTGCAGTGAATAGATCTGGAGTCAGCGAAACTTGAGTTTAAATCCTGCCCCAGACATTTATTGGGCAATTTACACCTCTGTCAGTCTTAGTCTCCTTGTCTGTAAAATGGGGATAAGAATAACTTTTACCTTCCAGGGTTATTGTGAGGACCAAATATTTTACAAACCTAAAGGCACAATATAAACATTGTTCAATCATGTCTGACTTTTCATGACACTGTATGGGGTTTTCTTGACAAAGATACTGGAGGGGTTTACCATTTCCTTCTCCAGTGAATTAAGGCACAGAGAGGGTAAATGATTTGCCTGGGGTCACACAGCTAGTGTATGCGGTTGGATTTGAATTCCAGATCAAGTGCTCTACCCACTGAGTCACATAGGCTGCCTCTATAGAAATGTTAGCTGTCATTGATTGATAAATCACTTTGTTTTGGAGAGCGTCTTTATTCTAAACATCTTTAACAAGTTAATTCATGTTCCTCTTTCACAGTTATAAGCTGTCAATGCAGAAATCATAGAACGAAGAATGTCAGAGCTGGACAGGAACTCAGAACAGAGAACATCAGAGATGGAAGGGACCCTAGAATACAGAATGCTAGAACGTAGAATGTCAGAGAAGAAAATGTCTTAAAGATCACATAATCCTACATTCTCCCCTCCCATTTTACATACGAGGAAACTGAGGTCCAGAGAAAGGAAGACACCTGGCCAAGATAATGTAACAAAACCCAAGTTTAGTGTCCCTGAAAAGAAAATACATCACACTTGGAGAAACAAAGGCACAAAAAGTGTATTCCTGCCCAGCCCCGAACATATTGCAGAAAGGAGGGTAGAGGTGACTGGGAGTGGGGATGGCTTACTTAATTCCCAGAAGTCAAGTGATGAGCTTTGAGAAAGAACAGGAGCTTCAGGAAATGAATAGTGAGTCCCCCTTGACCCTGCTACATATCCTTATAAAGTGAAAAGACTTTTCATGAGTCAGGCAGACTTGATCCCCGCTCTTTCATTCAGGGTGCATTTTTTCCTCCCTCATCTATTTCTTACAGAACCTTTCACTGCTCCTGGGATGAAGTCATAGACCAGTCAGCATGCTGCCTTGTGGTAACTTTCCTCTGAACTGTCGGCTCACAAATATGCCAGCCTTGGTCACAGTTGGCAGGCTTCTGGAATGGAGAAGGCATTGGGCTACAAGTCAGGAGATCTGGATCTTTGTTCCAGTCCCACACTGACTCAGAAGTGGGCAAGCCATTGATGTGGGCTGCAGCCTCTCTATATTTGATATGGGGACATGCCTATCCTACCGACCTCACAGCCTACTCTAAGAACCTAATAAAATCTTCAGTGTGAAAATGCTTTGGGAAAAAAAAATGCTTTGAGCAAACAGAGCTTAAAAGGCATCTGGGGTTGGTTTGCTTTGGGGCGGGGTTTTTTGGACTATACATGGGATTTGATCTGTATGTACCTGGTATAGACACTCCTCTCAGGTTGGGGGAGAGAAAAGAGGGATAGGGATAAGGCTGTCTCTCCATCCCCACCCCCAACCCCCAAAGAGAGAAAGGTAGCTTTGAAAGCTCAATTATGAATTTAGTACATACACTTAAAAAGAAAGGCAAACTCCCTATAATAGAAACCGCAGTTTCATATACAAGCCCTTTCTTTTATTTTACAATGCATTCAGAAATGTTCATTTTATTGGGTGCTGAATTTCAGAAATTAAAGAGTAAGCTTTTTTTCTTTAAAGAGAAAAAAATGAATAAAACATAATAATTATCCCTGAGTAAAAATTAAAATTCCCCTTACTCATGTACTTGCCTATAACTTAGTGTTAGAAAATGTCTTGGGACCCAAAAAAGCTATGTGACTTGTCTAGGGTTACACAGTCAGCCCATGTCAGTGGGAGGAAATGGACCCTGGTCTTCCTGACTAAGCCAACCCATCATCCATAGCACCACCTTGCCTTGCTAAAGTAAAAAGAATGGGAGGAGTAGGAAGGCTTTATTGAGCTTTTTCTATCCATAAGGTACAAGATACAAAGCTAAATTGTCCATAGATAGCCTGCCATTTTATTTTTCCTTTTTACTATTCTGAACTAGGTAAACACTAACATGAACAAGCACCAGAAAAAGAAGATTACATGTGAAATTTTGAGTCTCTTCTATCTACTCATTTGTCTATCTTTCTATTTATCTGTCATCCTATCTCCCTTCCACCTTCTCTCTATCTACCCTCTTTCCATCTGTCTATTATCTTGTAATATAATAAAATTCAATACATAAGTTCTTTTAAATATCCTTTTTATTTTTTAAATATATATTTTATTTTCCCCCAGTTACATGTTAAAAGAAATTTTTACCATTTGTTTTTTTTTAATTTGATTACTAAATTCTATCCCTCTCTTTTCTCTTTTCTCCCTCCCTTCCTACTCCCTGAGACAGTAAGCAATCAGATACAGGTTACACATGCCCGATCATGCAATACATAAGTTCTAAAGCTGTCTTATTTGTCTAGGATTTCCTTTGAATTCACCTGCCATTTTGACAAAAGTGATATGAGAATTCTCTCCCTGCTCCCCTGAGAGAAGCCAGCCTGCTGCCCAATACCAGTGCTGTGATCCATCCTGAAGTTCAACTCAAAAGACACCACAAAGGTTTCCATTCAACAATTCAATTCAACATTTACTAAGTACCTAAAATCAATTAATCATCAAGCATTTGTTTTTAGCTTTTTAATTTTTTTCAGTTAATGGGCATTTTAAAATTATCTGTCTTCTATATTCTCTCAAGTCCCCCTTCTCAAAATTTTCCTATTGACCTTAAAGATTTGTTACACTCCAGCACTCCTGAAACAAGCAATATATGCGCACATACACATAGTTGTACATACACACACATAGTATGGAACACATGCATGTATGTATATGTAATATATATGAATGTATACGTATCATACACATAGGTTTATGTAATATATGCATAGACAGATAAGAAATTAAAGAATTTTACAGATGGAAGAGACTTTAGAATATAGAATGTCAGAGTAAGTCAGGACCTCAGAACCTAAAATGTTAAAGCTAGAAGGAAATTTCAAAGACAAAATGTCAGAGGTGAGAGGGATTTCAGAAAATAGGATGTTAGAAGAAACCTTAGAACAAAAAATATGTTCTAAACTGGGAAGGCCTTTAGAACATTGAATATTAGCTCTGGAAGAGACCTTGGGAACACAGAATGTCTGAGCTGGGAGAGATTTAAGAATATAGAATATCAGAGTTGGAAGGTACATTAGAACACAGTTATTCAAGCTGGAAAGGACCCTAGAATATAGAATCTCAAAGCTGAAAGGACTGTTAAAACATAGAATGTTTGAGCCGAAAGGGACCTTAGAATATAAAATGTCTGAGCTGGGAAAGATTTAAGAACCTAGAATATCAAAGGTAGAAAGGACCCTAGAACATAGAATGTCAGAACTGGAAAGGACCCTAGAACACAGAATATCAGGGCTGGAAGGGATCTTAGGGCATAGAGTGTTAGAACATAATGTGTTTAAGTTGAGGATTTTAGAACATATAATGTCAAAACTAGACAGGTCTTAAAATATAGAATTTACAAACTGAGAGAGATCTTAGGAATTATCTGATACAGAGAAAGAATTATGGAGTCTGAATGCAGATCAAAGTATACTATTTTCACTTTTTTTTTGGTTTTGTTTTTGGTGACTTTTCCCTTTTGTTCTGTTTCTTCTTTCATAACATGACTAATGTGAAAATATGTTTACATGATTGTGCATATATAACCTGAGTTGCTTGCCTTCTTGGAGAAGGGGAAAGGAGGAAAAAAATGAAACTCCAAAGCTTATAAAAAATGGATGTTGAAAACTATCATTACATGTAAGTGGAAAAAATAAAATACTATTTACCAAAAGAAAAGAAATTTTCTGATACAATCCTGTCACTTTACACAGCAGGAAATTGAGATCTAGGGAGGAAAAGGGATTTTGCCAAGAACTAACACTGAGTTACTGTATTGGCAAAGGCAGGCTATAAATCTGTCTCTTGATTTCAGTCATGACTATTGATAATCGTGAAATTTCTCCCTTTAGAAAGGCATTTCTAAAAGTCAACATTCCTCTCCTCTACCCTCTCTAATTTGCTCAGTTTATTCAAAACCCTACATGGTATCAAATAGACTAAAACCCATAGGAAGTAATAAATGACATATCGCAGTCATAAAAACCATTATTAGACTATGAAGGATTTAGGGGTGATGATTTATAATACTTAATACTAAACATCCATAAAAACCAAGTAATCTCACTTTGAGTGTTTATGTTTGAGTTAATGATTGCCAAAGGATAAAATATCTACCAGGATTAGGAAGAGAGATGATAGAGGCAGTCTGGCCCAATGTGTGCGATGACCCAAGATGCCCCTGGTATCAATCAGTTATGTGAGCATGAGCAGATCACTCAAACGTCTCGACCTCAGTTTTTACACCTGTCAAATGGGGATATCGATCAATTAATCAGTCAACAAGCCAGGTACTGTACTAGGTGCTAGGGATAACAGTTACGAAGACTGAAGCTAATCTCTTGTTTTCAGGAGCAATGCTATATGTAGTACCATTTCCCCTCTTGGCTCTCCCTCTGATTCTGGCTCAACTCCACCATCATGCCTCGGCTACCTCTCGCTACAGAACTTTCTTTAGGGCATGGGACCTCTTCACCCTAAAATATGCATCTTTCCTTGAAGTTTTCCCAGCCTGAAACATCCCTCCACCATGTCAGCCCCCTTTTCCCATTGGTAAGTTCCTGGGTGGGGGCTTTGGGTCTCCATTTTGGGGAGCAGCCCAAGACAATATTCATCCCCTTTTGACTTTGCTTCTGATTTTCTGGGCTTCAACTCCAAGCCCCTAAGCATTCACCCTTCTCCACATGCACACTTGTCAGTTTTCTTTTTGCTTTGTCTTCCCCTATTAGAATATAAGCACCAGGCTTGGCATACAGCAAGAGCTTAATAAACTCTTGTTGCCTGAGTGTCTAGCTACTTCCCAGGACTACTTTAAGGCTCAAGTGAGATAATATACGAGAAGTATTTCATAAACTTGTGAATATCTAAACATGTAAATATCTGAACTTTCATTACCTTACAGACCATCCAATCTAACCCCCTCATTTTCCCACTAAGAAACTCAGACTCAGAGAAAAAAAAGGACTTGCTTAGTCATACAGAATGTAGGTAGCAGGGCTAAGACTTGAACCCCGCTCAGTGGTGCAGTGGATAGAGCACCAGGCCTGGAGTCAAAAAGACCTGCATTCAAATCCAGCCTCAGCCATTTATTAGCTGGTTGGAAAAAGCCATTTAACCCTGTTTGCCTCAGTTTCCTCATTTGTAAAATGAGAAGGAAATAGTCAACTACTCCAGATCTTTGCCAAGAAAACCCTCAAGAAGTCCATGAAAAGTGAGACATGACTGAAATAACTGAAAAACAACAAAGGATCATACTACCTAAGCTGGAGAATCATAGATGCACCAAATTTCAGATCAAAAGGGACCTTAGCAGCTATCAGTCCAACTCAAGCCCCAAAGGAATCTCCAGTATAATATATCCAACAAATGATCTTCCAGCCTCTGCTTTGTGACAAATGATTAATACTGATTGGAACAAAATAGGAGTCTAATTAATCATCCATCGCATCTTGAAGACCTCCAAGGAGGAGGAGCCCACCATCCCTCAAGACAGACCATTCCTTGTATGGGAAGTATTTCCTGATATCAAGCCTAAATCTATAGAATGAAGGCCTGATAGATGAAATTCTCAGCCATGGCTGTACTTGTAGTAGGGAGAAAAGGGCCAGATTTAAAATTAGGAGAAACCTTTTAGTTCAGATCCTTCTTTGGGTATTTCCCAGCTCTAGCACCCCAAAGCATCCTGGGGCAGGGGAAGGAGCTGCTGAACCCTAAGTGACTCTTGTTACCTGTATTATTACCTTGGACAGGTCACTTCATCTGTGTGGGCCTCAGTTTCCTTATCTGTAAAATAAGCTGATTAGATTGGATGGCCTCTAAGATCCATTCCATTTCTAAATCTAGGGTCCTTTAAGTCCCCAATACTATTTAAGTCTCCATTTCCCCCTCTGAATGTGGTATTTATTTCACAGGACTATCAAGAGGTTCCAGCCAAATAGCGCATGGGAAGTACTCTGCCAGCTATTATTGTGTGACTCTTCAAGAGAGAGGTATTACTTTCTGTATTGGAGGGTATGTATACACTAGGAAAGCATGCAGAATCAAAGCTCTAGAGTTGGAAGGAGATTTGAGGGCCATCTAGAGCATGTTTATTCAGCAAGGTCTTTCCAGGTTTCTTTTTTCATCCTCCTTTGCATTGGAAGTCAGTATGGCTTAGTGACTGGAGTGAGTCAGTCATAGAGTAAGGAAGACCTGGATTCCAGTCTCACCTGTGACACCTACTGACTGTGTGACCCTGGCCAACTCACTGACCCTCTCTTTTCCTGAAGCAAAGTTACAAGAGCCGATGCAGAGTCATCTTGGCAGAGGGAGTCCCCGTGCCAGGGATTCCCTGTACTGATTAAAAATCAGATCTATCCCCAAACCAAAAACTTAATCACCTTGGAGAATTCCATATCACTAAGGCTTGACTATTTAAACTACCACCCCATGACTGAATGCTTAGGTTGTTTCCAGGTTTTTTGTAGTTACAAATAATGCCACTTCAAATATCTTTAATCAGAAAACTCTTTTCTTTATTTATTTTTAACATTCTCAGGTCATTAGAGACTCAAAACAGTGCCCCTCCTCCCTTGATGGCTGAGGCAGGCTTAAGGCAGTGTCTTATTAATAATAACTGTCATTTGTAGAAGGCTTAAAAATGTGTAAAGTACTGTATGTCTTACTTGAGACTCTCAGTCTGTGGGGTGGGTGCTGGAGGGATTACTGTTACCAGTTTACAAATGAGGACCCTCAGGCTCTGAAGGATTAAATGATTTGCCCTGCCTGTGTTCACACAGCTAGCAAGTCTTAGGGGCAACACTGAAATACTTATCTTCCCAATTCCAGATCTAGCAAGCTAGTCATTCAGTATTGTTCTTCAGTGCTGACTGTTCCCAGTCACCAAGGTCCCGAAAACCAGCCAAAATCCAGGAGCGTGGATGGATAGGTCCCATTGAATCACCATTGACTAGGACAGCTACATAAAACAGTGAAAATGACAGCTCCCACTTATCTAGTGTTTTATAGTCTTTGAAGTTCTTCCCTCCCAACAGACCTGTTCCATTGGTTACGGGAGAGGAATTGTCCCCATTTTATAGATGAGGAAAATGAGAGTCAGAGAGACAAAAGAAAATGGACCTTCCCAGTCTGGCTAATATATGACTCTCTTATTGATCTCCTTGAGATGCCTCACACCACAATTCCATTTCCATCTCCATTCCTTTGCCCAGGCTGTGCCCCCTCCTTGGAATACATCCTTTCCTCATCTTTACTTTGTAAAATCTCTAGTGTCTTTCAAAGCCCAGCTCAGAAAGACACATCAGCCCTGTCCTGTTCCATGACCCTCTCTCCCAACTGTGAATGCCTTCCCATTCTCCACTAAAGCTACTTTGTGTTAATTTTGTGTCTATTTTGTATCAATGTATATGTGTACATACTGTTTCCCCCTCTCCAAAAAATGGAAGCATTTTGAGAGCAGAGACTGGTGTCTCTGTATCTCTTGCTTCTAGCACAGTATTTGGTCCAAATTAGGTACTTAACAAATACTGATTTGTTTATTATTTTTTCAGATTTATTAATTTATTTGTTTTCAATTTTTAACAATCACTTTCATAAGTTTTACATTTTCTCCCCCTCCCTCCCCAAGATGGCATGCAATCTTATATGGGCTCTACACCTATATTTATATTAAACATATTTTCACATTAGTCATGTTGCATAGAAAAATTATAACAAATGGGAGAAACCATGAGAAAAACCAAACAAAACCCAGTATAGCAAAGGAGAACATAGTTGCTTCAGTCTGCATTCCAACTCCATGGTTCTTTCTCTGGATGTGGAATACGTTTTGCTTGAGTCCTTGTTTTAGGAATGTTTTAGGTCTTTGCATTGCTGTGAAGGGCTAAGTCTACCAGAAACAATCCTCACACACTGGGGCTGTTACTGTGTAATAATGTTCTCCTGGCTCTGCTCCCTTCACTTAGCTATGTATAGCAGTCAGTGTGCCAAGCAGTGGGGATACAAAAAGAGGGGAAAGATAGTCCCTGCCCTCAAGGAGTTTAAGCTCATCCTTGTTACATCATCAACCAACATCCACAATGCCTACCACATGACTTGTTCCCCTCTGCTTTGTTGACAGAGTAAGGAAAGCAGAGACTCGTGGACTCTCTGACAAAGACGTCTCTGGGAGAACCGGGAAGAAATCAGAAGGAATTGTTAAAGTCCCAGCTGCTACTGACCTTGTGACATGAATTCATCAGCACAAATTCCTTTGGGTTCTCTGCCCTCTACCTCAGGCAGCTCATCAGCACAGCCCAATCCATAAGAATTCCCAAGAGGACATAGACAGTGACAGGGGAACTTAACATAGACACACAGGGCACATAGAGGGGTACACGTAGCCCCAGGGTAGAGGACTGATTCATGCTCTCCTCATAGCTATTGCAGCAACTACTGCCTTCCACCCCTCCTCCCTTCTGCTGCCCCTGCTTTCTTGACTCTGCTAATGAGACACAGGGATACAACATAGGGACGTATTTCCTGAAACTGGGATTATGCTCACAAAAGACAAGATATGAAGAATGTCCCAGTTATAAAAAATGGTGCATGGAGTCATATTGGAATTAGAAGGCAGGATGACTTGATGCTGGGCCACCAACATGCTCTATGGATTCAAGAGTCTTCTAATTCCCCTCTTCCCCTTCCCCCACCCACCTAGTACATAACTTAGCTTGCCCTGCTATAAAGGAGATTGGGACCCACTCATCTCACACATCAACATGATAGAATGGTGGAGAACTGTCACGTTAGGTGGGCCAAGTCCAAGGGCAGCCGCCCCCAGGACCATCACTGAGATTGCTTTAGATTGAAGACCTGCTGCAATGGAGATCCAACAACCCCTCCTTGGTGATTGCCATTGTGCTCTCTCCCCCAACACAGCCCAGACTTTAAGCCTTCCTTCCCTAGAGTAACTGAATAGAGATCCATTGTTTTAGGTGTCAGAAACTTCTGGGATTCTTCTGTGGCATTCACATCTAAAATTACTGGGGAAGGTTAGGACGGGTATATTTTGATGTCTTTTGGCATTCATGTTTTAGCATTTAGCCAAAAGAAAGAACCTGGACCTGTGATTTCTTAGTATGAAGAATTCCTGGGCTAGAAAATGCCCTATCACTGCAGGCTGGTATCTTCTCTGCCAGGGCTGCTTAGGGCCCAAGAGTTGCTGATGGCCCAGGGTAAAGCAGCCATTCACCAATGATTATATCATACTGCTTCAGTGTACCAAACTGTGGTCATAACCATTCCTGGGATATCATTATGGAACTATAAAGCAAAACTCTGAAGGAGCTGAATCAGGGACCTCACTTTATTTGGTTTAGTCAAGTAGGCCAGATGTGTCAAGGTAATATTGGTTGATATATAGATGACATAACATCAAAGAAGGTGAACTTGGACCTTTAGTTTCAAAGTTGGAAGGGATAAGGGTCAGTGGACAGAAGGAGGGAGAAAAAGAGAAAGCACTGTCATGCATGTGAAACCATGGAGCCCAGAAATATGTAGGGTATATGTCATTGGCATGTAAGGATGACAAAATGGAGGCAACTCTGGGTTTGGATATGAAGTACACTTAGGTTCTTGGTCTTACGTTATCTCTTCTGAAATTCCCTCACAGATCTGGCATTGTATGTGCCAAGGTCCCTCTCAGCTCTGACCTTTTGTGTTCTAAGGGACCTCCCTGCTTTGACCATCTGTGTTCTAAGGACCTCCCAGCTCTGACATCCTGTGTCCTAAGCTCTCTTCCAGACCTTCTATTCAATGTTTCTATGATTAGATGAATTTGTCTAGTCTCAAATGGGGATGACACCCCCTTCTGCCCCTGCACCTCAGCTAACCCACAGGGCCCAGGCCTTCGCCAACTTCTTGGTCCTAGTTTCCTCAGCTATAACATGAGAAATGATCATCACAAATATGACTAAGAATTGAAAAATTGCATTGAAAGTTAGATGTAGTGACTAAGAGGAAGGAAGGAGGTGTCCCTCTGTCCCTCCCCAGCCCGGCATGCTCCCAGTTGTTTCTCAATTGTCCCTGGCAACGTCTGGTAAAGCTGGAGGAACATAGGTGTGGATGAACAGAAGGTGTTTCCAGAAAGCTGGCTAAGCACAGCATTGCAACAATCTCCTCACTGCTCCCGCTGACTCTTTCCTGGAATCACTTCCACATTAGCTGATTCTCTGGGTCCAGATAAGTTTTATTCATGTAGGCATCTGGCCATGTTATTCTCCTGCTCAAAGGTCTTCTCCAGCTCCCCATTGTCTACCAAGTAAAGTAGAAATTCTCTTACTTGGCATTCAAGGTCCTTCACCACCTGGAGCTATCCTACTATTCAACAGCCTTATCCTATATCAGTCCTCTCTACGTAACATACTTAAGGTTCTATCCAAAATGGAGGGCTTTTCCACTAGGATATTCCACGCACTCATGCCCATCTGAAAGACTTTCTCCTCTTCTCCTTCTTGTCATTGGTTCTTTAAAGCCCAGTTCTAATGCCCTCTGCTCCTGGAAGCTACCTTTACCCCAGATCCCCTGGCTAGATCATGACCTTTGCCCTCAGAGGTCATGCTTTACTTTCTTTTGTGCCTCTAAAATGATCAGACCATGTCATACCCAGTCTCTTTTTGTGTTTGATGCTTTTACCAGATTGGGAACTCCACAAGGGTAGGGATCTTGTCTTAATTTAATTTTGTATTACTCCCAATGCCTGGCACAGGTCTAATTGAATGAACAAATTTTACAGATAAGGAAACTGATGTAACCTGCTCAGGGTCTCACAGGGAGTCACTGAGCCTCTCAAAGCGCTGCATTATTTGGTCTCCATTACATCCAACACTATTGGCCCAGCCCTGAGAATGCCCCAAAAGCAAATCGAATTGGGACTCAACCTTGGCACTCTGCTGGGGACCACCTGTCCCTGGGGGCCCGGCCCAGTCACTAGAGAGGAGCCAGCATGCTGGTGAGAACATGGCAGGCTAGGCATGCACTCGCTTGCCTGAGAATGGAGCCAAGAGGGTGAGCTCACCCCTGATTCAGCCTCCCAAGCACGCTGGGTGGAGCACAAGGGGGTGGGGGTCTCTGCCCAGGGAGAGGTGGTGCCTAAGACAGCTTTAACAGGCAAGGTGCGTGCTGCAGGCTCAAAAGCCAGGTGTGTGAGTCAATGGAAGAGGTGACGCCTTTCCCTTAAAAGGGGAACAGCTTAGCTCTTTCCATGGTCCCCTGCCCATCACATCATCCTTAATAAAAAAAAAAAAGAGCAAATCTAAGAGTTGGCACCATTTTTTAACTGAGGTAATATTTCATGATCTTTTACAAATAAAGGATGAAAGCAACCACAAACAGAATCCAAATGAACAGGAGGTTCAGATATGTGGGGCAGGACAGAAACGGGGCCTAAGGAACATGAGTAAGGTGGAGAATCATGCCAGGGTGGCTTTCCCACTCATTGTGCTCAACTTCATATCTGCCATCTCCCCCTAAACAATCTGTCCTTGAGGAGGGATTCAGGGCCCTCATGGGCTTTCCTCACCATCATGATAGTAGAAAGGAGCCTTGTCAGCCCTGTCCAGAGAGGACCTTGGAATAAGGACTGTCACAGCAGGAGAGGGTACTTAGAACATGGAAGGTCAGAGTTGGGAGGGCCCTTAGAACCCAAAATGTCAGAGCTGAGAAGGCTCTTAGAGCACATAATGTCAGAGCTAGGAGAGCCCTAAGAACATAAAACATCAAAACTGGGAGGGTCCTTAGGACAGAGAATATCAGATCAGGAAGGGATCTTAGAATGGAAATTATTAGAGTTGGAAGGGATTTTTAACCTAGAACTTCAGAACTGGAAGGAATCTTAGAACATAGGCTGTCAGAGCTGAAAATACTGATTCATTTTTGTTCATGTTGTTTCATTGTACTCAGCACAATGTCTGGCACATGGTTGTAGTATTCCTAGCACCTAACACGGAGCCTGAGATATTGTAGACACAATATTGTTGTTAGGTTGAATTGAATTGAATGAAAGTTGGTTCCTTCCTTTAAAAGGTAATTTTTTCTCAGTATGACATCACTGCCCTTCCCTTCATCCTGTTCCCAAACCCCTTGGCTTATCCTAGAAGCAGGACAAAAAGCCTCTATTCCTATCATAGAGCAGAGAACTCCGGATTTGGATTCAGAAGACTTGAGTTGGAATCCTGGCTCTTTTACACTCGAACAAATTCCTTGTACTCTACAGCCATGTCTTTCCTTCTTTGTCTCTTCTTTTTTAAAAGGTCTATTGAAAATAGATTTGGGCTTTCCCTTTCTCTCTCACACCTCCTGGATCTGTTTGGTTCTTGGTCTCCCTAACATACTGAGCATGTAACATTGTACTGGATGGCCTCTACTGTCTTTTCCATCTCTAATGTCTATGATCCTCCTGTCAGTGGTCAGACCTCCACCCCACCCCCAGCACTGTTCCCCCGGCAAAGAGCCTTTCTTGAGGTCAAAGAAGGCTTCTGGGACTCAATGCGCTCCAAGAACCTGAATTAGCCAGTCTGACCCAGGTCAGGGGGGATGGGGGCAGGTGTACAATAATGAGAACCCAAGGTATACAAACACCTGGCACTGGGCATGGATTAATCAGTAACCTAGTGATATGATTAAAGTCTCTAATGACTCCTAGCTGCTACACACACCTGAGTAGCAACAACTTACAGGGGTGGGGAACCTGTGGCCTTAAGGCCACATGTGGCCTTCTAGGTCCTCAGATGTGGACCTTGAACTGAATCCAAACTTTGTGGCTTCAATTTTGATTCAGTCACACTTGAGGACCTAGAGAGCCACATGTGGCTTCAAGGTCACAGGTTCCTCATTCCTGATTATTAAGATAAAAATTTTAAAAGTCTTCAGCTGGAAAACTGATCCTCTAAAGAGCAACTTGACATGAGTCCAATGGAGAAACCACACAGGAACTCAGAGAAACATGAGTACAGTGGGAAAGAGCAATGCGTCTGGAGTCAGAGGACAGGGACAAATCATTTCCCTTGGCCTCAGTCTCCTTATCTGCAAAATGGTGCTGAACTAGAACTAGTTCTAGAGTTTATTCTAGAGCTATGATCTTATCATTTATAAAATTGGATACAGAAGAAGGAAAGTAGAAAAAGTTAACTCAGTGACCATTAAAAACAATATTTAAAAAAATAACAGAATTCCAAGTCAGAAGTTCTTAACTTTTTTGATGATCTCTACTCCTTTGGCAGTAGTCTAATGAAACCTTGGAAGCTCTTCTCAGAAAAATGCATAAGCTAAAAGACATAGGATTGCTAAGGAAACGAATGACAGGGTGTCCCAAAAGTCTTAGGGAAGTTTTAAGCTCCCAGTTTAAAGCTACTTAAGCTTAAAATGGCCCTAAAGACCTAAAAAGATAGCAGAGTATAGAAGAAGAGCTTGGGTTTCCCTGATCTCTTGTCTGGTTCCCCTCCCAACTTTCCATTCTGTTGTGCAGCTCTCTAACACACTGACCTTGTAATTTTATATATTATAGGTATCTGTATTCTTACCCATTGCTCTGATAAATTATAAGCTTCATGAGAGTATTAGTAAAACTACAGCTGGTGATCGATAGAACACTACATCTGGAGTCAGGAAGACCTGAGTTCCAATCTGATCACAGATACTTATTAGCTATGTGACCCTGGGCAAATCACTTCATCTCTGCTTCAGCCTCCCCATCCATAAAATGAGGATGATAGCAACACTTACTTCCCAGGATTGTTGTGAAAATCAAATGAGATCATGTTTGTAAGGTGCTTACGTTGTACCTGGAATATCGTGTCTAATACTGCTTGGGGCAGCTAGATAGGCTCAGTGGCAGCTAGATGGCCCAATCTGAAGTCGGGAAGACTCATGTTCTTGAGTTCAAAGGCGGCTCCAGACACTTAGTAGTTGTGTGACCCTGGGTAAGTCACTTTTTCCTGTTTGCCTCAGTTTCCTCATCTGTAAAATGAGCTGGAGACGGAAATGGCAAACTACTCCAGTATCTCTGCCAAGAAAACCCCAAATGGGGTTGTGAAAAGTTGACAGGACTGAAATGAGGGAACAACAGTGATAATAAATGCTTGTTTCCTTTCCCCAACACTCAGCAGTACGGTACTATAAAAGTGGATCTTAGTATATGTTTTCTACTGTTGTCTTGGTTTCTAAAGTCCCTGGGGGACCCTTGGCAAATCACTACCCCTCTGAGTCCAACCTTTCTCATCTGTGGAATATATATAATAATATGCTATGTACCTTACCATAGGGTTTTGAGGCTGAAATGAGATAATGCACATTTATATGGGCTTTCTAAATTGTAAAGCTAGTATAAGTAGGAGGAACTTAAAAAAAGAACTCTCATGAAAAAGATGAATAAGATTCTGTCAGTATCAATCACAATGTGGAGGAGTCCTCCTTGAGGTGCACAGGGGATCCTGGGTTCTTAGAAGCAATGCCCAGGGTGTACCAGCTCCAGCTTGACCTACCCAGCCAGCAAAGAGGGCCAGTTAGGATCAGAGATGCCCATCACAGAGGGTGAGACACGCTCTAGTGAATTCTTGGGCTGTGACAGAACCCATGAGACAAAGAAAAGACAAGAGAGGAGTCTGTGATTAAGAGGGGTGGGAGGTGAGATTGGGGACAGTGGAAGGAATTTCTGAAGGGGAGATCTAGGAAGCCCTGCTGACCAATTTTTCTTTCTTCACAGTTTTGTCCAGGGTCAACCTTAGCAAAATGATAAAAAAAAATATTAAGAATAGCAGATATTTAATAGTATTGTAAGGCGAAAGTAGTCAACTTGCCATTAATCATACAGCAAGGAAGTATCAGGGGCAGGATTTGAACTCAGGGCTTCCTAATTCCTAAACCTGTAGTCTCTGTTCATACAACTCAAAACTAGTACCAAGGAAAAGTCAAAATCTACAGAAAATCCCTCTTGTGTTAGCTATGAGGCAGTCAGGTGTCCTGGATGGAGTTCTAGTGTCAGGAGCCCTCAGATACAACCTGAGTGACCATGGGCAAATCCAGACCCTGGATTTGGAGTCAGACGAGCTAAGAATGAACTGCAATTCTGACTTTACTTTTTGATCCTAGGCAAACCACTTTAGCTGTTTGAGACTCAATTTCCTCATCAGTAAAATGAGGGAGGGGATTAGACTGGATGTCCTCCAAGCTCCTTTTCATCTTTAAATCTATGATCTTAAATGATTTAATTCTCCAGTCTCAGTCTCCTCATCTGTAAAATGGAAATAATGATACTTTCATTTGTATTCTGGGCTTTTTGGATAACAACTAGTTACCATGTATCCATGTCAATTGACAACATGTATTAAGTACCCCCTGAGTGCCAGAAATGGGCACTTTGATGTTATCATTTCACACCACCCAGACTTTCAGCAGAGATGTCACCAAGCACTTAGATTGGCTTATTTGCATTTTCCTTCTCCCTGACTTTTCTAAGGGCCAAAGCCTCATAGTTTCATCTGGAACAAAAACAGCTGGGAGTAGGGATGGGGTGGGACTGGCCGAGGAGGGTAGCAGCTACAGAAGACATTCTGATCTTAGGACGCTCACAGTGGGAGACGGCATGATCTGACCCTCTCCCATGTGGATAGTTGGTAGATGTGCCACAGAAACAAGACCTTTGTGGGGAGTGGGGGTTGGCCCGGGGTGGGGTGTCTCATAGGTAAATGACCACAAGGCAGCATCTCAGGGAGCAAACTGAACTTCCTCCCTCAAATGTCAACAGAGCTAAATCCCTGCTCCTCCTTCCTTTTCAGCTACAGCCAAAGACTGATGAATTTAATAACAAGAAATGACCAGGAATCAGGCATCTTGAGGAAGAAAAAGGGGGAAAGAAAAGAGCCTGGATAACCCACCAACAGGTATCTTGGGGTTGACTGTACCTGTGATGCTGCTAATGTAGCTAGCCAATATAGGGGAGGGAGACTGAACTGGGAGTCAGAAAGACCTGAGTTCCAATCCTGCCTCAGGTACTTATAAGCTTTGTGATGCTGGGCAAGCTTCTGTCTAAACCTCAGTTTGTTCATCTGTAAAATGGGGATAACAATAGTACCTCTCTCAGTGACTCACATGTACCAACAAGAGCAGAATTATTGATAAATATGGAACCCATTAATATGCATCCTTTAGAAAAATGGTAAAGAAAATTGAAACTGGCCAGTACTTCAAGTCTACTTTCATTTTCTGTGGTCAGACCAAATTGAACAAACCAACCAAGGGGGTCCAGCATTGTGGATCTGGTAATTCATGGACCTTTCCCACTCCTACTTGCCACCAGAAGGCAAGAGGACCATCCCCTTATCCAATAGCTATAGCCCACAATTAAGTGATAAATGGACGAATTCATAGAATAAAAAACAATATCCACATCACAGAGTGTTTGAGAGGATCCAGGGAGATAATGTATGTAAGGGGCTTTGGGGCGAGAGAGTATTTCCTGATATCTTTTGTTTTTATATAACCTAAGTTTGTTTTCATATAACCAAAATTTTTCCTAGCTTGACTCACTGACCCAGAATCCCATATAACAAAGAATATTTTTAAAAGTTAAAAAAAAAGAAAAAGAAAGAAGAAGAGAAAGAAAAGACGCAAAGCCAATCAACCCATGAGAAAGGGCTGAAAATATGTAAAATCCTTCGTAAACATTAAAGTCTTATGGAAACTCTGTGAGCTCCTTGAGAGCAGGGACTGTCTTTTGCCTCTCTGTGGATGCCTAGTTCTTAGCATCATACCTAGAACATTGTTGTTGTTTCAGTCCTGTCCAGCTCTTCATGACCCAGTTTGAGGTTTTCTTGGCAAAGATACTGGAGTGGTTTGCCATTTCCTTCTTCAACTCATTTTACAGAGGAGGAAATTGAGGCAAATAGGGTTAAGTGACTTGCCCAGGGTCACACAGTCAGTATCTGAAGCTGGATTTGAACTCAGGTTTTTCTGACTTTAGGTCTGGTATTCTATCCTCTGTGCCACCTAACTGCCCCACTTAGAGGATAGAAGGAGGTTAATAAATGTTCATCATCCGACTGTCTGGGAGATGTCCCTTTTCAATCTGTATGCCTCAGTTTTCTCAAGTGCAAAATAGGAAGACTGATCTCAAGCCCTGTTCCTATCTTCTGCCCTATGGAGATGTTGAAAAGAGGAATATGATAGAGTATGACTTTAGCACTTTAAAGTTTCCAAAGCACTTTCCTCAAACCTTCCCTGTGAGCTTGGTAGGACAAGGATTATTGTACTCATTTTACAGATGAGTGAAATTGAGACTCAGGGACAGGAAGTGTCTGCTTAGAGATTAGTCTGAGAGCTTCTGAGGAACAAACTCAGATCCATGTTCTCAATGGGGATATTTTTCAAAAAGTGCACCCAGTACCTTCCTTCCACTTCTTAACCTCCATCAGAATGGGAGCCAGGCTCTCCAAGAAATGGTTCCTTGGGGCCAGCAGTAGATTAGAAACATTCACTGAGTGCCCCAGGGCTTAGCACAGTTTTGTACCTGGTGCTCAATCAATGCTGGTTGACTGACTGATGAACAGAACTCTGGACTGGGTAATGTGTGAAGTTAGAGGGGGGGAGAGTGTTACCTGTTTCATGAAGGAGGAAAAGACATGGAAAGACATTCTGGACAATTAGGGGATTTAAATCCTAATGAATATAATATAAAACGAATATGTCAGTTTAATGTACAATCTTTTTCTGTTTTACTGTATCTATGTGGAAATAATTTATTTGGTGTCAAGTTCAGAATTTTAAAAAATCAAAATTTGAAAACCCTTCAAAATGAATATGTCAGTCCTGAGTTGATGTGGAGTAAAAGGAAGCATCCCTGGTATAGTAGAAAGCACCCCAGGTTTATTCTAGAGCCCCAATTCTATTTCTGTAAACAATTTGCTGAGTGACCCTGGAAAAGTCTCTTTGTCTCTATTGACCTCAGTTTCCCCATCTGTAAAAGAAGAGGGTAGCCTGAGATGACCTTCAATGTCCCTTCCATCTCTGGTATTCTACATTCCAAGGTCCCTCCCTGCTCTGGTTTGTGTTCTATGTTCTAGATTCAGTACTTTACCTTCTAAGCTCTAGCACTTGAAGAAAGCACTATCAGACCCAGGATGAGTCTATTCAAAGGCTCCAATTAAGATGACTCCCTCATGATCCTGTTGGGCTCAGCTCCCTGTGCCACCACCATGGTGCTCCCTGAGCTGTGTGCTATGATGAGGCACCTGGTGTCTAGCCACATTTTTATAAGAAAAGCAGAGATCTGCAGAGGTGTGTGGAGTCCTCCCTGCATCATTAGGGGCCTCTCTGAGGGTGATGGCTTTGGGGGAAGGACATTTGCCAGGAGGAGATGGGCAGGGAGGGACGAGCCTCAGAATGTATATGTTGATGTCTGCTCCTTTCGTTGTAGGTGCCTGACTTCCTCATTAGGCTAGGAACTCCCTGAGGACAGGAGCTGTATCTTCCCCAACAAACCAGAAACACGCCAAGGTCCAGGACCATGTCTCCTTCATCAAAATGGGAGCTCTCTGAGAACAGGGTCTGAGCATTTTCTTGTCTTCCTGCCTGTCTCATAGCTCCAATGACTTTGGAGGCAAGAGCAAGGCAGATGACTTTGCACATCTCTGCCTCACTCAAATTCAAACCATGAGCAAGTCAAGACACCCTCCTTGTGATGTTATGGATCCTCTTTGGAAGGACGAACAACAACTTCCCACCAAGCTGAGTCCAGGCTTCCTCCCACCAGCACATTCCTTCAGTGTTCTTGACCAATGGATTCTAGGCAATCCAAGAGTATCACCTCCCAACAAGGACACCATGCTCATGGTTGCCATCACTGACATAGGCATCTGTGGGGGAGAGGAGGCAGGAAGGGGGCACCTCCTGCAGTACCTTCCTACCTGTTAGGGATGTCCCCAAAGAGAACAGGCTGCCCCAGGATGGAGAAAGCTCCCTTTCACCAGAAGTCTTTAAGCAATATCTGGATGACCCCTTCAGATTCCCAGCACCCAAATGCTGGAAGACCTGAGAAACCTCCTGTTTAAATAAGGATCTTCTCTACCCCTCAACAAGTGGGATCATTCAGAGAGCAGGGAACGCACTGCTTTTTTTTTTGAGGCAATCAGGGATATATAACTTGCCCAGAGACTTGCCCAAGTGACTCACACAGCTAGTAAGTGTCTGAGGTCACATTTGAACTCAGGTCCTCCTGACTCCAAGGCCAGCGCTCTATCCACAATGCCACCTATCTGCCTTGCAAGGAACCTGTCACATCACAAGACACCCATTTTAGTTTTGGAGAGCTCTAATGTTTGGGAAGTCTTCTGTCAAGCCTTAATGGTCTTCTCTTTAACTTCTGTTCACCCCCAGCCTCACCACTGCCCCTGGTTCTGTCCTCTTGGGCCAAGCTGAACAGATCTGATTGCTCTTCTACATGACAAGACCTCCAGGACATCTATCCTGTCCCCCCTGAGTCCCCCCTGAGTTCTCCAGACTAGTAACAACAACGAGAGCCAACATTTATATAGTACCTACTATGTGCTACGCACTGTGCTAAACATTTTGCAAGTATTAATGCAGTAGATCTTCACAACAACTCTGGTAGGCAGGTGCTGTTGTTATCCCTACTTTACAGATGAAAAAACTGAGGCAATCAGAGGTTAAGTGAGTAGCCCAGAGTCACACAGCTAGTCACTGTCTTCCACCATTCTCATGTGGCACAGCCCTGAGGCTTTTCACTATCTTGGTCAAATTCCTTTGGCCAATCTCCAGGTTGACAGGGACCCTACTAACTATGGCACCCAGAGCTGAACATAATACTTTAGCTGGGTCCTCAATGGGGCAAAAGACTGCAAAATGATTATCTTCTTATTCTAGCAGACTTGGCTTCTACTAACGCAGATCGTTATATATCCTTGGCTGCCGTATGGTGTTAAGTGACTTATAGTTGAGTTGGCCATCCGTTCAAGCCCTCAGGTAGAGATGATTGATAACAGAGCCCTTCTTAAGAACAGTCATTGCAGGGAGGAGGGAAAGAACAAGAGCCCACTGGGGCCTGCCCAGGAAAGGGCATCCAGAAACAGAGAAGGCAAAGTTCTCCTGTTTTGTGACCATGCCCAAACTCAATTTCTGAGTCCAAAGTCTATGAGCTTTGGACCCAAGGGTGTTCTGGGAACAGCTGAGGAAAGAACAGCTTATCTGAGCCCCCACCCCCCATAGACTTCTCTTCCAAGTTCACCCACTTTCCTTTCTGCCTGCCAGGTTTTTACTTTTTTATTTAGCATGGATGTGAGTCAGAGCACCTCATGGCTCATCATTCAGCACCCGAGGGATTGAGATCATTGATAGAAAATTTGTAAGAGGAGAGGGGAAAGAGGAAAAAGGAGTGCTTGGGGCCACATTTGCCAGGCTCAGTCAGGCATGGGGTGGGGGTGGGCTTGGCTCTGCAAAGAATATTTAGCTATGGAACATCTTCTGGGTGACTGAGCTCATCTTTGCACAGGAGCTCTTGAGTTTTTGGAAGCATTTAATCCAATTCAACTCAACACACACTTTAAAAAAAAATAGGTCTTTATCAATAGATTTTGTTTATATGGACCCTAAATTTACTCTAATATCCTTTGCCCTGATCCCTCCCAAAGAACAATCCTCTATAACAAAGAAGTTGAGAAGGCAAATTTTTTTTTAAAAAAAGAAGAAAAAACCAGAAAACTTATCTGGGAAAAAAGTTTGAGTGCTCATTATCTGTGTTAGTGTTATATAGAAAACTCTGAGGGAACATAATTAGAGCCAGCATTTACATAATGCTTTAAAGTTTGCAAATATTATTCCATCTTACCCTCATGGCAACCCTAGGAGGTAAGTGCTATTTTTAGCCCCATTTTAGAGATGAGTAAACTGAGGCAGACAGTAGATAAGTAATTCGCCTAGGGTCAAGTTGTCAGTGTCTGAGGCAGGATTTACTCCCAGGTCTAAGGGTTAGCAAAGATTGTCTAGTTTAAATTTTGTATCTTCTTCAAGTCCCAGAAGAGTGCTATTGTATATAGTTTGGCTGTTCCCTGACCTTGACCTCCATCTCCCTTGGCTGAACATTGATACATCATCGTGGAATATAGGCTGTTCACATTGTCACCTCTCAGAAGCCTTGTCTTCCTCAAAGGCTCAGCAAAGGTGCCACCTCCCTCATGAAGTCTTCCTTGATCTCTACCCCTCACCACGCATGCTCTCTCCCTTCATTTTTCTCATTTATATATTTAGGTACATGTCATATCCCTTCAAAAGAATGTAAGCTCCTTGAAATTAGGAACTGCTTCTATTTTTTTTAAATCTGTGTATCTCCAGTGCCTAGCACAGTGCCCTGATTTCAATTCATAATTGAGTCATCAATACCAATACCAAATAAACTGAAGGTGGTGGCTCCATGAATTCTCCATCTCAGGGTATTTCCATCTTTTAAATGCTGAAATAGTGAGATAACCCAAGCAGGAACTCATTCAGAGTAGGATAACCTGGATGATGGGGAGGGGAACTGTAGATTATCATATAAGGGTCATTTGGAAGAACTGGAGGGTTTAACCTGGAGTAAAGAAGACTTGGGAGAGGTTAGGCAACCAATCAATCAAGCACTTAGGAAGCATCGATTTGTAAGCCATTTAAGCCACTTCATTCCCAACTTATCATCCCCTATAGTCTCCCACTGGCCTCCATACCGCCAAATGGGTATCCTTTCCCTCTGTTTTCTCAGATACATAATCATGAACCACAATCAAATCAATTCTGACATTGTACCTGGATGGGGCACACCAATCTTCTCCCCTGTGGCCCCATTACTATCCCTGTAACTTTCTAGATCCTTCTCTGGCACCACTGCCCTTTGACTAGTTCCTCATTAGAATGTAAACTCCTTTTTGGCAGACAGGGATTTGCTCTTAGTATAGATATCCGTGACACTTAGCACAGCACTAGGCTTATAGTAAGCACCTAATAAAGGCTTTGTCAATTACTCATTTAGTAAGACCTGTGCTAGATTCTACAGATACTAAGACAAAGATGCAGCAGTCCCTGCCTTCTGGGAGAGGCATGGATTCTCCCATCCTGACAAATAATGGTCAAATAGGCTATTCAGTTCCCAGGCCAGCCCACTATCACTCAATCGATACGTGCTAGGCACTGTGCTCAGCCACTAAGGAAACGGATACCTAAGTGAAATAAAACCTGTCCTCAATGAGGACACAGCACTGAAAGAGCCCTTGTACAGGGAGACAGTGGGCAGCCTGCTTCTGCTCGGCTCCAGAGCTGGGAGGGAAACCGCGAAAAGGCAGCTATCTGCCACTGCGGAGAGAATGCCTGCTGACCCAGTGGCAAAGTGAAATGAATTGCCTTTATGTGTCATTTTTGGAGGCTGGATGATTGGAAGTTGGACTTGTCATAGACATTGCAGAGGGGATTTACACAGGGATCTTAATGAACCTATATGGCCTCAGAGATTTCCATCCCCTCTCTCTCTATCTTTCTGTGTCTCTGTCTCTGTGTCTCTTTATCTCCCTTTAATGTCTCTTTCTCTTTCTGTCTCTCTCTTTCACTCTCTTTCTCTGTCTCTTTCTGTCTTATTCTATATCTGTTTCTGTTTTTCTATCTGTCTGGTCTCTCTGCTCTCTTTCTCTCTGTCTCTGTATCTCTCCCTTTATCTCTTTCTCTTTCTGACTCTCTTTTTCTCTGTGTCTCCTCATTCTTTCTCTCTCTTTCTCTTTGCCACCCTCTCTTCCTTTGTCTCTGTCTTCCTCTGTTTGTCTGTCTTTCTATGTCTCTCCCTTTCACTATCTCCTTCTCTTTCTGCCTCTCTTTCACTCTCTTTCCCTGTCCCTTTCTGCCTTCTTCTGTGTCTCTCTCTGCCTCTTCCTTTTTCTGTTTCTTTATCTCTCCCTTTCTCTCTCCCTTTCTCTATCTCTTTCTCTTTCTGCCCCTCTCTGTCTCTGATTCTCTGCCTCTGTCTTTCTCTTTCTCGGTCACCCCCCTTTTTTCTGTCTCGATCTTTCTCTGTGTCTGTCTCTCTTTTCCTCTTTCTCTATTGTTATCTTATCTCTCTCTGTTGCTGTCTTCCTGTGTCACTCTCTTTTTCTATCTCTTTCTGTTGCACTCTGAGTGTGTGTGTGGGTGTGCGTGTGTATGTGTGTAATTCTGTAAAAGATCTAATAGTAGAATTGGGGAATAGATGGAAGTTAGGGGAGACATTTTAGAGGTGGTGAGTTATTCAGATGGACCTCAGAACTTCACCACAAAGGCTACTGATCCATCCTCCAACCCACAAGGTCAGCCCTGAGGACAAAGTCAAGGGAAAAGTCATAGAAAGAACAAGAGTGCATCCCCATTCAATCCTCACAACAACCCTATAGAGGGGTGCTGTTATTGTCTCAATTTTGCAGATGAGGAAACTGAGACTCACAGAGGGTCACATACCTAGGAAGAATCTGAGGCTGGATGTGAATTCAAGACTTCCTGACTCCAGGTCCAGCATGCCGTCCACTTACTAACTTATTACCTGTAAGACCTTGCTCAGTTTCTCTGGGCTTAGCTTTATTGTGGATTGCATGGTGTCTAAGGTCCTTTCCAGCTCTAACTCCTTTGAGGCCATGATTCAAAGCCTAGATCAGCTTCCCTGCAGTTGAGAAAGGACTTGGTAGAAGTTGTGAAATTTGGTCCATTCACCCTGACCCTTAAAACTCAGCTCAGGGGTTCCTGGCTGAATCCCAGCTTAGGAAATAGTGCCTTCCCAGATGTATCCATAACTCCCAGGTCTCAAAGTTGCTTTATGGGTGATGCTGGTGCAGAAAATTTTACTTGTGGCCTGCGACAAGAGTACCCAGCTATGGAAGTCTCTGGGAGTAGATGAGTTTGGTTTCAGGTAGCTGGAGTTCATAGATATTGGAATGCTAGATAATCCAGACTTGGTCATAGGATCATACACCTAGAGCCAGAAGGGACTTTAGAGGTACTTATTCCAGTCTCTTCATTTTACAGAGGAATAAACTGGGCCTAGGGAAATGAAATAACTTGTCCATAGTCATACAGTCAGTAAGTAATAGGAATGCAGGCAGGCAGCAAGCTTTTATTGAGCACTAACTGTGTGCCAGGTATGGTGCTAAGCACTGGAGACACAAACAAAAAGAATGTCAGCCCCTCCTCTTAAGAAATATAACCAAATGGGGGTTGGGTGAAGGTACCTGTCGAGGGCCATGGTGGCGAAGGTCATAGAGTCAGAAGCACAGCCAGGGAGGAAATGGAGTGTGGTCATCTGGAAAATGAGCTAGAGAAGAAAATGGCAAACCACTCCAATATCTTTGCCAAGAAAACCCCAAATGGGGTCGTGAAGAATCAGGCACCACTAGAAGGACTTACCCTATTGACAACTTACCCTATCGAGATCTTTTGGAATGTATGTCAGCTGTACCTCCTAGTGTATCATCTGCAGATTTGATAAAGCATGCCATTTATGCCCTCCCTTATCCGAGGCACTGATAAAAGTGTTAAAAAGCCCAGAGCCAAGCTCAGATCCCAGAGGCACTCCAGTGGGGACCTCATGCCAAGTTAACATCTAACCACTAATAAATACTCCCTCAGTCTGGTCATTCAATTAGTTTCAAATCCATCTGATCGTACTATCATCTAGCCTACATCTCCCCATCTTTTGTCTAAGAATAGCTAAAATCTAGGCAAGCTATATCTATAGTATTGCCCTGACCTACCAGTTTCATAAAAATTGGTAACCTGGAAACAAGGTTAACCCAGCACGACTCCTTCTTGATGAAGCCATGTCGGCTCTTAGCGATCACTGCTTCCTTTTCTACATGTTCGCCAACATCCCTTTAATAGTATATCCAGAACCTTTCTAAATGTTCGCCAACATCCCTTTAATAGTATATCCAGAACCTTTCCAGGAATCAAAGTCAAGCCCACTAATTTGAGGACTCTTATCTTTCTCTCTGAGTATCTTCCCCAGCTTGTACTTGAATTCACAGGTTCAGTCCTCACAGGGCAGTTGTCATTCTCATGCTCTAGGATACCTGTGGGTCTGCACTCTTAGATCTAGAGCTAATAAGACTCCTCAAGTTCATTTCTGGTTAATAGTCATCCAGTAGACATGATTAAGCCATAGTAAAAACTAAGATGGTGTAGTAAGAACAGCATTCATAAAACATTTCCCCTGTGAATCTGTGGCACACTCTCTCACAAATTGGATTGGGCATAAAGAATACAATAGTAATGGGGTGCACATGCAAGAAATACATGTGACCAAGCCAATTCATACCTTAGTTCTATAGGGTTTCCATATTCTTTCCTCATAAGATTTCTCTTCATGGCTCAATTCTCAGTTGCCAGGGCTAGTTATCTCTTGAATTCACAATTGACTCACTTCTCTGCTGCCAGGAGTCACACTCCTTGAAGCTGCTATCTCTCTTCAAGAGATTGCCTCATTGTGGTAGAAAGACAGGTGTGAATCTGCTTCCTCCTGGATACATTCAAATTGTTTCTCAAGTATTCTCAAATTAACTCATGGACTGTTGAATGAGGGGTGAAATATTGAGACATCTGCTCTTACCCTATCGTGTAGAATCTTCCCTGCTCTCCACAATTTCAAATATCACTGAAAATAGATCATCAACCACATCTTCCGCTTCTTTCCATACAGGAGGTCTATCTGGGTGAGGAGACACAAATTCATCAAGGGCATTCTCCTTGACCAAAAAAAAAAAAAAAGAACTGAACAGAAAATGGGACATCCTTATCCCATCCACACCTGTGCCATGGTCCTCCTATAATTTTACAAGCCCTCTTGGTGGTTCTTGCTTTCCTCACCAGCCTCAGTTCATTCTCAGCAGCCCTGCCACTATTCTTACAAGACTGTGCTGCTCGTTGGTGGTCATCCTTTGCTACCTTCCATTGCTTCCATCTTCTGTCCAAATCTTTTTTATAACCAAAATTGGTTGATAGATTCTCTGCATGTCCCAGCAGGCCTCTTTTGACAACTACCATTTTTTTTTCCTTCTCATTAGCATTTTTTCCCTTTCAACAGGTCAGCAGACCCAGTGCATGAGCAAGAGAAGAGGGTTTTGAAATGGTTTACAGAAGTTCCTTACCTATGAGAGCTAGAGTTATTGGAAAGTGGGGGTGGGGAGGAGTCCTTTAAATCCATATTTGCATCAGGCTTTATTATTTTCATCTTTCTGTAATGCCAACAAAAAATGCAGCAAGTCAGTATAATAATCTGCCTTCTATAGACTGAATAAATTATGTGTCTTATAGACAGTATGATGTTCCCAATGTTTGCAGATGTTATTGTGTGAAATAAAATATAAACTCATTGAAAAATGAAAAAAAAGAATTTTTTTCTCTTTGCATTTTAAAATTTGGATGGAAACCCCAGTCCTGTCATTGACTTGTTTATAATCTTAGAAAAGTGAGTTTCCGTCTTTTGATTCAGAGTTCTACTATAAAATTAATGGGATGGAAAAGATGATTTTTGAAGTCCCTTAAAGATGGAACATTCTGTCTTCTAAGGTCTTTCCCATTATATGTTCTATGGTCCCTTTCAACTCTAACATCCTATGTTTTATGAGTTCCTCCCAGCTCTAACATTCTGTATTCTAAGAGCCCTCCCAGTTCTGACATTCTTTGTTCTAAGGCCTCACTCACTTCTGACATTCTCTATTTTAAAAGCCCCTCTAAGCTCTGGGTTCTAAGGGCCCTCCCAGCTCCGATATTCTAAGTTCTAAGTTCCCTCCCAGTTCTGAAATTCTCTATTCTAAGGTCCCTCCCACCTCTGACATTTCATGTTCTAAGGGCCCTCTCAGCTCTGACATTCTCTGTTCTAAGGGCCTCATTGACTCTGAGATTCCATAGTTCTAGTTTTCCCAGTATTCCTCAGTTGAAAAATTTCTGACCCCATGATAATGGATGAGACGCACCATGATAGTAATTTGATGCAGTAACTGCCCCTACCCCCCACTATTCTAAAAACAACCCAGAGTTTCTTATGAGGGACTTTAGCACAAAGGAAGCAGAGTATATTACTATGATGTCCCAGAAATCTTGGATGTAGAGCTGGCACATACCTCCGAGCTCATTCCAGAGAAGGTGGGTGGCACAGGTAGGGATTTGAACCCAGGTATTTGAATATCCTCCTATACATTTTCCTCAATACTAGACCATAAGCCAGGGGTGGGGAACCTGCTTGAAGCTAATGTGGTCTCTAGGTCCTCAAGTGTGGTCCCATGTGTCCTCACCCCTGCCATAAGCTCTATGAGAAGAGTCTGTGTCTAATTTAAACTGTATACCCTCTGACCCTGAGCACGGTGTTTTGCACACACTAGAACTCAACATAGGCAGAGTGAATCAAATTGAACGGAGCAAATGAAATATTCTAAATTCCAGGCTTCGGAATTGGTTTCACTTCCCTGGCAAACAACCACACACTTAATAAAGAGGGCAGTATGGCGCAAGGTCTGGGAAGCGCTTTGTAAACCGTAGAGCTTCAGACGAGCGAAGGGTTGTTATTACCTCAGCTCTGAAATGTTATTGCTATGAAATGATGACCTTTGCCCAAACTTAAGCCCCATCTGAGCCCCACAGGTTGAGCACATCAGTCTTCCCCTAAGGAAACCGCAAGGCTAGAGTGAATTAAAAGGATGGCAGAAGCCTTCATTACCCCCGAGAGCCAGGATGCTGTAATGACTAACCCAGACATGGTTCTCGGAGAAGTTGCTAATTGTCCTGGTAGAACCCCAGGCCACATACCTATGGAATGAGCCTTGCCCTGCTCCCAAAACATTCCTGCCCCCATAGCTCAGCAGCCCCTGGCTCTTCCCACCTCTGCCATAAAGCCCAGCCCTGTATGTTCCTTGGGAGCAGGGATTGGTTCATTCTTTGTCTTTGTAACCACACTCTTAACAGAGAGTCTGGCACATGGTAGGAGCTTAATAAATATTTGTTGATTGAAAGGAGCCAGTATAAATCCAAAACAAGACCAACCCACCCTGGGCAAAGTGCTCTAGGCTGGAACAGCTGTCATGGAAAAAAGGCCTGGGCAGGTAGTGACCTCTCCATAACTGACATCATCTATTACTGACATTAGTTATCTGCTGCCCTGCCGTGGAGACTGCCTTCCAAGCCAGGGGTTCTTAGCTTTTTTTGTGTCATGGACCCCTATGAAGGCAGCCTGGTGAAACCTATGAACCTGTTGTCAGAATAATGTTTTTAAACTCATAAAATAAATAAGATTACCAAGAAAACCTACCACATGGAAACAAAGATGTATTTTTTTCCCATCCAAGTTCACAGATCCTCAGAAATCTATCCAAAGACCTCCTTATGGACCAGTCAGATCATCTAGTCCATTTTACAGATGAGAGAACTAAGGTTTAGAGAGGAAAATAAATTATCCTTGAAATACCTGTTTCATAGGTTTGCTGTGATAAGTGTTTAAGACCTTAGTGGGTCATAGACATATTATGGAAAATTAGATTCAGGGAAAGGATGAGTAGAACTGAGAAGGATTGGGGGAAGCTGGCATATTTACTCCCATCTGTGATGATACAGAGGAGAAGGGAGGGAGAATTCCAGAAAACCACTGAATTTCATTTGGGCGAGACATCACCTGGTCCAAATGGTACCTGGACAAAATTCTTCTCTACAATCCACCTCCTAGGACTCAACTAGTTCCCACATGAATGTCTTCAGTGAGCAGGATCTCCTTTCACCTCTCATTCTAATTTGCCACAATTCTTAAATTATTGAAATTAGGAAGCTTTGAGAAAGGTTGTAAAGTGCTGGACTTGGCATAAGGCAGAGCTGCGTTTGAAGCCTAACTTTGACATTCACTATCCTGGTCAAGTCACTTCCCTAGGCCCCCGTTTCCTCACCTATAAAATGGGGGGGCGGGGGTTAGATTAGATAGCCTCCCAAAGTCTTTCCAATTCTAGAGTTAGTCTCCAGGGCCCAAAATGAGTCATACTAACTAACTAAGGGCTCAGGAAAAGCTTCCTATCCCACTAAATAAACCAACCCTGGAGGATGGTGTTAGTGAAATCTTTGTGGCCCCATGGGCATGAGAGGAGGCCCTATCCTTGCCCCATGTGGCAAACCATCTAGCTCAGAAATCCTAGATCACAGTAGCAATACATCTCTCCTACCCTACTCTTCCTAAAAGGTTGGGCAGCCTGTTGTCCTTCTAACCTACGGTCAGTGAAAAGGGAGAATGTTTCTGACCCCAACTCTTATCCCTAGGTAACTTCTCTTCCTCTTCCCTACCCAAAAGAAATTTTTCGTTTAAATCCAGAGTGAGGGCCATGGCAGTTTAGAGCTGGGAGGACTCTTCAAATGGCACAGTTGGAAAGGGTCTCAGAACATAGGCTGTCAGAGCTGGGGGACCTTGGAAAACAATACACCATCTTCTCATTTTGTAGATGGAGAAAATGAGACCTTTGAAGGGAAAGCCATTTGTCCAAAGTCATCCTGGAGCCAGGACTTGAACCTAGTGCCCTTTCCAGGACTTCAGACTGCCATGAGCTGAGTAGGTCATTGCTAATTCTCTGCCGGGGAGCTCCAAGGACTCCATCCCCAGAAAATCCCCCAAGTCAGCAGAAGTCTTCACCACCCAAGCCCTTCCTGTCAGGGCAGCTCTTTCTCAACTTCACACTTGTTTCAGGAGCAGAGGTATCTCTAGGTGGAGAAATGTGGCCCGCCCTGGCTCCATGGCTGACAGCCCTAGGCCAGTCGGGCACTCTCATTAGCATCATCACGTGGGAGGCCACATCCACCAGCTCCTTTGTGGGAGCTCTCAGGAGCTGGGGTTACGTTAGGGCAATGGAGAGGACAGTCACCGAAGTTTTGGCAATGCAGAGGCTGGGATGGAGAGGAGCTGAGCTAGGACAGAATGGAACTGGACCAAACAGTTTTTATCTTCCTCTATCATCTTTCCTCTGCTTGTGGGTGAGGGAGACCTGAGGGGTCCCCTTCAGGAAGAATCACAAGCTTGGAGGGTAGCACAAGGAAATGATACCCTCTAAGCAAGCTGGAAGGATTCAAGATAGAGTGGAAAGAGTACAGGATGTGGAGTCTGGAAATCTGAGATCCAGTGGGGAGGCCTTGGAAGAAATCATGTAACTCCTAAAAATCTCAGATTTTTTTAAACTGTAAAAAGAGGACAATGAGATCATGGAGTTAGAGCCGGAAGGGACTTTAGAGGTGATCTCCTCACAGTATTACAGAGCTAGAAGGGACCTCTAAGGTTATTGAGCCCATTTTACACATGAGGAAACTGAGACCGAGAGAGAGAAGGGATATCTTTGAACTCTCTAACTCAAAGGGTTGTTGTAATTGGTGTTTTGTAAACTTTAACAGGTTATTGAAATTTGTCATTTCTTGGGATATCTGTTATTCTGTCCATCCCAAATCCAACCCCCCCAAAAGTGTAGGTTCCCTCTCTGTACTTCCAGAGAGTCCTCTCCTGGTGCAGAAAAAATAATTAAAATTAACTTGTATTATATTAATTATTTATCTGTGTCCATGTTGAATTCCTCCATAGAGGGACTGTTTCTTTTATATCTTTCTATCCTTAGTGCCTGGCACATAGTAGCTACTTAACAAATGCTTGATAAATTGAACGGAAGACCACAGAGAGCTGAGCAGAGCCAGCTCCAGAACGAAGACCACTCAGCTCCCTTTTAGCTGAGTTTCCCTAGAGAGACCACCAGAGTCCATCAGGAAGGCCACCAACGATCTTGGGAAGGGGCTCCCTCTACACCAAATGCCTTCTGTTGGTTGATGGAGAGGCTCAAATGGGAGAGGGGATTCAATGGAAAGAACACTGGAGAACGCAGCAGTGGCTGAACTGAATAACCCTGCCCCTACGACTTTCCTACCAGGCAAGTCTTGGGCTAGGTCCCTTCTTTGGGACTCAGTTTATTCATTTGTAAATACCAAGTTGGATCGGAGGAGTTACTTTCCAGTCTTCTTATTCTGCATTCTATGTTCATTCTTAGCTCTGACATTCTCTGTTCTAAGGTCTCTTCCAGCTCTGACATTCTATGTTGTAAGGTCTCTTCCAACTCCGACATTCTATGTTCTAATGTTTCCTTCCAACTCTGACATTCTATGTGCTAAGGTCTCTTCCAGCTCTGACATTCTCTGTTCTAATGTTTCCTTCCAGCTCTAATATTTTGTGTTCTAATTCCCTGATCAATTCCAACATTTCAGCATTCCATGCTCTAAATTTCTTTCTAGCTCTTAGAACATTCTATGTTCTAAGTTCACTTCTAGTTTTGACATTCCCGTTCTAAGAGGCCTCTCATCTCTGACATTATAGGTTCTAAGAGTCTTCCTGGCTATGACTCCATAATTCTATGACACCTCATACAGACCCAGTTGCTGGTTTAATCTCTCTCCTTTCCTCTTCCACCCCAGAGTCCAGGGTCCCTCTACAAGACCAGACAAGGGCAGTCATACCCTTCTCCCTACCATGTCAATACTCTGGAAGCAGATACACTATGGACTGCTCTGTTGCCAGAGTGTCTCCTAGAACTCAGGACCGGACTGGGACCCTCACCACTTTACTTCAGAGGAAAGAGATGGAGGTACCCAGCAGCAGGAAACTCACTCCTGTCCAAAGTCCCCACCAGACCTAAAGGTCTACAACTTTGGGACTTGCCTTGGGACAACCAAACCTGGGATCTCAACCTTTTCCATCAGGGAAACACTTAGAATGGGGACCTCCTGTCTGGAACTCTTCAGGTCTTCTGCCAGAAGGCCAGGTTCTGGCAAGTGTCCTGGGCCTTGGGCCATGGGGTTCATTTCTATTTTGACCCAGGGTCCTTCAGCTGTACATGCTTTCTGGAAAGCTCACCTTGGGAAAGGATAAAGTCAGTGAAGTAGGGAGAAGGGAGTTAAGGAATGCCCTTCTGACCCTGGAAAAAAAGCTTAGGAAAAAGATGTGTCAGAGGCTTATATAACCTTCCTCACCTGGGCTTCTACTTTTCCAGCCTCTGGAGGAAGTGACTCTAAGTCAGCGATTTGGTATGGCAGAAGCCAGGGGACTTGAGTCCACATTCCTGGTTTGGCAGCCTACTACCTGGGAGATATCGTGCAAGTCATTTCCTCTGCTCTGGGGTTATTGAATTAGATGAGGCTCCTTCTGTCTCTAAGGCCCCTGACAAGCCCAGGGCAAATCAGTGTGGAGGGTCTCTCTCTCTCTCTCTCTCTCTCTCTCTCTCTCTCTCTCTCTCTCTCTCTCTCTCTCACACACACACACACACACACACACACACACACACACACACACAGACTTCCCAGGGAGAAGGACAAACAGGCTAAGCAGGTTGGTTCTGTCCCATGCAGAGGGACCTGGGACGCACCAGGCATATGTGTGCTGTTCCCAATTGCCACCACCTTTTTCAAGTACTCATAAACACTCTGTCTTTGCTGGAGTGCTCTGAACCACACCAAGGGAAGCAGGGGAGGAGGATGGGGAGGGATAAAATCAGCAAGAATCAGCACCAGCGAGTTGGAACTTGAGGATGTGCTATGAGACAGGAGAGCATCCCGCCAAGCCTCTGCCAGGGAGGAGGAGAAGCAAAAAGTTGACAAGGCTGAGAAATAGGGCAATGGAGAACATTGAGATGTCACACAGGAGACAGCTAGAGCTGTCACTGGGATAGTCTGTTTGCAAAGCTAGGAAAGCATAGCTGGAGGGTGGAGGAGGGAGAGGAGGGATGCAAGAGGAAGGGTGATGCTCAGCTGGGGGGTGTGAGAGAGAGCTGGGGGGGTCCTTGTCCTCTGACACCTTCCACCAGCAAAGTTATAAGGAGGCATATAGTAAAAGAGGGGCTGGATTTGGAATCTGGGTTCAAATCCTGACTGCTATTTACCACCTGTGTGACCTTGGGCAAATCACTTAACCCTTCTAGGCCTTGTTTTCCTCATCTGTAAAAATGAAAAGGTGAGAGACCAAATTTGTGCCCAAAGCAGAGACTTGAGAAAGTACCTTCCTGCCTTCTTTGCAGAGGTAGGAGACTATGAGTGTGAAAAACTGATGTTGTGGGTAGAAGGGATAGCTGTCTTCCAGTTCAAAATTGATATTTCTATAAGGGATTGAAAATCTTTACACTTGAGGCAAATTCTTTGGAGGTGGGGTGGGAAAGAGGAGAGGGGGTAGTGTTGGTACAGAGGATAGGCCAAGAGTCAAGGAGGGTGGAGAGAGAGAGAGAGAGAGAGAGACAGACAGACAGACAGACACAGACACAGACACAGACAGACAAAGACAGAGAGAGAAGAGAGGAGAGAAGAAGAGAGAAGAGAGGAGAAGAGACAGAGACAGAGAAAGAGAAGGGGGTAGAGAGAAGAGAGAGATATAGAGACAGAAATTCATCCCTGAGTGCCACATGGCATCTTGATGGGAAAGGTGCTGCCTCAGTGCTGGGATCCTGGAGGCGGCAGCAGCTGCCATGGGGGAGGGGGGCACATGTGCAGGTGGGTAAAGTAATTTCAAGACAAGGTGAAATGATGATGGTCACTATGGGGAGGAGCAAACACATCCCCCTCCCCCTCATCCCCTTAGAAGAGGTGAGACCACCTAACCCCCCCACCGAATGTTATCACTCTTGGGGGCAAAGTCCTAGTAACCCTAAGTTAGTCACCACTCTGTCTGCCAGAGAGAAACACGACAAGGGTTCATATGGTGCAAAGATGACCAAAGATAGCCCAGTACAGTAGAAAGATGCTCAGATTAGGGAAGTAAAAGACTCAAATTCTGACTCAACCGTCTGTGATGGGAGGGTTCCAGGGTCCTTTGAAAAATGAAGCTGAGCAGTTGTGTCAAACTCAAAGAGAAATGGAGACCACTAAGCTGTACATTAGGGTCCCTACAGGTGCATAATAACTTAGAAAACCATAAACTAACATTATCTGTCTCATTATATTTTTACTTATTTTGTTAAGTATTTCCCAATTAAGTTTAAAATTGTAGTCGCACTAAAATAAATGGAAGAAATCATATAACAAATCAAAACATAATACACTAAAAACCCCCCCCACACAAACATGATCTGCTACATTCTACGAATGACTTCCATATTTCTTTCTCTGAGTGTGGAAGGCATTTTGCCTTAGAAAATTGTCATTGGGGGGAAGGTGTGGGGGGGATAAAATCTTAATTTTAAGGACGTGATTGTAGAACATTTAAATAAATAAATAAAAGAAAAGAAAAAAGAGGGAAAAAAAGTTTAAAATTGTTCTGGAGCATGTGGGTAGTGTTTGACACCTCTGAAGTAGATGAATTGGCGGATCTGTAGGTCTCTCCCAGCTCTGACATTCTCTGTTCTAAGGACCCTCCAACCTCTGACAATGTGTTCTAGGATTCTTTGTTCCTAGAACCTGTCCAGGAAGCAGTGTAGTTGGTTTGGAAGCTTGAGCTGCATGAGTTCCCTCTTTCATAGCATTCTCTGGTCTCTAAGGCTGCTTCTAGCTCTCAATCCTAGAATATTATGAACCTGGAAAGGGAGGTAATGTGGTCTGTTAATCTGTTAGTTAATACTGAACATTCACTGCATAAATGTCACTAGTTCTCTATAAGTCCTGGCGGCTCCCATGGGGTCTCAGGGAGCAGAGTGATCAGTAGGGCAGCCTGTAGCATTTGTTACTTCTCTGAGAAGGTGGGAGGGAGCAGCGTGCTGTGTGGAGCTGAGCATCAAGAATTTTCCTCTGAGATACTGAGAAAAAAGAACCCAGGGCAGATACCCAGGCAGGAACATTGTAGGCCCAGATGTGGAGATAGTCTAGTCTGACCTGCTCAAATTGGAGGCCAGGGGACTGAGATCCAAGACATGGGAAATCCTTTGTCCAAGGCCACACATCTAATAAGTGACAGAAAGAGAAATGAATGGAAAGCCAGAGTCTAGTATTCTCTTGACATATCAAAGATGATACTGGCACTAAGTAAGGGTCATTCCATGCTCCCACTTATGAAATGCCAAAGGACCATGACTGGGATTAAGGACTCCTGGGTTCCCAATTCACCCCTTCCCAGTTGCAACCTCTTGCAAAACTATTCCATTCCAGAAAACTCTCCCTGGAGGTCCTCAGGACTGGACCTAGCATCCCTCTGAGGAGCTGTGAGTGGGTCCTCTCTCACTCACAAAGAGTTCATAGATAGGCAAAGAAAAGATCTTGTCCACTTTTCACAGCAGCAAAGAACTTGAGATAAAACAGATGTCCATGATAAGAGAAAAGTTAACCAAGTTTTAGTTCGTAAATGAATGGGACAGCATTGCCCCTTCAGAAACAATGGATATGAAGAAGTCGGAGGAGAGTGGGTCATACACCGGTCTACAGGATGAGCCATCAAGTTCAATGCTTCCATGTCTACAAATGAGGAAACTGAGGCACGGAGTGGTGATAGTGACTTTTCCACACACCCATTAAGTGCCTGAGGTGGGATTTGAACCCAGGTTTTTCCTAGCTCCAGCTCTAGTACTCTATCCTCTCTACTCTCCTGCCTCTCATGGGAAGAGGCAAGAGAATCAGAATAATACTCCACACCCAGTGACAACCATGAAATAAACAGAAAAAGTAACAGCAACAAATCAATCAAAATGGAAACAAGATTAGCATGACCAAGTCTGGCCCCAGAGAAGAGACAGATAGAAAAAGACATTTCCCTCCACCCCTGGTTCTTCGAAGAGGTGGGGGACTATGGGTGTGGAACAGGGCATGTCAGAGCAGATTTTTTTCCATATATTTGTTCAGTTTTGCTAAACAGCAAACTCTGTGTTTCATTGCAGGGAATGGCTCTCTAGAGGGGGAATGGGAAATGTGTGTTGTTGTTCAGTCATTTTTAAGTTGTGTCCAACTCTTAGTGACCCCATTTGGGGTTTTCTTGGCAAAGATATAGGAGCAGTTTCCCATTTCCTTCTCCAGCTCATTTTACAGATGAGGAAACTGAGGCAAAAAGGGTTAAGTGACTTGCCCAGGGTCACACAGCTAGTAAGTATCTGAGGTCAGATTTAATGGCAGGCCTTCCTGACTCCTGGTCTGGTGTGCTATCTACTGCACCACCCAGTTGGAGGTGATGTAAAAACAAAGTATCAATTAAATCAATCAGATGAAAATAATATTTGTAACTCACTTAGCACAGTGCCTGCCACACAGGAAGTTCTAGAAAGGTCCTATCTTGGCCACCAGGACGATCGGTAGCCGCAGACTATTTAAGCTATTGTAACATTAGTCAAAACGTTAGAACACATGAAGGGTTCTGGGGAAAATAATCGCAATGGAATCTAAGCAGAAGGGAGGTCTGCCAGGCTGCTGTGGGCAGGGAGGTACGTGTGCCTCCCTTGGCTTTCTGCCTTTCTCCTTCCACTTTCTCCTCCTCCATTACTGCAGGGTGACCAGGTGCCAGGCTTAGTCAGTCAGTCAGGGGGAGTCTTTCATAGAGAGGCTCATTACTGGGGGTGACAAGCTGAACAAGGAGAAAGATGCTCAAAGTCTGATGAGCCATTCATTAAGCTTATTGTAATCTCCTTGAGGGAGATCTAAACTTGGTGATCTACACCCAGGAGGAACCTAACTCATCTCTATTGTATCATCTAATTGTAAGAACTCCTGCTTATATCAGTAAGACTGGGTATTTAGCAAAAGTAAGTAGTATGAGTAAATTTTACAGATGCAGAAGCTAAATCTCAGAGAATGACTCCTCTTACACAGAGTGGCTTGGCTCTCTAGATCAGGATTCCAGTGCTCTTTTCACTTCTGGCTCCTTCCCTCTTGCTTGTGTAGTCATTCAAGTTTCACAAAGTCACATCAGGGGACGCTGTTGAGTCCAACAGATGGAGAAGGGTTCTGAAGTTCAGAAGGGTGGAGGGACTTGTTCAAAGTTCCTCAGGTGGTAGGTGACAGTGGTGGAATTTGAACCCAGGTCCTCTGACTTGGAATCCTGTGTTCTTTCCACTGCACCGGGAAACTGAGACAAAAAGACATGAAGCACTATTCTTATAACGGATAGTGTTAGGGATAGGACTTTTTCTGACTCAAAAGTCAGTGTTCTCTCCATTATCTGAGGCTGACTTGTCAGGAAATAGCACAGAAAAAAGCCTGGGCTGGACCAGAGAGCCCTGTGCTGGAAGTTGGGTGGCCTAAGTCATTGACAAAGAGAGTCCCTGGCACTTTTTAAAGAAAGAGGAGGTTAGAGGAGATGACTGAAGTGGGGAGGAGAGGGGAAATGTAGCAAATCACATGACCAAAAGAGACAATAGCTCTTTGGCCCATCCAGCGCCAGAATGAAGACCATTCTCAGCAACCAGACCATCAACATCCCAGAAAATGTTGGCAGCTCTCTTAAGGATCTGACAGTTATTGTGAAGAGGCCCAGAGGAATCCTCCGTAGGGATTTCAACCATATCAATGTTGAGCTCAGTCTCCTTGGAAAGAAGAAAAAAGGCTCTGGGTGGACAAGTGGTGGGGAAATCAAAAAGAACTTGCAACCATGTGCACAATCTGTAGTCATGTACAAAACATGATCAAAGGTGTTACCCTGGGTTTTCGTTACAAGATGAAGTCTGTGTATGCTCACTTCCCCATCAATGTTGTTATTTAAGACAATGGCTCACTTGTTGAAATCAGAAATTTCTTGGGTGAAAAATACATCCAAAGAGTGCACATGAAACCAGGTGTTGCTTGTACTGTTTCTCAAGCCCAAAAAGATGAGTTGATTCTTGAAGGAAATGATATTGAACTTGTTTCAAACTCAGCTGCCCTGATCCAACAGGCTACTACAGTCAAAAACAAAGATATCAGAAAATTTTTGGATGGCATCTGTGTTTCTGAGAAAGGCACAGTGCAACAAGCTGATGAATAAGTTGAGAAAGATGCCAAAGGCTGTGTCCTGAGGAGTCAACACCTATTCAGATGTCAAAATAAAAATACTTTTTGTCAAAAAAAAAAAAAAGAGACAGTAACAGAATGAATGAATGAATGACAAAGCATTTATTTAGTGCTTGCTGTAGTGTCCAGGCGATGTACTAAATGCTGGGAATACAAAACCAGAGATAGTTTGTGACCTCAAGGGACTTACATGCTAATGGTAAGACCACACACAAAAGGGAATGTTGGCCAGGGAAAGGCATTTCTAGGTATGGTTATGGGAACCATCAACCCTTTCCGGTCCCCACAACAATATTATTTGGATTCTAGTTCCCAAGCTTGGAAAGGGTAGTGGGAGAGGGGAGGGGGCATAAGGGAGAGTGTGATAGAACAGCAGAGTAACTTGGAACCCCAAGGGAGCCAGGAGAACTGATATCATGGACAATTCCCCAGTGGGGACTTTAGAACCATCATAAGAAAGCAGTGATTCTTTTTCTACCCCAATGCTCCTCTTTGTGACTGTGTGAGTGGGAAGCAGCAACTCTGGGCCTTGACTTACCCAGAAATAATAACAGGTCTCCTTCCATCTAGCCTTCCAGGGGAGCAGAGTGGAAAGAGCATTTAACCTGGAAGCCAGAGGACATGGGTTCAGATTTCAGCCCCACAACTGATAGTATGATAGAGGCAAGTCATTTCCCTTCTCTAGGTCTCAGTTTCTCCATCTGAAAAATGAGAGGGTTGGATCCCATGGTTTAGCTGTAGATTCTATGACATTTCCAACTGAACTATTTGGGGAAGCCTCTGATATTAGTTAGGGACAAAAGGAAGAAGACGGATGTTTCTCACAGAGAGCACATCTTCACCTGCAACCTTAGCCCGGGAACTAAGCTAAGAGTGAGACTGGACTCTATGCCTAATCTAGGTGGGAGCCACCACAATGGCTCCCCCTGAACTAAGCCTCCCTAGACACAGCCTCTCCAGGCCCCGCCTCCACTGGTTCTCACCGCCCTGCCCTGCTGACCGAGCTCACAGCCCTCTTTGTCCCTCTTGGGCCCTTCCAGGCATTTCTTAGCCTCTTTGTTGTGGCTTGAAGGAATGTCTTCCTTCACATCATCCCAGACTGGCGATGCTCTCCCAGCAGCCCTCCCGTAGGATCTGCCTCTCCTGTTTTTTCCAAAATGCTTGTATTGTCCATTGTTTCAGGACTGTTTTATTGTGCTTCACAATCTGTTTTGTTTCATCTTCCTTGTAGTATTTCTGACAAATTTGCTCTGAGGGTGGGGAATGCTGGGAAACTGCAGAGCAGTGTGAGAAAAGCCCTGGATTTGGAGTCAGAGGAGAAGAATTGAATTCTAGCCCTGCTGATAAACTACATGTGTGGCCTTGGGTAGATCCCTTTCCATCTCTAGGACTCAGCCTTTTCTTTTCTAAAACAATCACCTTGAAGGTCTCTCCCAGCTTTGACATCCTGTGTTCTAAGGGCCCTCCCAGCTCTGACATCCTGTGATTCTATGACCCTAGGTAGGATCCTTTGTGAACTCCCACTCCGACTTCTCCAAAGTTCCTTGAGTGCATCTTCTCTCAGCTTATTATTTTTAACCCTTTCTTGTCTCCCTACTACACTACATGCTTCCAAATTGCAGGTACTATGCTTTAGCCATCTGTCTTCCCTGTAGTAGAGAGAGACAGAGAGAAGAGGGAGGAAGAGAGCGGGGAAGACAGAAATAAAAATCAAAGACATACAGCTGGCCCCAGTCCTCAGGTTCCTGCGGCTGTCATCCGAAACACCTTCTGCTTTTCGCCCTGGCCTGGTTTCTCATGTTTTCACTCTCCAGATGTCAGCATTTAGGTTTAAGGGTTACAAAAGACCATTGGCTCAGCACCGATTTGGAAATGCCTCAGTGGCCCATGGCCTGTGGCCAAGACCACAGCTTGGGGTCATTTTCCTAGAGGGTGGAGTCCCAGTCTCTGTCAGGGCTCCAGGCTTCTGTTCAACTCTGGACTCAACAATGTCAAGTTAAGCAGTTTTAATTAATCTCCTCTCTATCAGAACAATTGGGACACTGCCCTTCAGGGTCAGATGTCCACCAAGTTTTGTGTTAGTCGTGTCTGTGGGTCCCACCTGGACTAGGAATATGGTCACCAGTCCCATTCTTTGTCTCGTCCCCAGGTTCAGTCTCTGCCCAGCCTTCCTCATTTTCCTAGCCTCCTACTCCTGGCTCCTCCACCCTTCCTAAGTTGCCTTTCTCTCCAGGTCCCTATGGCCTCCACCTGTCTCAGAGTTCTCCCACACTGCATCCTGTGGTTGCATTCGTAGATCTCCCTGCCTTCACTGAATGACCTCTCATTCACCAACCCTGCCCAAGTCCTCCCAATGGAATTGGAAGCCAGCTGACAGAAAGTTTATTCCTGGCTACTCCAAACTGCACTCCACGCTATGGTTTCTCACCCAGGCAATTCATTTGCCATTCTTCCTTTTCCATCTACAAGAAATATCCACATCTAGAGTTTGCCTTTCCTTTGGAGGTTGTGGAGGGTTGGGGTGCTGGGGCTCTCTTCTGGGAGGATAGGAAGCAAGAAGGACCTAAGGCCCTGCAGCTATATAGACTCAGCTTGTTGGAAGGACTCACTAGTCTTTGTTTTGTGTCATGAAATTTTGGCCATTCACGGAGTCACAGGATTATATATTGTCAGAGTTGGAAGGAACCTTAGAAGAGAAAATGACAGAGCTGGAAGGAAACGTTGGAACAGAGAATGTCAGAGCTGGGAGGAATCATTAGAACACATAATGTCAGAACTAGGAAGAACCTTAGAATGTGGAATGTCAGAAATTGAAAAGAACAGGGAATGTCAGAGCTGAAAGAGCCTTTAGAATGTCAGAACTGGAACAGATCTTAGAACAAAGGACATCACAGGCAAGAGGGACCTTGGAACACTGAATGTCAGAATTAAGAGGGACCTAAGAATACAGAACAAAGAATGGCTAGATCTAGAAAGTAGACTAGAACACAAAACATCAGAGGAAAGGGGACCTTAGAACAAAGAATGTTAGAGCTTGACAGATCAATAGCAAGAACGGTGGATTTTGAGGCAGAAGATCTGGGCTGCTCAACTCTGTTACTTACTGTGTTTGTGACTTAGGGCAGATTCCTTCACCTCTTTGAGCCTTGCCTGTAAAATCCAAAGGTTGGACCAGAGGTCCTGACCTACCCTTGCTCTCCCAACTCTTCATTTTACAGGTGAAGAACATTGTTGTGTTTGTCCTTCATTTTTGAAGAGGACCATGACATGAGGGAGATGATGACACGACTTGCACTTGACTTTGTTTTGAGTAAGGGAGGGCTGTGCAAGGTCACCAGCTTCACTTTCTCCTCCTGAACCATCTGGGTCCAGTGACCAGGATGACTGGAGACAGGCCAGGATGCAATGGGAGACCTTGGCCTTTTAGGCTAAGGCCTTTTCAGGTACTCACTTAAAGGGGGTTAATGACCATTCAGTGAATAGGCCTCTACAAAGTAGTCCAGGGGTGGCCCCTTTGGAAATCAACTTCTAATACTAGATTCATCCCTTGGTCCCAGCTACCCCTTCTTGTCCATTGAGACACTCTAATACTTTCTGTGTTATCCTGGAGGCTTCCAGAGGTTGGGGCTCAGGCCTGTTTAGCCTCTTTGCCCAGGGCAGTCCAGGGAAACTGCTGAATACAGCCTGGGTAAGGGATTTACCAGTGTCTAGCCACACACCTACCAGATTACCTCATCTTTCCCATGAGAGAGGCTGGAAGTGGCGGCTCTAAGCTCAGACAGTAGACGTTCTGTGCAATCCAGGGTCTCTGGTTCCACAGATCTAATCCACCTATCCTTCCTTGTTGGTTGTTCTTGTACCACAGCCTCTCAGGACAAGAGAAGGCATATGGCTAGTGTGGGAGATGAGGGCCACTCTCCCCAGATTTCCTGCCTGCTGGAGAGAAAGAGCAGAGCCTATGTTGTATCCTAGGGGAATCTGACCTGGCTTTCCTAACGGTGAGACTCACCTAACCTGTTTGCAAAAACTACTCTAATTGGGGAGAGGAGCAGCATGACTTGGAGATAGGCTGTCCCAGATACCTCCTGAAACACCAGGGAAAATTCACGCACTGAGGCCTACACACTGAGCTGCCTACACACTGGGAACCCTGCCTGCAGCCACTTGTGTGGTCCTCCTGGTTTCCTATTCCTAGGAAACTTTTAGTTGGTCACTCAACAAGCATTTATTAGCTTTGAAAGACATAAGAACTTGGATGAATGTAATGACCAGCTCCAGCTCCAGAGGATCTCTAATGAAGCCTGTTCCCTGCCTCCTAACAGAGAGATGATAGATTCAATGTGCAAAATGAGGCATAAATTTTTGGATGTGGACCATCCAGGAATGTGTTCGGAATGATTGTGCACAACTGGTACAAGGGCTTTTGGTTTTCTTTTTTAATGGGGTGGAGAGAGTTGGGAGGAAGAGAAAATAGATTTTGTTATTTGAAGAAAATTACATTTTAAAAAAACAGTATGATTAGGTTTATGAATTACTATGCATCAGGCACTAGGGAATACAAAGAAAGGCAAAACTCATCTCTATCCTTCAGAAAGAATCATTCTAACAGGAGAAACAAACGTGAAAATAACTGGGTTCAGAAAAGATAAATATAGAGTAGAAGGAAGGGAAAAGGAAAAATGGAAAAGACCTCTTGCAGAAGATGGGATTTGAGTTAAGTCTTGGAGGAAGCTGGTGAAAGTAAGAGGCAGAGATGAGGAGAGAAAGCATTGTGGGCTGGAAGGCAGATGCTAAAAAAGCAGAGATTCAAGAGATAGAGTGTTGTGTGTAAGGAATCATAGGTTCATGATTGTATAAGAAGGGCAGTGAGGCAGGAAGAGACCAGGCTTTGGAGAAGAGCTTTAAAAGTCAAAGGGCTTTATATTAGATCTGGAGGTGAGAGATATCCATTGGAGCTCATTGAATGGGATGCAGAGTAGGGAGGGTATAGTCAGACTTAAGGGAAAAATCTTTGGCAGCTTCATGGAGAATGGATTTGAGTGGAAGAGACTTGAGGTTGGGAGGCCAGTCAGAAGGCTATTGCAATGATCCCAGGAAAGGGTGATAAGAGCCTGAATTAAGGTGGTAGCTGTGTGTGAATGGAAAGAATCAGGTATAGACACAAGATGTTAAGTAGATACAAATGATGAAATTTGGCCACAAATAAGACATGTAGGGTAAGTGAGAATGAAGAATCAAGGACGACACCAAGATGGTGAGACCAGGTGTCTGGGACAATGGTGATGCCCTCAGTAGCAATAAAGGAGCTTAGAAGAAGAGGATATTTAGAAAGAAAGAGAATGAGTTCTGATTTGGACATGACAAGCTTGCAATGTCCACAGAACATCTGGTTGGAGATATTTAAAAGGCAGGTGGTCATATAGAACTGTAGGAGGGAGATTAGGGCTAGTTATTCAGAACTGAGGAGCATCTGCCTAGAGATAAGAGTTGATTGAATTCATGGGAGCTCATGAGATTACCAAGTATGAGAGTAGAGATGGAAAAGAGAAGGGGTCCCAGAACATCCTTGGGGGACACCCATTGGTAGTGGGCATGACATAGAAGACTCAGCAAAGGAGTCTAACAAGCAGTGGGACCAAGAAAGAGCCAAGTCATGAAAACCTAGAGAAATGGTGCTCAGGAGAGTCAAGGACTGTTGAGAGGTGGAGAAGGATGAGGACTGAGAAAAGGCTGTTCCATTAAAAGATCTTTGGGGAAAGTGGTTCCCATTGAAGGATGACAGGTTATTATTAGGTTTAGAAGTGAGTGGGAGGAAAAGAGGGAGAGGCATCTAGTGTAGACAGCTTCCTCAAGAAGAAGAAAATTATCAGACAATACCTAGTAGGGTTGGTAGAAATCAAGCCAGATTTTTTTTTTTGTTCTGTTTTGTTTTAAGCATGGAGGAGAGATGGTCTTGTCTGTAGGCAGTATGGGAAAAGGATGGAGAGATTAAAGATTGGAAAAGGAGTGGAAATGATAATGGGAGTAATCCACTGGTGATACCATGAGGGAATTGTACCAAGGGTATGTATAGAGACAAAGGAGAACCATTGATGCTGATGCCTTCAGTGTGCTAAGACCGTCATAACCAATCAGTGAAGGAGACACTATGAGTAAATGCTAAGGCATTATGAGGCAGGAGGAGACGCTCTGGACTTGGAGTAGTAGAACTAAGTTCAAATCTTGGCTTGAGTACTTAACTATCTATGAACAATCACTTCTGCTTGGTGAGCCTTGGCAGGATTTGAGCCCTGGTTTTCTGACTCTAGATCCATCATCTCTCCACTGCCCCAAGATACTTCACAAGGTTATTAGGAGAGAAGCACTCTAAAAAACCTTAGAGCGTGATCGACATAGGAACTATTCTGTAAGAGCCACATGACTCTGACTGAGTAGGGTTAACTTCAGATGGGCTGAAAGCCTTTGCCATGACTGCCGGGCAGAGGGGGAGAAGGGGCTTCAGTACTGAAGCTTCTGATGAAAGGAAGGAGCCCTAGTCCAATGACTACTTCCTGAGCTGCTGGGGGGTGGGGGACCCTAAACATAGAGCACCATTGTCTCGCTGCAGACTGTTTCTCCCTGCCGAGGATGTGACCCTCTCCTCGTGAATGAGCATGGATTCCTGCCAGAGCCATGGGTCCCCAGCCCTTGGGCCTCAGAACTGGGAGAGGGCCCCTTAAAACTGGCCCATAGCCCTTCCCCAGCCCCATGGCCCGGGGCCTGGGCTCCAGCACGTGTTCCCCGTGGAACAAAAGTCATCTCCTAATTGTGCTGTTTGTGCTGGCACATGCCCTGTTGTTTTGGTAATTTTTCATTAGTGCCTGGAGCTTTTTCCCAGGTCCTTTCATCTCATCAGGTTTTATTCTGGGGCTGTAACTGCTTGCAAAGAACCCTGAGTTTGTCCTCTGAGATGGCACACCCAGAGGTGACGCTAGGCTGGGACTGTCACACCTTCGTGGGGTCTGGCCAAACCTCAGCCAGGAAAGAATTGCTCCTTTAGCTAAGAGCCTAGGTACCCAAGCCAACAGAGCTAGAACTGAGAGTGGGGAGGGGAGAGATCTAGGAACAGAAAGTATCAGAGATGGGAGGGCCTTTAAACACAGGGTGTCAGAGCTGGGAGGGCCCTTAGAACATGGAATATCAGAGGTGGGAGGGTCCTTAGAACACAGAATGTCAGAGTTAGGAGGTGTCTTAGAGCAGTAAATGTCAGAACTGAAGGGAACCTTAGATATCTAGTCTGATATCCTCTCACAGAAGAGGAAACTGAGGTTCGTAAAGTTAAATTACTTCTTCAGGATTGAAAGAGAAAAAATTAGCTAGAATTTATATCGGACCTTAAGATTTGCAAAGTGGTTTACATATATGATCCTCACATTAACCTTGGAAGGTAGATATAACATTATCCCAAATTATGGGTGAAGCCCGAGGTTGTATCTTCTCTAGGGCCAAATAGCTTGCAAATGTCTGGGGAAGGATTTGAACTCAAGCCTTCCTGACTTGAGGTCCATTCTACCCCGTAGCTGCCTCTCAACCAGTCCAGAGATGGGACCAGGGAAGAATCAGGCCTGAGGGTGCTTCTTGCCACCCTAGGGTGCAGGTCTTACCTTGGACAGGACTCAAAAGTAGAAAGCTTGTTAAAAAGAGGAAGGGAATAAGCATTTAGGAAGCACCTACTGTGTGCCAGGCTCTGGGCTACATGGTTTATAAATATTTTCTCATTTAATCTTTACAACAACCCTTCAAAAATAGGCATATTCCTATCCTCATTTTACAGGAAACAGGGATGAAGAGGCTCACCCAGAGTTACACAGCTAGTAAGTTCTGAGACTGGATTTGAACTCAGGTCTTCTTTGTCTCCAGGGCTAACACTCTCTCCACTGTGCCGCTGGCTGCCTCAACCTATTGATTGATTGTTGAGTGATTTGTATGAGTGACAGTAAAGACTAAAGACTACTTTTCAGGTTTCTTTCAGAGGGAATTTCTGATCAGGTAGAGGTTTGTACTAAATGGCTCCTTAAATCCCTTTTAATTCTGAGATTCTAGGTTCCATAACATCTCCTGTTTCCCATGTCTTAAAGGTTTATAAAGCACTTTCCTCTCCAAAGACCTATGAGGTCAGTCCTGCAAGTGCCATGTTATTATCTCCACCTAAGAGCTGAAATGGAGAGAAAGGAAGGGAGGGGATTCTTGAAGTAGGTGTTGGTTTAGGAATTCAAGGCTGGGTCGGGGCTTGAGCACATGGTTCTCCATCCACATAGTTGGGGGCTCACATGAAGACCAACAAACCCTACCTTGAGGCTGCTTCCAAGAGGATGCAGGCACATCTCCTGCTGCCAAGTTTGCTCTAAGCTCTCCAAGAGGCAGGCACCCAAACGAGATCAAGCCAAAAGACGTGTTGGTGCTTTGTCCTTCATCTCTGCAACACCTGCTCCCGTGAGCTCATCTCTGCCCTGGGCAGTCTCATGGACTACAATGAGACCTGGCACAGTGGGCACTGGCAGCTTGAAGCTCCTCTGAGACGAGAGCGCAGCAAACCCAGAAGCCTAAGGAATAGACAAGATGTGTCCAAAAGCACAACCGTTCTCCCAGGAGGAGAGGGGAATAGGAGGGGACCTAGATCTGAAAGTGGGGGGCATAGAGATGTTAAGGTTAAAAGTCTAGGAAGGGGTTCTTCCACTGGTCTCTGAGTTTTAAAAAGCACAATTGGGTACTCAGCCTGGAGGAAGAAGGGGTGTGTGTGTGAGAAAAGTCAATCTATGGAGAGGGTACCTTAATCAGTACTGTTAAGAGAAAAGAGCCAGATCCTCAAGCAGGAAGAATTTCAGTTACATTAGCTCATTTCTTGTTTGGAACATATAATGTCACAGCTGAGAGTGCTTTTAGAACACAGGATGTCAGAGCTGGGAGGGCCCTTAGAACACAGACTATCAGAGCTGAGAGGGGCCTTGGAACACAGGATGTTGAGCTGAGGAGTGGGGAATCCTTAGATATCTCCACAAATGAATGCACTGATAGCAGACCCTTACCTTTCTCCAGACAAGGTCTCTGGAAGCAGTCATTATTTTTCTCCTTGCTCCTCAAAACCCTTAGTTCGATGATCTGACTGCTCTTTATTTCCTGTCCCAGACAGCTTCCTGCACCCCGTTTCCCAGCCTTATCAGTTGTTCCATCTCCCCGTGCACAGCCAAGCCTGGATAAGCCAGCCACCTCTCTCAACATCTCCTTGGCTTCCTTCCTCCCCTGAGCGCTCTGGGGTGCCAGACTGGGCCAGGGCTCTTCACATCCACTTTTCCACCTGTCTCAGCCTGGAGTGGCTGTCAGGCACTCCCAGCCTTCCCTCTTTCGTTTCACTGCTTGGTGCCTGTCACCTCTCCCCCAGGCCTGTCAAGCATTTCTGTTCCCATCTACAATGGAAATTTGTTATATACTCGGCCAGCTAAGCAACACCCTGGGCTCTGGGAGACAAGAGAAGCTACCAACGTTCAGCAGTAAGTAGGTTACGAGGCCCCTGCACCGTGGGAAGAGTCTGGCATGGCAATCAGTAGACTTCCGTTTTCATTCTTGGTTATGTCATTGGCTCACTCTGGGACGCTGAGAAAGTCACCTTATCTTAGGCCCCAAGCCTTAGATCTTTCCTTTGTGAAATATGGGGGGTGAACTCAATGATCCCCACAGTCCTTTCAAGTTCTCCAATTTCATCTTTGAAGGGCCCTGACAGCTCTGATACTTTGGGTTCAAAGGACTCTCCTAGCCCTGACATCCTCTTGTTTCTAAGGGTCCTTCCCCTTCTGACATCCTGTGTTCTAAGGGCCCTCCCATCTCTGACACTGTATGTTCTAAGATTCTCCCAATTGTGACAATCCATGTTCTAAGGTTTTTCTCGGCTCTGACCTATATGCTATGTCCAGATGTGACATTCTTTGTGCTAAGTACTTCCAGTTTTAAAATTATGTTAGTATTTCTTATATCTTCTTGGACTTTGTGACACTTAAAGCTTATAAGGCTTAATATTGCTTTACTATTCATCACGACTTTTCTGGAGTAGTTTGTCCATATCACCACCTGATCCCCCATTTAATGGGGGTCTAGGCACTGGGTGACAAGCCAGGACATAGAATCTACATTATATCTTTAGTCTCTTCCCCTGATTCCACCATGATAACTCACAGAACCTGGCCTGGCCCAAGTGGCACTGCCTGTCCCTCCTCATGGCCAGCCCCATCACTCACAGACCTAAGCTGCTGACCAGACCCAGCGTATTCAGGCTGCTGTACAGTTAGGCAGCATTCCTGGACACAACCAGACATGAAGAAAGAACCCAGCAGCTTACACTGGACCCAAGTGAGCCTGAGGAACCACAGATGTTGCCCCACAATCCTTCACATCTCTCTTGCAAAGCACAATGGACTGTCCTATCTCCCTAAGCAACCATGCAATAATGGTGACCCAAGGAGCCTCAGCCCCCTCCTCTTCCTGGCAAGGAGCCTGCTGGCTCCTACTCTCTTGTCTTCACTGCCGAGCGCAGGCATTACAAACTTAAAAAGTGCTGTAGAGGTACAGAGTGTTGCAAATGCCACTGAATCTGGAACTTTCACTGGGGTGTCTGTTGGGAAAGAAGGGAGCCAAGCTGATATGGGACAGCACACGCCACCCTGGGCATGTTTAGAGTAAATCTCTGTTCCAACAGATGCCTTGGATTAGCGTCCGAAGTCAATCTCAGTTCTAACCTTCTCTGGTCTCCAAGTTCCAACATTAGCAGTGGGACCTAGGTCAACTCACACAGCCCTGCCTGAGCCTTAGTTTCTCCACCTGAACAAAGAAGACAATCCCCACCCTCCTCAGAGGGTTGTTACAAAACAGTAGTCTGGTAAATTTAGTAAGTGGAATTGTGGCTGCTTTAATATTTAAGGAGGCAGCCTAGGGCAAAGGAAAGAACCCCAGAGGTAGGCTCTTCTCCAGTTGGTTTTGGATTCCCTAGCCCATCTCCCATCCTTTTAGAGAGCACCATTTTAATAACAAACAATTCTGGACTAGGAGTCTGAGAATCTGGGCTCTATCACTTCCCACCTGTGTGACCTTAGACACGTTGTCTCACCTTTCCAAGCCTCAGTTTCCCCATCTACAAAGTGGAAACAAAAGGCCTATTTCACAGGTTTGTTGTGAGGAAAATGTTTTGTAAAGTACAAAGAAAATACACCAAAACAAAGAAACAAACACTAGGACTTGGACCCAGGAGAGACCTTTGAGGCCTTTGACTCCAACCCTCCTCATTTAAAAACAAAAACTTTTCCTTTTTTTCTTAGTATACATCATTTAAAAAATAAACTTGCATAGCTGCCATTTGTTTTTACATCTCCATTATCTCCTCTCCTGGGTCTCTCCAGTGACCTAACTCTTTTATCAGCTCTCCCACAAGAATGAAAGCACCTTGGGGACTTGCTCTTCTGTATTTGTACCCCAACACTTAGCACACAGTAGGGGTTCTTCATTTAGGGGCAGCTAGGTGGCGCAGTGGATAGAGCACCAGTGCAGGAGTCAGGAGGATCTGAGTTCAAATCTCACCTCAGACATTTGACACTCACTTGGGCAAGTCATTTAACTCCAGTTGCCTCATCCTGGGTCATCTCTAGTCATCTTGATAAATATCACAAATATCTCGTCACTGGACTCAGATGGCTCTGGAGGAGAAGTGAGGCTGGTGACCTGCACAGTCCTCCCTCACTCAAAACAAAGTCAAGTGCAAGTCATGTCATTATTTCTCTGATGGCGTGGTCTTCTTGGGCAATGAAGGATGAACACACATATAACAGAACAGAAAGCTAAAAAACACAGCTCTGCAAAACTAACCAACATACAGGGAAAAAATAATAACTAGCTAAGATTTTCCTATAGCTCTTACTATGTGCCAGGCATCATGCTAAGGGTTTGACCATTATCTCATTTAACCCTTACAACCATCCTGGGAGGTAGGTGCTATCACTACCCCCATTTTACAGATGGAGAAACTGAGGCTGAGGAAGGCGAAGGGCATTTGTCCAGGGTCATACAGCCGGGAAGTGTTTGAGGAAGGACTTGAATTCAAGCCTTCCCAACATCCAATACTTTATCCACCATGCCAGTTTTCTACCCTCACAATCCCTCACCCGTGCAAAGGCTGAAAATTGCCTTCTCACATCTTCTTTGGGGTTAAATGTGGTCATTATAATTTCACAGGACTCAGTCTCAACTGTTTTCCAATGCTTCCCTTTCCCCCTGGTTTTACAGATGAGGAAACTGAGGTCCGAAGAGAAATTACTTGGTCAAGGCATAACTGGGATTCGAACCTCTGATTCCCCATCCATAGTTATTAATGCAGCCACTAACAAATGATGGTCTAAAAGGAAGGAAAGTAAATAAAGCTTAAACAGAGACCTCTTAGCTCATCCTGTTAGCAAGAACTCATACTGTCAAAGGGGCTTTTAGGACCCTGGCAGCCTGACAGTGAGAGGATATAGAAGGAGCACAGGCTCAGACTGAGAACTAGGAGGAAGCTTGAAGCCCTTCATTCTCCAGATGAGTAAACTGAGGCATAAAGAGGTTAGGGGACATGCCCAAAGGCATATAGGTAGTAAAGAACACAAAAAGGATTTGAACCCGGGTCCTTTGATTCTGCCCCTAGCCCCTACCAGTCCTCATTAGAAAAAGTGCTACTCACACCAGTCCCACCTGCTCCAACCTGTGGGGAAGGCCCATAACACCCAGCCTGCTCACAACCTGTCTCCGACTTGCTGGGTCACCATGTCAGCAGTTTGGCTGGTGTCCTTGCCCACAAGCAGGGCCTGACAGTGAAAACATCGGGCTCCTTGGGCTTGGGCCAGAATGTCTCCAAGCTCTCTCTGTTCATCCCCACCTAGAGCACATGACAAGCTTCATGGCCTCCACGTCTGCTGGCCAAAAGAGCCTCTCCGAAACCGCAGAAGGTGCCTGGGTGGGGAGCGGGACGAGGAGCCAGCCTGAGACAGGGCTACTGTGGGGTGTTGATCCTGGCAGATCTATCCAGTTTCATGGAACTCAACCACATGAAACACTTTCAGAGCATGACTTAGTCTCCCAAGACCTTGTGGAACAGTAATAACCACTACTGAACCCAAGAGAGCTCTGGAAGTGGCATCTGAAGACCTGGGCTGGAATCCTAGGCTATACTGCTAAAGCTGCCTTGACTTCTGGGAAATCAGGGACTCTAGCTGTTTGCATGTTGTCTCCTCCATTAGACTGTGGGCTCCCTGAGAGCAGAGTTCTTCTGGTCAGCTAGTCAACTAGCATTTGTTAAATACCTACCACATACATGCCAGGCACTGGGTTAAGCTCTGGAGAAACCAAAAAAGGCAAAACCAGTCTGTGCTCTCAGGGAACTCAGTCTAATGGGAGAAACAACATGTAAACAGCTAGACAGAACCAGGATTAACTGGGAATAAATGAACACAGAGAAGGGACACATGGAGAGGAATAAGGAAAAGTCTCATGGAGAAAGTGGGATTTTAGCTGGGATGTCTAGTTCAAAATCCAATGATGGTAAGACCTTGGAACAAAATCTGTGGTCAGAATCCCAGACAAGAGGTAAGAGTGGTGGCCCACAGGGGTAAGGCCTGCCAAATGTCACTTCACTACCTGTATCCTGGAAAAGCCAGGGGATCTGGATTCCAATCCTGCCTCTCATGTTGATGACCTAGTTGACCTTGCATTTACTTCCCCTTCCTGGGCCTCAGTTCTTCATCTTTAAAATGAGGTTATTGGACTAGAATTACTTCATACTTGGAATCTGATGGAGTGAGAAGGCCCTCTCTCCCTATGGTTGAGGGACTCAGAGCATCCTAGAATTTAGCTCTGGCACCTTCAAAACCAGATGTTTTTCTAAGTCCGACCCCCTACTTTTCTGGAGAAGAGCCTGAAAGGATGAAGGCCGAGGAGGACAGACTAATGAGAAAAGGAAAGTCAATCAACCTTGAGAAATGCTTGGACCAGGATTTCGGTAGGTAGGCTCCTCTCTCCACCCTCACCCTACCCAAACCGCACACACACCTACCATGTGGTCATATCCACACCTGGGATCTCCAAACAAGCTGCCTTTGTTTTCTTCTCCTCTGTTCTCATGAGAACTGCATGCACCCAGGTGGGTCGGCGGCTACTCCCTCAGGGTGGCAATGTCTTCTCCCATGAAGTAACACGGAGAGCTGGCTCAGGAGGCCCCTAGAGGTACCCAAAGGTTGGGGGAGGCACATCTAAAGCACGCGTCCCTGCCCCACAGACAATTCCTTCAAATGTAAAATGGGGACAATGAGAGCATCTGCCTCTGCCAGGATGGTTGGGAGAATCAAGTGAAAGAATATTTGTGAAGCCCTTATCAGGCTACCTGGCACACAGTGGGTGCTTAATACATGCTTCTTTCTGAGTGTTTTGGGTAAAAGGATTGCACTAGACAGGAAGTCTCTACTTCTGACCTTCTATATTCTACAGTTCTTTGGAGTTTTAACCTTTATTCTAAGGTTCCTCTCAGCTGTAATACACTTTCCCTCTGCCACCAAGTCTTGTCTGGTACTGACATCCTGTGTTCTAAGGGCCCTCCCCGCTCTGACAGTCTGTGTTCTAAGGGCCCTCCCCGCTCTGACATCCTGTGTTCTCAGGGCCCTTTCAGCTCTGACATCTTGTGTTCTAAGGGCCCTCCCAGCTCTGACATTCTAGGTTCTAAGGGCTCTTCTCTGTCATTCTAAATTCAAGAGCTTTTCAAGACCTAATATTCTATGATCAGCTGGTCAGTTAATAACCATTTATTTATTAAAAGACTACTATGTGCCAGGCACTGTTAAGTTCTGGTGATACAAAGAAAAACAAAGAATAAGGTCCCTGACTGCAAGGAGCTCACATTGTAATGAGGGGATAAAAACATGGAAAAAACCGATGTACATACAAGATAGACAGCATGAACGAAGGTAATCTCAGAAGGAAGCCAGGGAATATGAGAGGTAGAGAGGTGAGGAGGGAGCTGGCTGGGACAAAACGCCCTGGCAGGAGAGGCACCATCACGGGGAGGAGCATCACGCTAGGCAGGTAGCTAGATCACAGATTGTGAGGAGGCCAAGTTGGCTTTAAATGCCAAATGGAGGAGTTTATATTTGACCTGGGGATACCAACCAATGCACCTCATCAGCTTGTTTGTCCAGAGAAAATAACCTAGGCTGCCAGTGAGATAAAGATGAGGAGGCTGTCCCGGCTTCCCCTCTGTTCTTAGCCTTTTCCTTTCACGCACCTCCTTTGGGGTTTCACCTGTTTCTGAACTGATAGGGATTTATTTTCTGGGCAGGATTTTACCAGCTCTTGAGTCTGTGTTAAACTTTCTCAGACAGCGGAGTGCTGAAGAGGGGCCTCAATGGCTGAACAGGGAGGTGTGTTGGAAAACTCTCCTCACCATCTTTACTGGGCCAAAATCGTGAGTCAAGCCCCCAAACAGTGACTCTCCTATCTGGATCTGCTTTTTATAATACATCACAATTGTCTTAGTATAAGGTCTCACTGCTGCCAACCGGGATTACTGTAGTAGCTTTGGGCAGTGTTCTTTGCCTCCATTTTCTCTCTCTTCTAACTCATCCTTTGTAAAGCTGTTCTCTTATAATGTAATTTTAGTTGTTTCTGCCAATTACTATCCATGTGACCTTGGGCAGGTTAGGTGACTCCGTTTCCCCACCTTGGGCCTCAGTTTCCTTTTCTGTAAAAGATCAGACTAGATGTCTCTGAGGTTCCTTCCAGCTGCAGTCAGGATCACATGTCATATCCAGTGGCACTTTTGTCTACGTAGTCTATCTCAAAGCTCTTTTCCTGACATTGGAGGTTCGGAGATCCTGTGCTATCACTTTTAAGTTTAATGGATGCTTTTTTCTGTTTCCTTTGAAACTTACTGTCACTTCCCATCAACTCCCCACTTGCTTTCTGCAACAGGGTGCCCCCCCGCATATAACAAACAAGTAAGAGTCAAGCAGAAGAAATCAGTGCCAATCCACTGACGAGCTAGGAGAATGTATGCTTTCTTCTGCGGCCCTAGTCCACCACCTCCCACCGGAGGTAGGTTTCACTAGACTCTGGGCTTGATCACTGCACTGACCACACTTCTGAAGTCTCTCAATGCTAAATTTCTTTACATCACTGTAGTAGTCACATAAAGAGTTTTCTCCTGGTTTTGCACACCTCACTCTGTGCATCAGTTCATACATGTCTTCCTAAGTCTGAATTTTTCCTATCCATTCGTGGTACAATAAACATGCCATTACATTCATATGCCACAGGACAGAGCTGTTCTGCAACAGAGGCACATCCTTTTGTCTGGAGTTCCTAGCTACTATGAAAAGTGCTGTTCTGAAACATTTTTGTAACTCTCAACACAAAGGTGTGGTATTTATTATATAGGCTTTCTTGAAATGGAAATTTATTGTACATTTTGAATCCTCTCTTGCGTTCTGCTGTGCACATGGCAATGCTTGTTTCTTCTTATTTTGTATTATTTTAATATTTAAGTTTTTCTTTTTTTCTTATTTTGTACTAACATTAAAAATAATTAACAAAATAAATAAAATATTTTTGTATTCGTGAGACAGTTTTCCACCTTCAACCTCGTGGAAGTTATCTGACTTGTAGTGAAATTGCTGGTTCAAAGAGTTTAGTATTCTATGACAAAGGTACAGTTTGAAATTGTTTTACAGAAGTGTTGGACCAACTCACAGCTCCACCAAGAGTATATTAGCATGTCTATATTTCCAGTCTCTCCAACATTTGCTACTTTCATCTTTTGCTTATTTTTGTCAATCTAAGGTGAAACAAGTTAATTTCATTTGCATTTCTCTTATTAGTGATTCAAAAAATTGCCTGTTCACTTCCTCTGACCATTTACCTGCGGCTCTCGCTCTTATACAGTTGTATTAATTGCTTATATATCTTGCATGTCAGACCTTTAAAAAAATTTGTTGTAACGTTTTCCCCAAATACCATCTTCTCTTCCAATAAGAGCTGCCCTGATTTTGTGCATGCAAAAGCTTTTCAATTTGATGTAATCAAAATCGCCCCTTTTCTCTTCTATGATCACTCCTGTGCCAGAGGGAGGTACTCACGTCCCTTTCTCCCCCTTCCTTGCTAGCTTTCTCTCTTAATACTCCCCTTCTTTAACCTCATTTTCTATCCAAACTTAATTTCCAACCTATCCGATCCTCCCTGACCTCTTCTGCCTTCTTTTACTGTTCCCTCTGGCGAGGATATCATTCCTCTATAGATCCTCTAATGCCCCATAAAATGGCACCTCCTCTGAGAAGTCTTTTTCATGACTTTTCTGCTTTGATAACTGATCCATACCTCTATTGTACTTATTACATAACACCATATGTTATCATGATTTTATAAAGACCTTTTAAGATAAGAGATTTAGAGGTGAGATATGAGAGAACAGTCATCTAGGGATGTTTCATACTTCCTGCTTAGACTGTAAGCTTTATGAGGGGGAGGAAGGGAGAAGAGGGAACACATCATATAAACACTGTATTTCCCCCAAAGCAGGCACTGAGACCTCCATCTCCTAGGTCCTCTATTCCTCCATGTCTCCCCTAGATTTAATGGCTTAGGAGAGGGGAAAAGGAAGGTATGGATGTTGCTGTCAGCATTCTAACCACAAGCTCCTGGACGCTGGACCTTCCCATGGTGTCATTATCATGGAAAAGAATAGAAAGGCCTTGGGTAAATGGTTTTAGATTTTCAAAAGTTGGGGAAATAGAGGAAGAGGTTAGTGATTTCCCTAAAAGAATGTGTCAGAGAAAACACAAGTATTTATTGTGGGGGACAGGGGTAACTTGGCAGTTAATAACATACGATTCATTCCCTTAAAAATCCGTAGTGTTGTTTCCCTCTTTTCTCAACCTACCTCCCATCTCTCAAAAGAATGAAAGTCCCTGAGGGAAGGACTATTGCTATCTTTGTGTGTTCAATGTGCAATATCCTGGCACATCATATGTGCTTAATAAATAGGTTTTTGCAGAACTGAACTGAAAAAGGTAAAGTGAATCACATGTAGCCCTTCTGTTCAACCACTAAGTAAGAAATACTCAATTATTCCATGGTAGAAGGAGGGTCACAGACAAACTCCCTATCAACATTCCTGCTCCTAGTTTGGGACTATAAGAAATTTTGAACTGGTGACTCTATCCAAGGAGTTATCCAGGGGAAGTCACATATCTGGGCCTTTGGAAATCCAAGTTAAGAACTTTCTATGACTACTTGCAGAGGCCATCCTTTTCCCCCCTAGATACACTGCCTTGGTAAAAGAAAAATCAGCTATGGTAGACAAAAACAGGAGATAAATCAATAGAAGAAATTACATGGGAGCAAAAGGGAGGGAGGGAAGAATTTTCCACGGAAGAAACATTAATTCAGAGAAACAAAGAGATCACTTGGGCCTAAGGAAATGCCAGGGTGAGGAGGGGAACAACACCCTGATCCTGATTCCCCCAGAAGTCAATGGAAGACGATGTAGGTTCTAGTTGGGCCCAGGCAGGTCAGGATGGACCGCTGGACCTCTCGTTTGCAGTGACCTTTCTCTCTATGGAAGCACAGTGACCTCTTCCCCCTCCCTAAGAGGATCAAGGATTTTGTCATATTCCCAGTATCTGGCTACAGCCTCCCTTAATAAATGCGCATAAGCTGAACATTGCCCATCTGATAATAGCTACAGAAAAAAAATCCAGGATGCCAGTAAACCTGCGTGGTTCGGCAAGCAGCAAACTGGCTAAGCAGCACTGAAGCTGTGGCCGGAGGGTTCAAATGCATGCGGTTCACTGAGGTCGGCACAAAACCTTGCACTGTGGGATTAAACCAAAGTCCCAAACATTTCCCATTGACTTTGCCAGTGGTTTCTCAGCCACCAAACCACCCAGCCTAGTTTTCTTCCAGATAAGAATTCAGAAGCCAGACATCCTATTTTTATAGCCCTCTTTTTTTTTTTTCTATCAGAGAGAATTAAGCATCATGTGTTCTTGTGATCCAGACTGTAAAAGCTGAGTTAGTAAGAGAAAAGGTGTGGGCTTTGGATTCAGGAGGATAGGAATGCTGCTCCAGCCAAGACATGTTGTCATCTTCCCATCCTGTTCCACCAAGGGGCTCCAAGACAAGGGATCCTGATGCCTCCACTGGTCTCTGCTGAACTTCTGAAACCGATGGGTTTGCTCAAGGAAAAGAAGTTTGCCACCACCGAAATGGACAGGCGTAAGCACCAACCAAAATGTCCTTTTCAATGGGTATTTATTCATTCACTTATTTCTCAAGATGTGCACACTCAAGTATTAAGTTTGGCCAGGACAACTCATGGCCCCTTGGTATGTACAGGGTCCTCCAATTGCTTGGGGTATGTACGTATAACTTCATAGCTAATGCACCACACACAAGATAAAACAGGAAAGTCTAACCCCCCCCTCCCCCAAGCCGCTCCCACACAAACTGCAGGGGAGGAGGACGCCAACGGCAGCGCCCCTCGGAAAGAAACCAAAGCACGAGGAGAGGAGAAACACAGGGGCGGAAGGCAGGCTGGGGTCCATCTTGGCCAGTCACTCTCCCAGGCGAGGCGGTCAGGGAATTGAGTTCAAAAGGTCCTTCAGGAAGTTGTCAGCAAAATTGATTTCTGAGAGAAGTCCTGGAAAACGGCAAAGAGCATTTGTTAGGATCAAATGAGCCTAGCAGCCTGGGAGGCCCTGCTACCCAGAACCACCCAGAGCAGGTGGGGGCGCTATTCCCCCTTGAGCCAACCTATCCTCCCCTACCCCATGGCCCAGTCTGCAAGAAAAGCCCTGAGTAAGGGCACAGAATCTCAGGCTGAGAGACGAAAGCAACCTGGAAACACTGTTCAGGCTAGAGGGGACTGAGGGAACACCAGCCCAGTGCCCTTTTACAAAGGAGGAAGCTCAGCTCAGAGAGATGAAGTGACTTACCCATAGTCACACAACTGCCAGGCACCAAGCCAGGATTCACACCAAGGCTGCCTGACTCCAGCACTTTGTGACAATATGGACATCAGAGCTGAAGGTCAGCTACAACCCCACTTGGAAACCCTTGTGTGCAGACAATCCTAAACCTGAAGGAGGCCAACCCTATCATCTGGCTCTCCCAGGTTAGGGAGCCAAAGGCATGAAGATACGACTATCCAGAAATGAGAATTCTGGGGGCCTACACCTTGCTGATCAAAGAGCTGGTGCTCTTCCCCCTTAACCTCTCCAGCTTTCTTTCACTCCCCCTCCCCTCCTTCTGGACAGTGGCCTGTTCCCAATTCCTGGAATAAACCTGTGGGCAGCTCCCTCCTTCCCAGCTCCAATGCCTATGAACATCCTCAATGCCCATTCCTACTTGAAATCCCATGCATTCTTCAAAGCCTTCCCTGATGTACCCTGGGAGATATGACCTCTCCCCCAACTCAACCCCCCAGGCCCCAAAGTCATCTGAATTGGACCTCTCTGGTGACAGTGACCATTTTCTGTTTTGTTTTATAATTATGTGCCTTGCTGTCATCCCAGACCCTGTGCAGTGACAGACTCCGAAAGAGCAGCGCCCATGCTGTCATCACCTTTGCATACCATCTGTGTTAAGCACAGGACCCTTGCACATAATAAATGTTCAATAAATATTTATTAGAGGACAGGTCAACATGGGAACTATAAGTAGCTCTCATTTATGCATAAGGATATCAGGGAGAAGTGGTAGGATCATCTCGATTTGAATTTGAAAAAAAAATTTTAATTTACATTTGAAAATAGGTGTGTCTATGTGTTCTGGGAATTCATAACAGCTCAGGAAAACTAGTGAAGTTAGTTACAGCATCAAGTACTGACTTTGGAGGAGCCTGAAAGTCAATCAGCTGCCCCAACTTGCCCGTGGGTTCAATCAAACCTTTCTGTGCCATGCTGAGATAAACAGCATTAGCTCTCAAACTGACGCCAAGTGCCAGCCTGAACGGAGTCCTTTCATCCTTCTCCTCTGTAAGCCTGACCTGAAGCCAGCTCTTTCTTAGTTTCCCTTTCTGTGAAGGGCAGGAAAGGAAGCAAAGGGTCTAAAAACGTACAGGCCCTCCCTCCCTCCTCTGCTAGGAGCTAGTGCTGGCTTACAAATTTTCTTTCCACAGACAATGAGTAGGTGACATTGTTAACAGAAGAGAGGGCATGCCCCAAGGATGGGATGAAGAAAAAACAAGTCCAAATAGCAATGACTCTATACCTCATGTAGATGGAGGGGGTACAACCGAGCTCAAGCGAAAACAAAAGGTGTAAAATGATACAAAATTCCCAGTTGGATCCAACTCAAAGACTAGTCAAATAGGAAGCTAAAGGACATCATCCATAGTTTCTTTGGTGAAAAAAAGGGAGCCCACGATTAATACTGATGATAATGGTAACTTCTTATGTTTTCAGTGATCAAGTGACCTAAGCTGTCCTAAATCTATATCCTATGGAATCAGAGGGCAAGTTTCTGGATTGAATAATTTTAAAATGACTATTTCTACAAGTTTTACAAGGTGTTCTTCACAATAACCCTCCCTGTTCTTTACTGTCAAACAACCTGTCTTTTTTCAGTTATGGTTAGGAGGTTTATAGGGTAGGTCACCTTGGGCTCTACTGCTCTTGGGAACGCATTATTCCAATCTCTGCATTTCCTGGTGGGTGTAGAATAGTATTGTGTTAGAATTTCCTTTCCTTTATAATTGAAGGTCTTTCTCCTGGTCACTTGCACAATTTGTTGTTTTTTTAATGGAATTATTAAAATTAACCACTATGGATCTTGGGAGTTAGCAGCCTTGGGGTTTTCTTTTTCCCCTGAAGGCAATCTATTCTTTCAACCGATACTTCAGTTGGTACTTGGTTCCAGGCAGATTTCCTGTTATTATTTCTCTTGTAACATGGCGTTCAGGTTTTTTGATCTGTTGCATTCCGCTGGGAGACCTGTGATTCTTAGGTCGTCTCCGTGCAGCCTGTCTTACTTTCTTCAGTGTTACTGCTTTTATGCCTCTCCTCCTCCAGACTGTCCTTGACCTCCATGACCCTGGAGGAGAGAATGAGGCTGGGGACTGCACAGCTCTGCCTCACTTAAATCCAATTCACTTGCTAGTCAAGACTTCACTCTCCTGATGTCACAGAAGAAAGGACGAATAACAACATTTCCATGTATTTGCATTCCCAATCAGTTATCTTTTCTTTTGTTTCCTTGCGAAGAATTGTCACCGAAGGTTTCAACTTTTTCAATTTTGCTAATTATTTCTGCTATGCAGGCCCCAAATTTTTCTCCCTCAATTCCTACTCTCTTTTAAACCATTCTCCTCAAAATCCACCGGGCTCTCTACCTCATCAGGTATTGAATCATTTCCCTTTGTTTTGCAGTACTCGTCCGCAGATGCCCGAACTTGTGTGCTGTATTTGGAGACCATTACTTCTTTCTGCTGCGAATGTCTTCCCTGTTGGTTGGTCTGCTTATGATTAAGGTCCATGAATTTTCTTCCTCCTACCTTTAGTAATTTCCATCTTTTTTGATTTCCCCCTATTGCTCACTTTCTGACTCCCTCCTCCTCCTCTGATAATAGCTTCCCTGGGGGCTGGATCTCAATGCTCAATCTCCTTTCATGCTGGACAATTCACAGTTTACCAGCCTAGGTTTTTGTCCCAAGTAACTTCCAGGGGAAGGGGGCAGAACTAGTCCCATCTGGATGCTGGACTCTTTCCTTCAGGTTTAGTGGAGTGCTGCACAGTGTCTTCTTCTCCCTGCCACTGCTCCCCCTATTCCTCAGTTCTTGGGCTCAGTAGGCACCAAGTGTTGCCTGGCTCCTATCACATGTAGGCAGCTTTCTACTGTATGGAGTCTGGATCTCTGAACTAAGCTCTATTACAAGCCTGTGGGGTGGCTTGGGCAATTTTGCTGCCAGGAATATGGAGAATGGTGGGAGAGCAGGTATGGAGTGAGCACTTGTTAGGGATTAGTTAGTTCATGGAGTTTTAACCTTGTTTGGAATCCTAGTTTCCTAGACTGAAGAGAAATTACTTTATCTCTGGCACAAATTTTCTGCTTTGGAAAGGTCTAAGAGGCTGTGAAGACTAGAGAACATCTTATCAGGTGGCCTGCAAGTCTGTCTGAGTAGTGTCATCCATATTTTATATCTAAGGCGACTTAGGCTCAGTAAAGTGACGGACTGGACAGGACTATTCATCTCTGAATTGCTGGAGTTGGGACCCAGCACAGGCTTCTACACTCTAAGATCAGAACTTTTTTTGCTGCCTAGAAAACAACTGAAGCTCACCTAGTACTAGGAAGAGAAACCATAGGCACCCCTTGATAGATCACAATACAGGCTTAGATCCAGACTGGTCTCTGGTCCCAGCACTTCTGCTTTCTCTTGGTCACCTGGTATATTCTAGTGAGCTCCTAATTAGCACAGCAAGCTTGTTGTGAACAATGTCTGTACAGTGGGCAAAGACAGCCCACGAGTCAGGAGACCTGTGTTGTAGTCCAGGCTCAGAGTGATGGCCTGGTCTGAGGAAGCCTCCCATGAAATCAACTACCCAATATTATTTTCTCTCACATGCAGAAATGTGCTCTGGTTTTCTTGTGCTTTGATCTTTACAGTGTATTTTTAAAGAGCAACATCCTGTCAACAGCACTGGAAAGGGAGTCAAAGATTTGGTGTTAAGTCTGGGTTCTGTGCTACCTGGGGAAGTCCCTTAATCTCTATGGGTTTATGCTTCCCCATCTAAGAATGGGAATAATACCTAGAATACTTGACTTGCAAGGCTGTAAGAATCAAATGCACTAATCTATGTGAAGTAACTTTGTAAATCACAAAGTACCCTAAAAACCATCCCTGCAAATGTGTGTAACCTGTGTGATCACAAACTTGCATGACGCTGAGCAAATCCTTCGGCCTCCTCCACTGTGTGAGGGGGTCAGACAAGGTATTCTCCACACTCCCTTCTAGCTCTAATTTAACGAGTCATGTCAAGTGAGAGGCCTTGTGTTCAAATTCTGGTTCTGTTGAATACTGCCTAGATGTATTCTAGCAAATTATTGAAGGTTCCTGGACTTCTGGTTCAGACCAGAGGACCTCTTTCCATTTCTTTTCAGCTCTAACTCTGTGATCCTAATTTAAAACTGAAAAAATGGTGTTGTTTTTTTAAATCCCACAAGGGAATCCAAGGATATCACTCCCATTTTGTAGAGAAAGACAATGAAGCTCACAGAGGGGAAGCGACTAGCCCAGGGCCTCCTGCTCTGTTCACTAGAAGACACTACTCATTTCCTTAGCTTCACTTTCTCTATGCTCTATAAAGCTTACAAAAGCAATGACATTTTGACCTGAATTAAGAGAGTGACTTCAGGCAAGTATCCTCTCTGAGCCTCAATTTCCCCATTTATAAAAAAGGAGACTGAACTCCATAAACTGAGCCCAGGGTCTCTTCTGGCTTTACCACTGTCTCTATTTGCTATCCATCACAGACCCAAGGGCCCTGATTCAGGTGATCCATCTGCAGGCTCTCTCTAGAGAAGAGAAGCCAGCAGTTTCACAATACCTATGTGCAGTAAAGTTCATTCTCCATTCTGCATTCTCTTGCCTAGCAGAATGCTAAAAGCTTTCTGCCTTAGTAGCTCCTGCCTAGCCAAGTGAGAAGTCTTGGGGCATGCGGGATCATCTGGTTTCCAGAATTAAGTTTTACCACTTCCCAGAGACTCTGGACAAGTCCTATATCTTTCTAAGCCCCAGTTTCCTCAGCTGTATAATGGAAATAATCCTGTTCTTTCTCCACTTGCACCAGAAGGGAGCTGTCTAGGTGGAAGGAAATCATCTATAGGAGAGTGATTTGTGACCTTGAAAGGACTCTACAAAGAGAAGTTCTCCTTGGGCTCCAAAGCTCAGCAAAGAGATCCAGGTCATCACCTGTAATTTCCCCATAAAACAACAGAAACAGAGGAGCTCCTAGCTCCAGGGAGAGTAAATAAAGCAAGAGGATGGGACAGCTTAGCCCCAGAGAGCAACTTCCATTCATATGCTAATTTCCAAGCTCTCACAAAAGCAGGATTGGGCCCAGAAGGGGGGTGCCAGGGAGAGCTGATGACAGCAGGAACCCAGAGACTCTTTCCTATGTTTCCTTAAACAAGTGTCTTTGGATGGATGACTCCCAGTTCTGGCCTGGTGATCTGAAGGCTTAGGCGAAGACCTTTAAAGCAGAATTCAAATGAGGCATTCTGAAACAGAGGTTATAATCGTTCTCCCTAAACCAGATCTTCTAATCTCACCATTTCTGTCTGCAACACCCTGCATCTTTGATTATTCCCTCTTCCTCATTTTTCATTCATCTATAAATAAAGAGCAACACGCGCACGTGCGCACACACACACAACCCCTATTAATTCTACTGTGACATACTGATGTCCATTTCCCTCCTTTCTATTCCCATGGTCACCACTCCAGTATCGGGTCGCATTACTACCCACCTGAATTAAGGTAGTAGCTTCCTAACACACCTTCCTGCCTCCTCCAACTCTATCCTTCACTGTCAGATTAGTATCCCTTAGGAAGAAAGACCTGAGTTCAAATCCTACCTCAAACAATTACTTCCTATGTGATCCTGGGCAGTTCAATGAACCTGTGCCTTAGGCAATCTTCTAGGATACATCTACCATGTGACTGAACAAATCACAGACCCAGAGTATTTACAGACTCCTCAGCACAGAACTGGTCAGGCTACTCCTCTCTCTACTTCAAAGTATTTCATGGCTCCTTAAGACCTCCTGACACTCAAGGGGCCCCTTTATCTCTTCAATCTCAACTCATATTAATCTTCTCCTAGAGCCCAAGGGAATTATTCTTCATCCCTTTAACATGCCTGTGCCCCCGCCCCTTGGTTCTCCCTCTCCACCTACTGAATTTCTACCCATCCTTTAAGGCCCAATGCGTATGTCACCTCCTCCAGGAAGCTCCCCTGAACACCTATAAGACCACACAAACACTCTGTTCTGGACCTCTTGGACACACTTACAATGTAATGCTGTTTACTAGAGATTGTACCCAAGTTCAATGAGGACACGGAACCACGGTTTAGCCCAACTTCACACCTGCTCTGATCCTCAATATACAGCAGGGGCCGAAAGGAACAGCAGCACTAGCAATAGCAATGCCCTAGCTTGTAGAGACATTTATAAATGAACAAATAAAAGGAAGAAGAGCGACACTGACCTGCCACATCCACGAACTCTGAGAACGTCTCCACAGGCATGAACTCCTCTTGGAAAGTTTTCAGGGCCTTGTCTGCGGCCTCATAGATGGGCATGTCATTGTGGCGGATAAACTCAGCTAGAGAGCAGGACCAGCCTCCCTCTGTGTTACTGGTAGGCACCTTCTGCAAGAACCAACAGGAGGCAGGGTCAGGGACAAACATTACTCAAGGTCAATTTGGTTTTTCCTTAAGACAATCCAGTTATTTCACACTCTTGGAAAAATATACCATCTGCTTATAAACATCAAAGTTATAGCTGGAGGACCTTTCATGGCTTCCAAGAACAACAAAACCCCAATTCATTCTGTTTAATAACCTGTTATTAGATGCTGTCTCACCTTAACCAGTATTCCTTACCTAGCTTAGGTGAGGGGGAGAAAAAGGAGGTGGGACGGGCAGGCAAGCCATTACAAGTGACTGAAAGAACCTCTCTTCTCTAGCACATTTCATTCCTGTACTTCCAAAGGAAGGCCCTAAGAGAACTGCTTTCTTCAGTTTGGGAAAACAAAGCGCCTGAAAAGCAGAGAGGTGGGCCACAGTCTTAACTGACCCGATTTCACAGATCTCACAGGGTGGAAGGTCAGCAGGAGTCAGAAAATCTTGGTTCCAGTTGTACGTCTCTCTAGCTGGGTCATGTAGAAAAACCACTCAGACTCTCCAGGTCACTGTAAAGTTATGATAGCCCTGATTGCACTGACCATCTACCTTCCCTGGGCAATTTGCTGTGAGAAAGCACTAAGCGTGTATTATTACTCATCATATAATTTTTACATTAAAAGAGACTTTAGAAGTCATTTTATAGATAGTGGACAGGACAAATGTCCTTTTTCTATGTGCTTGGAGGGAGTCTATGTTCTTACTAGAAATACAAAACCTTCAAGGTTAAAAAAGGCTTAAGAATTCTCATCACATCATAAAACACCAAGCTATATCAAAACACAGCGTGAAAGCATGAGCAATGTTAAAGGAGAGAAGGCTTTGTCATGAAGCTGCATTGGGAGCAAGGAGAGGGGACATTTTTCACAAAGAAATGATAAGAGGGGATTCTTCCCCTGCTTAAGTCACCTTGGGTTCTTGGGAACAGAAAGTGAGGAGGAGACAGGGAAGCCAACACTGCTCAGGGAAATCACCTGGTTCACTGAAGGCTGACACGTGCTTGGACTTGAGTGGAGCGCAGGCAGCTTTCTTACCTTAAACATGTTGTAAATGAGATCGACTAGGGCCCAAAAGAGAAGTGCAGAACGATAGACTGAGTAGTCCTTCACCGACTTATCTGTCAGTCTGGGAGGAGACAGGAAAGTGAATTGTCAGCAACATCAGAAACGCCTGAGAAAGGGCTGTCCCATACGGCCCACAGACCCAGTGTGGCTTGCCTCAGACTTGGAGAGGGAAAATGTTTAGCTGACTTAACTAACATTCCCAAATGTGGGGTGACCTGAACACAAGTGCTCTGCCCGATATCACTGAAGACAGACACAGAACAGAAGGCAGGCCTATCCTGCTACCCACAGAAATGGAACAAAGTCGACAAGAAAGTCTTTAGCGTATCAGGGACCCCCTGCGGACAACTGACAGGAATCATGGTTAGGAAAGGAAGCAGGGGACGGGCTAAGACCTGCACCAATGGAAGGAACCAACATAATGACAGAACCATCGCACTGCAATAGAGAGCTGCCAAACAGGAACTCCAGGGTCAGGATGTCTTATTTAACAAACTGAAATTTCTGATTGTGGTCAAATACTAGGCAATATTTTGGTTCATATGTCTCTAAGAGTATGTTTTCTTACACGAAACAGCTTAAAATGAAAGAGGGAGTCAACATTAGTTAGGCCTGTTAAATAGTAATATTTTCCAATGAATTTATCAAAAACTAGCACTTTCATATGAAAAGAAGCTAATTAAACTGGGTTTGGCAAAAGGACTGCACCTGTATTATTACTGTTAGGGGGCTGATCTGTGATCTCATGGGCATCCTTGAACTCCTTTTGTGAAAACTGCCTCCACTGATGAACACTGGCATCTGGATTTCTGTAATTTATACTCTAAGAGGTTTGCCTGAAGGCAATGATATATTGAACAATTTGCCCAGAGTCCCAAAGCTAGTATCAGTAGAATATAGCTTCAAGTCAGGTCTTCCTTGACTGCAAGGCCAGCCTTCTCTCCATATGATGCCAAAATGGCTCTCCAATGGAGGGTTTTCTTTTTCAGTTTTAAATTTTTTCTGACGCACTCTAAGACCCCAGGAGCTTCGCACAATTTTCCTTCCTAAAGAAGTACTATCCAATAGAGTAAAAAAATCTGTACTTTTGAGTGACCATGTCACTGCTGTCATCAATTAAAAATTAATACAACCTATGCACATATGGATTTTTGATATGAACAACAATTAGATATAAGATAAAAGGAGTATCTCTTTTCTAGAAGCACATGGTTTTTATGAGCTATCATGTGGTGTAATGGAAACAGCTCTCCCCTAGTTTGTAGAGAAGTGCCTTGCATGGTTGAGCTGTAGCAAATCTGCTAGAAGCTAAGGCTCTGCTTGGGGATCACTCTCAACAATCAAGGTAGAAAGGAGCCTCCAGAGACATGGTTTTAGATACCAGTCCTGCTCCTCACTCACCAAAGTGACATTGGGAAAGTTGTGTTCTCTCTAGGACTTGATTTCCTTGTCTGCAAAATGAAATGGTTGGCTTAGATGAAAATAAACTGAGAGCTAGAAGGATTACCAGGGTTACCCTAGTGCAGCCCTCTCATTTTACAGATGAAGAAACAGATCCAAAGAGGCCAAGGTGAGTCACATCATTGTGTCCCTTCCTAGTTTGGGCTCATTGCCCTTCCCCTACTTTTTTGAAGGGCAAAGAAAGTGGGGATGGGGGTTGGGGTGAAGGGAATTTTAACAGTGAGCCACGAAAGTCAAATAAAGAGAATTCACCAAATACATACCATATTAAGAACAGAAGGGAAAATCTGCATTGACAAATAGCAAGACAGGGAACACTGGCACCACCCTAACACCTTTTAAATCTCAGGATAATCCCGGTGCTCTTTATCACGCCCCTTGGTCTCCAACTAGCTTTATCCTCAGCTAATCCAGCGATTCAGCTGAGTCTCTTCCTTGGCAAACAAGGATCGGACTTCTGAGAACCTCTGCAACCTCTGAAAAGATCCTTGTCCCAGAAAAGACCACAGTGGGACAACTACGAAGGGAAATATCACAAGGCCAGAACCCAAAGTCCCTGATCTATAGTTGCAAAAGCATCTGTGCAGGGCTCTAGTGGAACATGTCAGGCTCCTAGTCTGGAGACAATCTTAACCTCTGAAACAACACAAACTTGAGGATCACTGTCATCTCAGGGATGGCATCAAGGGCATCAAAAGAGGGTACTAAAATGCCCTCTAATGTTCTTCCAACCTTAAGAGTCTTTTTGGATCTGTTAGGTATCCTATAATTCTGACATTCTATGATTACTAAAGATGACATTCTAGTTTCAAAGAAATGCAAGTTTATGGTTTAATTTTTTTTAAGTTTTCCTCAATTTCTAAATAAGGTGAAATGAGCCAACAGAAAAGCTGAAGCGAATTCAGCTCACTGGGATGGTAAGCTCTCTGCTTCTTCTAATGCCACCAATTACCCACTGAGCACTTGTTCCCCTTCCTTTCTCACAGCCTAAGGCTAAACTCATTGAGAAGCAGGTGCCTTGTATGACAATGATAATCTACTTCAGCAACTCTCTGTATGTTTCACTTGCTAGCCACTTGTATGTGGCCAGCCACAGACATCTGCAAAGCATCTGAAATTGTATAGATGAGAATTTTATGCATTTGGATAGTAAAGGGAAAAGAAAGGAATCAGCATCTCTATAGCATCTATTATGTACCCACACTGTACTAAACAACTAAGGGGAAGAGGTGGGGATGGAGGGCAGCCCAGAAATAGAAGAATGTGCCAGGTCCTATCACAAGTAAGTTTTTGGAAAGGAGTTTATTTCTGAATAACTCTTGCACAAATGTTAATAGTCAATAACAGACTTCTATTTCTATCATCAATAGCTGTATCTCTCCATTTATTGTACAGGGACCTACGACAAAAGAATGCATCTCCCCACCTAACCTCTAGCACGGCTCCTTCCTTACTACTACTACTGGTCTCTGCTTGTGATAATTCTACCCATTTCTCCCACACCACTGACAGTCTTGTGTGGTTCCTCTGCTTTGGTAAGCAGAAATCTTGGGTGGCTCTACCCGACTTAATTATTTAAAGCCAATTAGTAAAAGTGCCTAAATTGCTGCAGAGAGATGGAGACTCAGAGTGTGGTGAATGCAGGATTTCTTAGTGAGGCTGCCACCAAATCATCTTTTCTCTGACTGGTTTGGATGGTCATGGACTCCAGCTCCTTAACTGAATTCAAACAGGCCCCTGTGGGCTAAGATCACATGCTTGCTCTCCAGGGCCAGAACCAAATAAACAATCATTTTCCATGAATTAAGTGGAATTTTGTCAGTAGCTGAGCATCCTTAACTTAAACTTTTTCTAGGTTCCAGGCAGCAGATTAACTATTAATAATTGTGAGTCTTAGCCTCTTGGGAAACACTGACAAAGTGGAAGAGACCCAGTGTCCTACGATCACAGAACATTAGATCTGAAAGACAGCACAGAGTGTTAGGGTTTATTTACTTGTTTCTTCCCAAAGAGTGTTTCTGGGGAAACTTTTCACTAGGTCCAAATCATGAAAACACCAACTGGTCCGTTTCTGCCTGGAATATTCCTTGGGGGAATAGAATGACTACCAGAAAGAGCCCTGGAGTGGGAGCTCAGAGAGCAGAGTTTGAGCCCTGGCTCTGCCACTGTCTTCCTGTGTGACCTGGGAGAAGGTATTTCATCTCTCTGGCCCAAGTTTCTTAATTTGTAAATTGAAGAGATTGGTTCAGATGGTCTCCAAGTCAAACTGTTTTGAGGATGAGGGTAAGGGGATGGTCGAGTACATGAAGTGAACTCTGGCTTTCTGACAAGGACAGGACAGAGTCAACAGAAGAAAGAGGGTGACAGAACTTGGGGATCTCACCAGCTCTCACTGGTTCAATTATCACCTTCATTCAGATGATTTCCAGGTCTACCAATCTAGCCCCGGTCTCTCTCCGGAGTTACAAACTCACTTCACCAGCTCCCTCCCCATCTTGGAAGCCCCTCAAACTCAGTTTCTCCATGATCCACCATTCTTCCCAGTCACCCAGGTGTGCAGCCTTGGTATCATCCCTGACTCCCCCCTCTTGATCCCCAGAAGAAGTTACGGTACTAAATGTTACTGTTTTTACTTTCACAATGCTCAAATACATCCCTTCTTCCCCGCCCCCACAGTTGGCCTCCTATTCAGGTCCTTGTTACCTCTGAATAGCCTCCCTTCCTCAAGCCTCTCCCCACTGCATCCTTCCTGTACTCAATGCTAAAGTGATTTTCTGACCATATCACCCCTGCCCCAATTAAACCTGAGAGCTCCCTCTATTACCTTCCAAGGTCACAGACAAAAATTCTCTGTCTGGCATTTAAAGCTCTCTACAACCGTCGTGACCCCTTCCTAGTTCTTTCTACATGGGACTCTGCTTCACATCTTCTAGATCACGCCACACTGGACTCTATACTGCTCCTTTCATGTAACACTCCATCTCTAGTTCCTGTCTCTGTGCCTCTGCATGAACTTCGGGTTCCTCATGTCTGGAATGCTCTCCCTCCCAACCTCTGACTCTGAGGACTCCCTAGTTTTTTAAGACTCATTAGCATGAGTGCCACATCCTCCAGGAGGCCTTTTTGGCTCTCCCAGCTCCTAAGGCTTTCCCATCTCCTCCATATTTATAGTCTAAGTTCTGATGTATACTTGTTGCATTCTCTCCCCCATATCGGTTTGTAGGATCACTAAGGGACTGTTTTTGCCCTTTTTTTTAAACCTCCAGAACTTAGCGCAGTGCCTGATATGTAATAAGCACTTAACAAATGCATGCTAACTGGACAGCCTAATATAGCAAAGTAATTCTATCCCAGGATGCTGAATTTACTGCTCTTTTTTAAATCAGAAAAGGAAGAATGAAGTTCCTTCCATTCTCTACTCTGTTTTATGCCTCGAGGTGAATGACTTCTGCCGAAATCCTGATCAGGGTTCCCTGCTCTCCCTACTTGTGGCTCTCTTGTAATACCTACCTACTCAGCTGGCTTGAATATCACAACTTTCACACTTTTCAGTCACTTAAAAACAACAATATGGGAAGAAACGAACTGGGACAGTCAGAGGTAAAAGCCAACTGTCAAGCATGGACATAAGCTTCACTGTGAATGAATTTGGCTGACAAGACAAGAAAGGGTTAACATCAGCTACTGAGTCAAATACACATTCCTTCACTTAGTACATACATGTTGCTAAGCAACTCTTAAATACAAGGAGAATACACTAGTCAAGACAACAGAGCAGCCACTTCATAAAGGAACAAAGAGAGGCAAAGCTAGGACTACTGACCTGCTGGCTCCCCCTGGCGCCACTGCTCGGGCCTGGGAGATCACCAAGAGCCTCCGCAGGATCTCCACTCGGACTGCTCTCCATCTCTCTGGGGGCAGGATGTGAAGGGCCAGAACAGTGTAGTAGTGGGGCCCATCCACCTCAAAGGCACTCTCGACCCACTTTTCCTTGGGCTGCTCTAAAAAGCTCTGCAAGTTTTTCTCTTCTCGGGAAGTTGCCCTGGTTCTGTAACACAAAGAACACCCCCCCAAAATGCATGAAACCCGGGCTCAACCAAAGTTTTCTTCTTTCTCCCACTTGACTGCACCCCAACCCTGCCTGCCACTCCTCCATATCTTTATGTGACTTACACCCAAAGTTTAGGCTACATTTGTATCTTTACAGTGAAGGGTTTTCTTTCTTCTTCATGTCAGGACAAGGCCTTCTTTCTCCTCTGCATCCAACACTGCTCCTCCCTCCCTACTCTGCCCTCCTACATCAGCATCTTGGAATCAGGTGTGTAGATGACAGGCAGCCTTGAACTGAGCTGAGAAAGTGGTCTGGGGGAAACTGGAGGAGGGAATGCATGAGAAACACTGTTTCCTTCCCCTACTTTTCAAACAATGGCCAAGGATATAATTATAGAATGTGGGAGTTGGAAGGTCCCTGAGAACAGCATGTTAGAATGTCCATAGCGGAATAAAACTCTTAACACAGATGTGTCAGTGCTGAAGGAGGGCCTTGGAACCAAGAATTCTAGAAGTAAAAAAGGGGAATTTAGAGATCCTGTAGTCTAAACTTTTTGTTTTTCACAAGGAGAAATGCCTGTGGGGCACCAAGCTGTGCCTCTGTAGGCTGGTTTAACTGTACAGCTCAGTGTGGAGTCAAGAGCTTTGTTTCCCTGGAATGGAGGATGATGCTCCCTAATCCTTGTACATGAGGGTCTCACTGATAATCCACCCATCAGGGGTGATTTTACACTGACTCACTCAGACCCTCAGGTGTGCCCTGCTATCTTCAAGGACCCAAGTATAAGAAGTATCTGAATGAGGCTGTAATCTGTTACAATGGAAGAGGTTTTTCCTTAGTGCAAATCTAATTGGCCAAAAGCAGTATGAGCAGCAGACAAGAGAGGAGGCCTCAGAGATAGGCAGAACCTTAGCAGGCTCCAAAGGGCCACTGCTGATACATAGGGACCGATCATGTGACCCTAGACCAAGGACTTCCTCTCTTAGTGGTCCGGGCCAGAGGTGGCAAACACAAGCACAAAAGGATCCAGGACCAGATGAAACTGGGAAACATTTAACAAAGAAAAATACAACAAAGCACAAACAGCTGTTAATTTGAGATTCTCCATGTCCATATGCCGCCTGCCAGTAGGGTCCATCTCTACTTGACCCTGACACTCTGTTCTGCAGCGACAGAGAGAGTGTCTTCACCATGAGTTCAGCCACATGTCTGGCCTCTGAGGGCAGCGAGTGCCATGAACAGAGTTCTCTGGGGCTCCAATATGGAATCCCTTCACCTCAGTGTTTCTCCTTACACAATGGAAGCCATGCCACAGTGAGGAGGGAAATGATAGGGAAGGCTTCTGCCAAACCAAAGTACTGAATGGGTGGGCCGTGGTTGAATCCCCAAAAGCAGCATGAAGAGACTGGAAGTTCACTGGTGCCTGTGTCAACATTGCTTTGTAGCAGACTCAGTATTTTAGCTAGCAGTGATGCTTTTGAATATGGACCTGCCTGAGTGCTTTCTATTTCTAAAGGAAGAATGGGTAACAAGATCAAACTTTTCTCTTATAAGGAAATGGGAGGGAGAACTATAGTGTGAGGCAGAACTGAAAAAAGCAAAGGAAGATTGTCTTTGTGCCTAAACCAACCTCAGTCTTCAGATACACTGTGGGGAGGGGCAAGCAGGGAGGTACTCATTGTCTCTGATTTGTCTTCTCTGCCCTCCTAAGTGCTTTTTACAACACTTTTGGAATGTCAACCTATCTGCTCCATAATCCAGGTTTGGAGGAACAAAACTGTCTTTTCTCTTGGCTGGTTTCCCATTCAGATGACATTTCCAGGTGACCTCTAATCCTGTTCCCTGGACCCCAGCATCAATTTCCCCAGACAGACATGGACAAACAGACACACACATAGCCCAAACAAGTTTCAGGGAGATGAAGGCAGCAGCCTCAGGCATTTCTCTTGAACAAATGGGCCCTCAGTCTGTGCCCACGATCTGTGACCTAGTATTTGAAATTCTAATCCCCTTCTTTTCCTAGCACTGGCAGTCACATCTCAGAGGTGAATGGCCTCCCTGTAGCATCAACTCTGAAAATAAGCATGGGGAACAAAAAAAACTGAGGAAAGAGGAAAGTGGCTAGAAGGGGATACTGACGTGTTCAGGACGTAAAGCACGGTGTGAATGATGTACGGGATTAGGTGTATATTGCTCTCTCTGCCGCCACCTCCTGTGTCTACGCTGAATGACTGTTCCATAGCAAAACGGAGGAAGAGTAACTTGATGTCATGAACATTAAGTTGATAAGTGGGCTCTCGCTGTCCAGTGCACTCCTGGAGGTACGTGTTATGTCTGGGGAAAGTACAAAAAAAGATCAGGAGAAGAAATGGAAACATTAACTCCTTATTGAAAAACATCCCCCCTTTGCAAATCCAATTCCAACAGGGCACTCCTTAACATAACAAAACAGAGACACACACAGAGAGAGAAAGCTTTGCCAGAGCAAATGAGCTATTTGGGGCCAGTTTCTTGAAGGATAAATTTCTATAGGATATGTTCATTCTCTCATCTGGAAGTAAAGCCTATAAAACAAGGATTTTGGATTAGACAACAACCAAGGTTCCTTCCAGATCCAAATCCTATCATCTCATAAAAGGAAACAGGTGATACTTCTCTTTCTGTCCTTCTTCCTAAGCTGTGTTCCAGAATCCCTTTTGTCTTCCCCCAAATTTCTATTCCAACATTTCTTACTAGTGTCTTCCTAAGAGGAATTCCCACTTCATCCCTTTGTCTTGTGAAATTAAGCAGGAAATCCACTTTAGAGATTCTCACCCCAAGGGACTAAAGACATAAAAAAAGGTCAAATCATAAAAATAACAGTAACAGTTAATGTTTATATAATGCTCTAAGAAGCACTGAAGGGGTTGAGAGTAGAAAAAGTTTAAGAAGTCCTGCCGAACACTGGCAAAGTGCTTTACAAACATTACTGCATAACCCGTGTCATCCATGTCATCCATCTCCACATTTACTAGACTGATGTGGAGAGCTCTGGGAGCTCCTCTGCAGACTAGGGCCTGTCTATCGAGGGCAGTGGTGGGCAAAGGGCTGCTAAATACTACACCCCAAGAACTACACCTGCTCACTAACACAGGTTCAGCTCTATGAGTGCAAAGGGCCGCATCAAGTCACAATGCTGGTGACACCACAGTTATCTCTGGGAGGCCTAGAGGCCACCAAAATAATGAGCAGATATGGCCTCCATCACCTCCAGCAAAGCAGACAGCTTCAGACCAAGCAAGCAGAGGGATCTAATCTGCTACTGGCAGATGACGCTAATGGAGCTTTGGTCTTGACAAGACTGAATTATCAGCTTTCATCATCCAGGTTTAGGCTAAAAAAAGATAATTGTTCCTGGCTGATACCATCCTTACTACCAGGAATTCCTTATCAGACAATGAAGAACTCAAGACTCACCTTGCCAAGCAAGTAGCAAAAGCCGACTCTGGGACATGGGGTCCCCAGACTGGGAGAAGTCCATTGCACTTGGTGTTGGCATTCTGAAGGGCTGCACTCTCCCATTCTTCTCGCCCTCGGGCCAATCTATGGAGATAAGAGAGGACAAGAGAATGCTGGGACTCACCTCACCAGGTCCTTGTGAAAGACAGGGCTCCAGCTGAGGGAGGTTTCATGCTGGATTTAAAACGGGGCAGCCCCCAGGGAGGTGGAGAATGTCTGCCCTGAGGGCTGCTAAGGGTACTCTATGTAGGTCCAGGCTCCCCTGCAACATAGGTCAGTGTCACTGGTATAGACTGACAGCAGAGGAATGACCAATGCAGCAGAACAAACTGCCACCTCAGATTGACTAAGCTTAAGTCACAGAAAATGTGTGTGCATGCGCATGTATGTGTGTGCATGCGCATGTGTGTCTGTGTGTGTGTGTTGGGGGGGAGACCCACCCACAGGCAGAAGACCGCAATTTTTAGAGTTCTGGCTCACCCTTGTTAGCAAGTTTGGCTACTAGACAAGACAGTTCATTTCTCTGAGACGTTTTTTCCTCCTCTGTTAGATGAATATAATGACTCCTGGTCCATCTACTTCTTGCAGTGGTTGTAAAGCATAAAATATTATGTGAACTGTCACACACACTTAGAAAGGACTTCATGCTCTGGGCTAGGTGGAAGCCTCTGGGCAACAGGAGTGCCCCCAACTCCCTCCAAATTAGGGCTCACTCAGGAAGCAACATGGGCTAAGTCTAGAGCCAGAGGATCTCAAACAGCTTCTCATTTCCTCTCCTTCTAGAACCATCTAGAACCTTCTAGAACTCTTGATTTCCTTCAAAGCTCAGCTCAAGTATCACCTTTTCCAGGAAGCCATTCCCCACCTCCAGCTACCAGTGCTGCCCTATCCCTCCAAATTACCTTATATTTATTTTGTATGTATTTATATGTATATATGTTATTTCCTCTGATAGAATATAAACTCCCTGAGAACAGGAATTAGTTAAAGTCTCTATATCCCACCAAGGCTGAGTACGGTGCCCAGCACAAGATCCTTTAGAAATGCTTGTTGACCCTGCCCCGCTGCTTCTGGAGGTATTCCTTGGGCCCAACCTCTTGCCCTGCTCCCCAGCCCTTTCCAGCTAAGGCTAAGGAAACCTGTCCCAGCCTACCTGACAGCAGCCAAGTGACAGTCGTAGTGGACGATGTTGAAGTGGGATACGGTGCTATAGCCCTGCTGCTTTCGGGGCTTATTCTCCAGCTCTTCCAGCGCCACCCGCTTAGTGAAGGTGTAAATGCCTAACACCTTTGCAGGCTGTAAAAGCAAAAGCAACTTAGCAGGGGTACCAGAGTCCTAACATGTATCCCAAGTCAGGGTTGCAAAGGGCAGAGAGGAGCAGGAGCCAACACCCGAGGTTCCCCTGGTAGAAGAAGGGGCCTTGTTTAGACTGAAGAGAACTGGACACTGGTCTCTCCTGAGCACATAGCATATAATGAGGGAAGGTAGCACAGAACTGAATGGACACCCGCAGGACCTCTACACTCAGGGAGAGGTCCTTCACATGGCAAGGACAGAAATAAACCTAAGTTGTCAAGGGAAGTTTTCACTCCATCTGTTTGAAAATCAGACAAAAATGCCCTCTTGGAATGATCTGCCCTCCAAAGCCACATGGACAGTTCTGAAAGAGCCTTCAATATGGAGGGGCCAGGGGTAGAACAGCTTTCATTCCAGGGTCCAAGTTGAAAACCCAATACAGGTCACTTTTTAAGCCTCTCAGGTGAGTCCCCACTCTACTAGTGGCAAAGAAAGGTAAACTGTTACGTGAATAAAAAAATGGGGAGAGATTCTGATTGTTCTCCGAGGTCACCCCTAGATGGTAACTTAAGTTTCCTTCATGTCAGTAACTAAGGGGACCAAATCTACAGTCAATCTACAAGTCCTGAGACTGTGATCAGTATGAAGGGGGATAGTCACTCCCAGCAAGTGGCAGCACCAAGGCCAGTTTCCCAGATAAGCTGCCTTTTGGAGCTCCTGTCCAACCAGCCCATCATAGTCCCAATGCCTAAGAGCTTCGTGGCCATACCTGGAATTTGTAGCCCTCCCTGCAGATGCAGCAGGTGAGACCTGGCTCTTCAATCAACTCCTCCATCTGCTTCAGCAGGGCCGTCTTAGTCACAACTTGACCCTTCTCGTTTGTCTGCAGAAGGAATTTCAGTCAGGATTGAGAAAGTCAAAGGGAGTTTCCACCCAGCCTGAGAAAGCAGAGGAACGGAGATGTCCTCTGGCTGCTCCCGCCTGCTGGTGGCATGACATGCAATCTCCAAGGAGGGTAAAATGGCCATGATGCAAAGAGCCCCTGAGTGTGAAGCCTAGCCCTGCCACTTACAATTTTTGTGATCCAAGGCAGGTGACCTCATACTTCGAGTCTCAGTTTCCTCCTCTGTTATAAGAAGATAATATCTGCACTACCCTCCCACATGGGTTTGTTACAGGAGCTCAAATGAGCAAATGTTTGTAAAGTGCTTTATCAACCCGAAAGAGTTAGACTGAGATAAGAGTAGGGAATGGAAATTTAACCTGTGATTTCAGTGGATTGGGAAATACATAGTTAGAAAATCTTCCTCCAGTGCAGCCTTTTGTCCTAGAGAGCTGCCTGGGTCACTCCCTGAGAGAGCAGGTAAGTGACCTATGCAAGGTCACAAAGCCAGTGTATGTCAGAGACAGGACACACACTGATAAATGTAGAAGCCATGAGTGATGGGACCATAGTTAAGAGCAGAGGCCACCCTGGTGTTCTACCCCTTCAGACTGAAGTCCTACAGGCAAATAGAACACAAACCTTAGCCAACAAAACACTCCCTTTCTCGTGCCAAGAGTTGCCACTCATCTTCCTGCCCAAGCTTGGAGAATGGAGGAAGTATCTACCAGGGTCCCTAGCCTCAGGCCCACCCATACCCTGCACCTGGAATGAGCCCAGGCCCCAGTTAAGTTGGGGCGACAGCCTGCCTGGCCCATTAGCAACATGAGGAACATGTTGCAACAAGGAAAGAAGGGGCCAGTGGAAAGAGACCTGGATTTACAGTCCAAAGACCTGGGCTATTTATTTCCTTCCTTCTTTATTTCCTTCCTTCTTTCCTTCTTTATTTTCTCCCTTCCTTCCTTCCTTCCTTTCATTCATTCATTCATTCATCCATTCATAATTTATTTATTTAACGAGACCTGGGCTATTTTGAAGAAAACCCTATAAAATCCCATAGCAACACTCTAAGAGGCAGTAGAATATAGAGCAAAGAGCACTGGTTTCAAGTCCTAAGACTCTGACACTTATTAGCTCCATGACTTTGACCAAGTCCCTATTTCCTCATCTACAAGAGAAAGACAGCAACACAACACCCACTTTCTAGGCTTGCTATGAGGAAAATGCTTTGATGCCCTGAAGCTCTTTCCAAATCTGAGTGTCTGTAATTCTGCTACTCACTGAGGAACTGGGTACCAAGTGCAAAGCAGTAGTGCCAGGTGTAGGACACAGAACAGTGGCTTTAGATCCAGAGCCCCAACTGTGCCTTCTAGCTCCCACACAAGTTTAGCCGTGGTATTTCTGAGCCTTAGATCTGCAGAACGTAAATAACACTTGCCCTATCTCAGCGTTGCTGCGCAAACATGACAATGATGATAAAAGACACTTGGATTTGTTTTAAGGTTTTCAAAACGCTCTACACAGTCTTCCCAATACCCCCTGAGGTGCAGGTATGGTTGTCATTTGTTTGTGAGATGTGGACACCAAAGCCGCCCAAGTCTCGGCCACACAGCTGGCCTTGAGCCCAAGAGCTCCTTGTCCAACTACATGCTGCAACAACACAGACTGGACTGTGTTGAGGGGGTGGTGTGGCAGTATTACCGTCATGCCCAGGGTGCCCAAGGCCTTCTGTCTCATGGCCATGGCCATGCGCTTCTTCTCTGCCCGTGTCTCCTTTCGGGCGGCATCGATCTTCTTGTTCACCTCGGGGTGTTCTCGAAGTGCCTCCAACAAGTTCTCAGCCAGGGTCCCAATTCCCTCGTCGCTGGACACCTGCTCCAATTTGTGCAGGTTTGTAATGGAGTCTGTACCAATTAGTACCTGCCACAAGGTCAGAGTGAGATATGTCTCTGGTTACAATGAGAAGACACTTTGTACAAACTCCCAAAATTCTGAACACCAAAGGGATGGTTCTGAGTTTATAGTTAACACACCCAGTACTGCCACTCCAAAATCTTTCAGAAAGTAGGTAAAAACAATGGAACTGAATTCCTAGCCTGGTTCTTCTCCCTGCTACCTCTGGAGTCTTGGAAAGGTCCCTTTCCTTAATGGGTCTTAGTTGCTTCCACTGGAAAACAAGGGGGCTGTATTATCTCTAAGGTTCCAGTGTGGCTCTAAATCCTATGCTCATTATCAGACACTCTGGTTCTCTCCTTAGAAGGATGCAGAAAAATATCAAGAGATGGGAGTATCCATAAAAGATCAGCAAATCAGAAAATAGGACCAACTGAGGAAAAATCAAAAGCATCAGGATGACCTAAGCTGAAGAAGAAAACACTGATCTTGCTAGTCATCTCCCAATCACTAATAATTAGAGAAATACAAATTAAAATACCTCTAAGGTTCTACCACACAGCCATCAGATTGATGAAGTTGACAAAAAAAGAAAACGACAAACATTGTAAAGGGTGTAGGAAAACTAAGAGACTGTTGCACTCTTGTTGGGGATGTGAACTGGCAGAACCATTGTGGAAAGTAATGTGGAATGATGCCCACAAAGTTACTCATCCCTCTGACCCAGTGATACCACTAGTAGGTTTATACTTCAAAGAGAGTAAATGAAGAAGAAAAGGACCTATGCGTACAAAAATATTTTTAACAGCCCTTTTTGAGGTGGCAAAAAAACCTGGAAACTAAGTGGGTGCTCATCAATGGTGGGATGGGTAAACTGGTATACAGATGGAATGCAATGGAATGGAGTACCACTGCATCCCAAGAAATGACAAACTGATGAGGAGTGAAGGAAGCAAAACCAGGAGATAACAACATTATCAAGACAAGTAATTGTGAAAGACTTAGGAACTCTGATCAGAACATGACTCCAAAGAAATGATGATGAACAATGCTATCTATCTCTTAACAGAAGGATGATGCATTAAATATGCAGAATAAGACTCATGCTTTTGAATACGTTCAATGTGGGAACTTGTTCTGTTTGGTTGTATGCATTTGTTATAAGTGGTCTCCCCCCTCACTTTTCTCAATTTATGTGGGGAGGGATGAAGATGGGAGAAAATGTTTTTAAAAAGAGAAGAAACCTGAATGATTAAAAAACTGAATATATAAAATAGCATTTCTCACTGAAAATAAAGTGCTTTTTGACTTAAAAATATGTTGATGGAACCTATCAGTGCTGATCCTAGGAAGATGTAACGCCCTTAGGATAAAAAAGCACATGTAGGGAAAGGGCAGAAAGAAAATTTTGAAACAAAGTAAGCCCACATGTTGTCTACTTCCACAACAAAATGTGTGCCCATATTAGGGATTTTGAATACTTGACTATTAGCAATGACATGTTATCATGAAAGCCCTATTCAAAGCATTAAATAATCAAAAAGCATTTATTAACTGTTTATTATGTGCCAGGCATTATATTAGGTGCTGGGCTAAGGCCAGTAAACATGGATGTAAAGGCTTAGATAAAATAGCATATTCGAGTAGCTTGTGCTTTAGGCTAGGAATCAGGAGACTTCACTTCTAACCTCTGCTAAGCCACCATGTTTTCCTCGAGTAAGATGCTTAAGTCTATGTATCTTGATTTCCCCATTTACAAAACAGGGATTTTAAATAGCCCAAAAATGTATAATAAACAAAATGGTCTTTGTGAAAAACACTTGGAACTCTTTGGAGGTGAGATTCTAGATAAATCAAATTTAATGCCATCATTCTCTTCACTGAAGGTGAACAAAAGGAAATGGGTTTAAATGACAACAGTGATCTGGGTTCTACAAAATGAAGAATTCAGCCACTGTAAGCATTTCACTAAGCTGCTTACCAGGACGATAAGCACACACACCACACCACACCACACCACACCACGGAGGGTGTGGAACTGTTTTCCTCAAAGAAGCCTGTTCTACAGATTGGATTGGCTTAGGCCCAGGCCCATCTGCAGGCAGAGGGATAGACTAATGAGCTCTGAAATCAGCCATGTGTCCAAGGCCAGCCACAGTTTGTGCGGAGCTATGGACAGATGGAAAACAGCAGCAGCACAGAGATCTGGGTGTCAGGCGGCACACAGAAAGGTGAGGGACTCATCCTGAACAAAGCCTTCAAGCTGCCCAAGAGGACAAAAGGTGACCCTGGCCACCAGGAGGTCTCCACGCTCAGTGCTGTGGGAAGAAGGGATGGTCACTCATGGGTCTTGCCACTTATCTCACTTTTAAGATCTTTAATATCCCTAGAGACATGGGCTGCCTGAAGAACTCAAGGCACTTTGTAAATTCTATGTCAGGGTTTCTTGGAAACACAGGGAAAATCTGGCTGACCTCCACAGTCCTTTTCTGACCTGGAAATCTTATATTCTTCCTCATAGTGGTAACTACAAATCATAGCAAGGTATGTCTTGAAACCTGAGGAAAGGAAAAGACTTGCTCCATGTCCCTCAGGGATTCAGCTGCAGAGCTGAGAAGGCTGACTCCTGGGCTCCTTTTCTTTCTGGTACAAAAGGCAGAGAGGACTGGCTCCTCACCTGGGTGGAAGGGTGCTGAATGGCTAGCCCACGAAGAAGTCTTAAGATGAAGGGGAGGGCTGGGCGAGATAAAAACTTCTTCCAAATGTCAGCATCCAAACTGCAACACAAAAGGAGGTCCTCAGCAGCAATTCAAAAAAACTAATGAATCCCCCAGATTCAAAAGGAATGTGCCCTCTCAGATGGGTTCAGCCTACTGATAGCCAGTTGACCTTGGCTGCCCAGAGGAGCCCCGTGGTCACTGCCCTGTCAGACTGAGGAGGTCTTGGCTACACAAAAGCTCCCATGAGGTCACACAGGTAACGTGCTCTGCCAAACTGAAGCACGCCATCGGTGACATCCCTGATTACTGCTGCTTTAACTCTTCCCTCTCCCCACAAGAATGCTGGCAGCTTTGCCTTGGTTGGGATCATTTCCAGAAGACAGAGGTCCTGAACCTCTACTTTAAGCTAAGTGTGGGATTCTCTGCAGAGGCAGGGACTAGGCGCTGGCTATGTTAAGCTGCTCTTTTGATTTCTTATTCTCAGCTCACTGGGTGAGAGAAGGGGGCGGTGTGTGGGTGAGACAAGGGGGCAATGTGTGGGAAAGGAGAGGGCTGCACAAAGAGAAGGAGGCGAGGAGGCCCCCGGGGAATCGTCCTTACTTCTTGGCACCAGGGATGTGCTTCTTCATGTAGTCCAGGGCGCTCTGTGTGACTCCTTTCTGGAGGATCAGGTCCTTCAGCTGGTGCCCGTTACTATTGTTTTTAATGCCAGCAGCTATCTTGCAGAAACAGTCTAGGAAGACTTTGTCATCACCACTGTGATCCTCATCATACCTACAAGGGCAGAAAAAACGGGCAAGAACCAAAAATCTGCTATGAGTTGGAAGCCCAGAATCATCCATGCTGGAGCTAGAAGGGCCCTTGGGGAGAAGCTAGCCCAACCCTGCCATCATACCAAGAAAGAAAATGGGGTCAGAAAAGAGAAGCAGCTTGCAGAGGGTGCCCAAGGGTCATCAGGGGAGCCCCCAGCCAGACAACATGTACCCCACCCCCACCCCTGGACAGCTGGCTCAGGAGTTCCGGGCAGAATTCTCTTCCATTACACAAGCAGAGAGCAGCATACTTGTCAAAGTTGCAGTACGGCTTGAATCGGTCCACCAGGATCTGCATTTTCTCCATCTCTCCAAAGGACAAATATGGGATAATTCTCAACAAGCCCTGAAGGACACTGGGATTAGAGCGCACAAAAGTGCTATTGATCTGGTCCAGCAGCATCACCAGCTGGTCCTTGTCACCTGTCAGGAGAAGGTTGCCCTGAAACAATAACCATGAGACACCCTGTCAATGGTGCAGGAAATATTGGTTTACTCCACCCTTCCCAGGCAATGAGGCCTTTCCCAGTCCCTCCAGAGCTTGACTGGTCCCACAAGCAGTAATCTTTAACACCCAGTGAAACCTGAGGAAAGGAAAAGTGAAAATTTCAGTGAAAATATCCTGCAGGAGGTCTCCAGATTAAAAGAATCCTAAACTCTCAGAGTTGGAAGGATCTTTAGAAGTCCTCAAGTCTCATCTATACCTGAGCAGAAACCCCCTAGGACAGCCTTTACTTAAAAACTTCTTTCGATGAGGAACTCAGAACTCGAGCATGTTCCACACCTGGACAGTAACGTTTATAAAAGAATAGTGGAATCCACCTGAAGCAGCTCTTCTAAATTCTCCAATATTTCCAAGGGTCTGGATGCAGCACTCTAACCTGAGCCAAGGAAAATGTGGTATCCCTGAGGATTAACTCTAAGGACTGAGCCACAGACAGGGAAGACAAAACTTCAGGAAGATAAAGGAAAAACCTAGTGGCTGTTGAGCAAAGTAACAATATTAGCAGCTTGGGTTCCCCTAAAATCAAAGGATTCAGAGTTGACCTGAACCAGTTCAACTCTATGCAGTAAGGCAGTGGTATCAAGCTCAGGTAGATCCCCGAGAGTAGCATGATGACTTAGAAAATCACAAATTACCATTATCTATGTTGTAATGTATTTTTATTTATTTTGTTAAACATTTCTCAATGTCTTTTTAATCTGATTCAGACAGTACTTCCTGTAAGGCTGAGTTTGGAGCAGATTTTGCCTGAGTCCTGCCATGTCACTTACAAAACAAAACACCGCAAGTGTTCAAACGGTACTTGTGGGCCAACCAGGCCCTCCCCCAGCTCTCACCTTGTCCTCACTCAGGGGCTCAGCATTTGACTCATCCAGAATGATCTCCATGATACTAAGCACCTGCTCCGCCACAGCTGCCCCTCCACTGTCTTTGCTTTCCTGCTCTGCCACCAGGGCCTGGGGAAAGATGATTCCATTGTTTGGGGGATAAAACCAGAGGCTCTTTATCCCGCCATGCTATCAAACCCAACCTCTCCTTGCTGCCCCTCAATAGGCCCATTCACAGCACCTCAGAGTTGGAAGGGATCACAAAGATCATCTAATATAAATGGTACCAAAATAAAAATTCCCTTGACACATGGCTAGCCTCTGCCTAAAGCCCTCTAATGAGAGGGACCCCACCACTTCCCTGAGGCAGCCCATTCCATGTTTGGACAGCTCTAATTGTTAACACAGCTTTAATCTTACACTGAGCCTAAATATGCCTCTCTGCAACTTTCAATCTAGTTCTGCCCTTTGGGGCCAAGTGGAACAAATCTAATCCTTCTTCCAAAGAGCACTCCTTCAAATATTTGAAAACAGTCACCATTTCTCTCTCCTGCTAAATGTTCTCCTCCTCAGGTCCACTCTCAGGGCTCTAATGCACAGGAGGGGGTAAGGAGAGGGAAGAATTAAAGTAGAATTGGAGGAGCTGGCTTCGGAGACCCTTTCTTAAGCATTATGAAAGAAAGTAAAATCACATCCTGGTGATTATGTTTCTAGAAGTTAAAGCTAGCTTAAGGTTTAGGGCTACATAGCTAGCTATCCTCTCATCTTGTCTTTGTGTAAATTCAGGAAGAGGATAATGTGGTGCCACAGGGAGGAGAAAGTCCTGTTCCTTCAATCTGAAGAGATAATACAAAATAGCTGTAAGATGGACTGCATTATTTCTAGAAGGTTACTTCAGAGATGGAGTGAATGACCTAAATCACTAAGTAGACCTAACAAATAAGTTTAGACTGTTTCTTGCCAATCTCCTCAGAGAGCTGAAAAGCTAGCAGAGAGGGAATTCCATGGTTTCCTCACACCCGTCCCAGGCTTCAAAGCCTTTATATATATAACTCCCAGTCTCATCTCTTTACCAAGTTAAGAGTGCCCAGCATGACATTCAAAGTGTTCATCTCAAGCTTGACCAGCTGCTGCCGATTCACTTTCACCTTCACACAGTAACTGAACAGTTTAAGGAGTACCTGCCAAGAAAAACCAGGTAAATTCTACAACAACTGAAAATAGAGATACCCTAGCAATGGTGAGTTGCTAAGCTGTATCAAGCTGAACTGGTCTTAGAAAGAAGTAGTGGCAAGTCATGCTCAAAACAACTATAAAATCCATCAAATATGTGGTGTCAATTTAACAAAGCACACTTGGTGCCTGTGAAGATATGATTATAAAATGCTTCTTAAAGAAATATTTTTTAAAAAACTATAAAAGGAGCTAATTCAGTGCTCATGGATAGGCCTTGCTAACACAATAAAAATGACAACTTTAACAAAATTAATCTGAGATTTCATAATTGTACTAATCACACTATCAAGGAGATCATCTACAAAGCTAGAAGAAATAATAAAATTCATATGAAGGAACAAAAGATCTAGAATAATAAGAAAATGCTGAAAAAAGCATAAACAAATAGAGGAATTCTCAAACTATACTATAAAGTAGTTATCATTATCTCTATTTTTGCTAAAAAATAGAAAAGTAGGTCAATGTTAAAGATTAGACAAATAAAAACAGAAATAATAGAACTCAATAATCCAGCACTGAATCGATGAAAAAAACAAAATTAGCTAGGGAAAAACTCCCTCTTTGATTAAAAAAAAAATGATGGGAAAACTAGAAAGCAGTTCAATCAAAATTAGGTTTAAATGAACATCTTACACCAGATGCCACAATATATTAAAAAACACAATCTGAATATTAAAGACCATAATGTTAATTTAAAAAAATTAGGAGAAAAACAGATCATGGATCTTTTATAGCTTTGGCTGAGGGATGAATTCTTAACCAAATAAAGGACAGAGATGATTACAAAAAAATAAGATGAATATGACATGAAACGCATGAACAAAATAATGCAACTAAGAAGGAAAGCAATGAACTGGTGAAACAAAATTTCCAATATGATCCTGACATCCAACATATATAGGCAATTAAAATATGTATGACCAAAAACCATTCCCTAATAGAGTTGAAATATAGCAAAAAATAGTTTTCAAAAGAATTAAAAGTTGGCTTCTCCATGGATCAGAGGCATCCCCTATATTTCAGCAGTCAAATGCAAGGGAACCTAACCATCAATGAACAGAACCTTAAGATGTGACTGCTTTTAAAAATGCCTTTATCAACTTCAACAGGCATGTGGAAATGACGAGTTTAACTCATGACCTTTGGTGCTCCCTAAATTACAGAGAGCAATTGGGAGAAGCAAAGGGATCCAAAGACTTCTTTGCAATCATTATGTGACTTGGGGCAAACCTCAGTATTTTGCTCAGTCTTGTTATAATACGTTACTTGTTCTCTTATCTCTGAAGGATTCAAATGATGAAGAAAATGTTTGTGAGGCTCTTGAAATTCTCAAAATCCAATAAAACAAATGATAATGGAATGATTGGAAAAATGTTTAAACTATATTCCTAGAGGAGAAAAATAAAAAGGTTGAATTATAACAGTCCTAAAAAAACAACTTAAGTAAAATTATCAGTTGGAGAAAAAATAAGTAAATAGTTATTTCATAGCAATGGTCAAGAGAAGTCATTAGTAAGATTCCTTAGTAAGACATCATTTTCCTTATGCCTAAAGGTATGAGTGAAACAAGGTGGAAAACATTTTAGGAAACTGTATGGGCCAAAGTCTTCTTCCTCAGTTCGCCTTTGTAGACAGGGATTAGTGACGTTATGCTGCCCTCTGGAGCTAAGCTCAATTACTGTCATACACCACTTTTCAGAGTCAAAAGGTGTACCTTAGCTCTTACTTGCCCACTCACCGTCAGAAGATGTCGGCCCTGTTTGAAATCCTTGATCCCAGCCAGTCTGTTGAGCATGCAATCCAAGCCCCCACACTGGGCCATCACACCAGCCATCTTATATACCTCTTCCTCATCCTCTTCTTCATCTAAAGAGAGGTACCATGTGGTGGTGAGGAAGAGCAGGAATGCAGACATCCCTTCACTAGGCTCACAGATATTTTCATTACCTACAACCCTGCCTCCTAACAAACAGAAAATTACTCAAAGGGGCCTAGAAGGGATATTATATTCACCTGTTACGTTTCATCCCCCATAGGAGAAATTTAGGCTGGAGTTATCAGTGAAGTCTTCTGACTCTAATCTATGTTAGTCCTCGGTTCAAAACCCTTTCGTGGCTCCCCACTATAAACAAGAGATAAGCTCAGCCTGGCATAGGAGGCCTCCCACAATCTGGGTGCAATCTGATTTTCAAGGCTTTTCTATTTCAAACTATTCTCCTTCATACTTAGTCAAATTGCACTATTAGGTATTTCCTGATTTCATCCTGCCTTCTCCCACTACTCTGCATTTGTGGAGGCTGCCCTGGTGCACTCTCCTTGTTACTATGGGCTGAAATTCTTCTCCTCCTTTCAGAAATATTTAAGGTATTATTCTACAAAGCCTTCGCTAATTCTAGTTCTTCCAGTCCCCTCTAACCCTCCTCAAATTTCCTGTCAGCTTGTTGGAACAGAGGAAAGAGCACTGGATATGGAGTCAAGAAGACTTGAGTTCAAATTCTGCCTCAGATAGTTACTAGCCAGGTGACCTCGGGTAAGTCATTTAACTTCTGTTTGCCTTAATTTCCTCATCTGTACTCTGAAGGGTCGTTGTGAAAATCAAGCAAGATGATGACTATAAAGTGCAAAGCACAGTATAGGCACTTAGTAAGCAACTGATAAATATTTACTTTCTTCCTTCCTTGCACATTTTGCCTGGCTCTCACTGATCTGCTTTTATCACCTTCTACAATGAGTCATGCTAATTTCTATTCAGGGTGCATTACTCTCCTCAATCAGACAGCTCCGAGGGGAGGGCAAGGACTCTATCATTTTTCATCTATGCATTACCGTTGCCTACCACAAGAGTCTGCATATAGTAGACTTTACTATATGTACCCTGAACTGAGAAGAAAATGAGCATCACTAGTCAGTTAACAAGCATTATTAAGTACCTACTACACACCAGGCACTGTGCTAAATGCTGGGGATACGAAGGAAGACAAAAGACAGTCCCTGCCCTCAAGGAGCTCCCAATCTAATGGGGGAGACCACCAACCAACAGCTGTGTACAAACAACACACAAGACAAAAAACTGAAGAAAATCAACAGAAAGAAGGCACAACCATTCCTGAGAAAGGAGAAAGGCTTCTTCTCTGCATTAGCAAACAAAAATGGATGAGAGTTCAATCCATGGCATCTCACCACCTCTCTGACATGTCTGGGACAGAATGAGACTGGCTACAACTACAATGTCAGTTTCTCCTGAGTTACAGAGAAAGAAAATCCTCCAAATTCTTAGAAAAATTTTCTAGGGCAGAAGGGATGGATTTTCAACAAGTGGAGACCCTGTTTCTTAGCTGCAAACCCCAGATCACTTGGAATAGGGCTTCCTGAGACAATGATACCTGTGGTGGAATCCAAGGACTCAATGAATTCTTCGGTGGCATCACCCAACAAGCCCCTCATGCGGTAGATGATTCTCATGGGTTCTCCCTGAGTAGAGAAAGTGGAAAAACTTCATTCACTTCCATGACAGGTTCATTTAGACCCCCTGATCTCATTCTCAGTGGTGAGTCCTATTGGGTCTTAAGATCTAAACTCTAGATACAGGATGGAGGATCCTGTCTGCCTTGAGGAAAGCCTTTCCATTTTGTTGTGACAATGAGTTAAGAGTCAAACGCAAAATGCCACAAACCTTATTACTCAGACATCAGAGTCTGAATCACCACAAAATGTAAGCCCCTTTGACATACTGTCCTCTAGGTATTATATATGCAGAGAGATATATAGGTATACTCCACATGACATTGCCCTGAGTTATGTCACTTTACAATGTCATTAATAATTATGGCCCAAACCCAACACCACTGGAGAGACCAGATTCTTTAATCTATGTGTATTGGATGGTTAGTGATTAAACCAAGCTACTGTCTGAGCCTGAATGATATTAATTCCTTTGTGTATGTATAAACATTAATTTTATAGATCAGTCCATTTAAATAATAAATGAGAACCCATTCTATAGTTTTTCATGGAACCAGGGAATGTTAGATAGGAAGCAGCATATTTGGCACAGTGGATAAAATGTTGAATTTGAAGTCAAGAATCAAATCTCCATCTCTGATGCATATTATACTGTGGCCATAAGTAAGTCACTGAACTCTCTAAGCCTCAGTTTCCTCATCTGTAAAACAGAGAAAATAATACCTGTATCATCTACCTAACAGAACTGTTGAGAGGCTCAAATGAGAATATGCACACACACACATACATGTACATATATGCAAATATGCATGAATGTGTATGTACTTATGTATGTACATCTTTGTGTATGTGTATATATACAACTCTGCAAACTTTAACGTTCTATGTAAATGGCAGTTATTACTGCTATCCTCATGTACACATATAGCTATATGTATACACACATATGCATGTACATATAGGTATATGTGTGTGCATATGCCTGCAGCAAAATGGGAGTTTTTCAGTTTTTCCTCTTACGATAAAATACCACATCAATGATCAGTCTCAGAGAACAGCTGTTTCATGTAAAAAGTGATCTAGAACTTCCTTGGAAATCCAACTCACCCACCCATTCATTTCTTTCAGGGAGAGGACAGACCCCTGAAGCAAAAGTAAGAACTACCCAAGGAAGTATATAAGAGGAGAGGCTAATTAGAAGAAGGAGCTTTTTAATTAAAGACAAACATTCATAAGTAATCACAGACAGGAAAAGAAAACGATAAGTCCATCCATTGCCTAAAGAGGGAAGAGGGGCTCTCACAACAGTCTCACAACAGGCAAGGGTTTTAACTCTTCAGCCCCTCTCCTGCCCAGGTTTTGCAACGAACTGTCGGACTCAAACTTTCAGAAAATCACAGGACTTTCTGAGGCAGCTTTAGGAATGAGGAACTGAGAAAGAGAGACCCTGGTAGAAAGCCCCCTGAAGCCCAACGTAGGCCAGACAGTGCTTACCATCACCTGAAATACTCAAGCCCAAAGGAAGGCCTCAGGGAAAGCTGCTCAAAGACCTGCAATGAGCACTACAGGAAACCTAGAAAAACAGTAACACCAAAAGCCCAAGGAAGCAAGGGGAAGAAGAGCAGGTCTGAGGCAGTGGGTAGGAGCCTACAGAGTGGCAAGAGGACTTGAAACCACAGTCCAGAAACATGGCTAACAAAAGAAGGGCAGAGGAAAGCTGCTCCATGACAGTAATGTCCTATAAGTCTGGTATTTCCCATCTCAGTTGGGAAGGCAAAACAGCACAAAGGTCATAGTGGTGCTTGGGGGAAAGTGGACGAGGGGTAGGGGTGGAGGTGACTGCAAAAGAAGAACAGAGCAGGGAGGGAAAATGAGATGCAAGAAAGGGATGGGAGAAGGAAAGGAATGAAGTGGAAGGGACAGACAAAGGAGCACAGGGAAAGGAAAGGACAGCACGGAGATAGTCTCATATTACTGAAAACAAAAGACCAGAATTAAAGGGACTCCAGAGAAGATCCAGGCACTGCTCTCCTTTCCTCACACCAATGCAGGAAGTGCCTGTTTGGTTTTGTGAAATGGGGGTGCCACTTCCTGATGCAGCACAATGTTCCAGAGATTAGTCACTGTCCCAGAAAATGCTAAGGATTAATTCTGCGAAAAGGTTTCAATCTGAAGAGGAGGAAGGCAGAAAAGTGTGCATGGTCACAGGGCTCACTGCTGCAGACAGTGCAGGCCAGGCTTCCAAATCCTCACGGACGCCATGCTAGAGGAGGCTTGTGCCTCACGTCTCCAGTAAAGATCTCTAATCTCCTGAAGCTCTTATACCTCTATTAGTTTGCAGCTAATTTCCTCAAAAGTGGGACAAGACAACTGGTTTCCACCCCACCAACCCCAAGCTGGAGAGCTGTAGCCCTGAAAGTGCTGATACAAGCACCACAGGCTGAGTAAAAAAGCAGAAACAGACCTCGTTTGTGGGGCACCAGACCTTCTTATAAACTTCTACTACAGGAAGATCCAAGCTGATAATTTTATTGTTCACCAGGAGCTGAAAGGAAAAGTAAACAGCCTGTGAGTCCTAATGATCCCCAAGTAAGTCACAAACAGATAAGACTCATCATACCATGGAGGACAGACCCTGAAAAGGAAAGCAAACAGGCTATTTCTGGTAAGGGAATAATGCTTTCACACTTCTGACCCTAAATTATCTTAGAGATAAAGCAAGTGAAATAAGCAGATCTCCTTCCACCATCTTTCTCCTTTAAGCAATGAGGGTTCCTCTGGACCCTCATAGCTAGACAGTGATTATCACTTGTAACTGTTGCTGTTTCCCACCCAGCCTGATGTCTTTTCTTTGTCTTGACCTCATTAAAGGGGCTGGCTACTTCTTAAACAGGCCTATTCAATGAAAGGCTGTTGCCTCACCCAAAGTGAGTGCCTGCAAAGACCTTGGCCTAAATGGCCCAAGGTCTCCCAGTGCATCCTGGGTCATCTGGTCACTGGATTCAGATGGCTCTGGAGAAGTGAGGCTGGTGACCTGCACAGCCCTCCCTCCCTCAAAACAAAGTCAAGTGCAAGTCACGTCATCATTTTTCTGATGGCATGGTCTTCTTCAGTAACAAAGGACAAACACAATCCTTTAAGCAATGTGATTACAGTCAGACCAAAAAGGTCTTCTTCCCATCAGAGACAGCAAATTCATAACTAAGTACATCTCCATGGAGACTGGAGAGAACACTCAGAGTAGTGTTTCTCAACCACTACTCTGAAACAAATTTCTACTTATATGTAAACTTTTTCCTTGGTGCCTCCTGTCTCTTGAGGACCACAGTGACAGTTTACCACTTGATGGGAGAGTTCAGGTTGGAAATACCAACATAAAGCATTGCAATGACTACAATCTCCGTAACCGTGTAGCCCTGCTAGGGCTCCTATGCACTCACCTCCATCCCACTATCATCTTCTAGCAGGGCCACCAGATCGCAGTCCTGGCAGATCTTGTTCTTGACGTCCCTCATGAGAGGCCCAATGCCTGGCTCGTTGCTGCTGTAAGGGTTGCCAGGCATGCGACCCTGTAAGAAATCTTCCTGCTGGGGATCCTTCTCAAGAGTCACAAAGAACTCCGTTACTTCATTCTCCTCCTAAGGAACAAAGATGATGACAGGGTCAGGGAAGCCTGCAAGTCCTTACCTCCAAGTAGGCTAGCAAGCTGCCTTGCTGTCGGGTCTGACACAGGGAGCACCCTTACTGAACTCATGGCCCAGGGCTACAACAAAAATATGCCCTTAAAGGTGGGGTATAGAGAACTGCCATGGGTATCTAAAAGGAACCAACTAACAAGGTTTAGGCAGCTCCAGAGCTATGCCTCTGATGAAAAAGATCAACTAGGGGTAGGTGCAGTGGAGCCACAAGGAGGTAACAATAACCCTGTCTACATGATGTGAATAGTTATGGAAGAAAGCTAAAGCAGATGACCCAGAGACTTCCCTACATTCTTCCTTCATGCACGGGTCCAACAACCTTCTAGGCTAGAAGCTCCACTAAATTCCAGGACTTCTCAATATTATTCCAGAAGGATTTCTCAATATTAAAATCCATCTTGTGTCTAGTAAAATACATCTGACACCCAATAGCTCTTCCTTCAGAGAACTACTGCTAATGCTAAAATGAGGTTCCTCATTATTCTTGGCCAATAGAAGAAGACCTTTGGCTGACACAGAGGCCTCTGGTCCTTTACTCTCTCTGATGCCTATAAACATTCTTCCATCTTCTCCCATCCCCACGCCCCCTCCCTTCATGCTAGCACCCTCCGTCTCTTCTCCCTGTTCACATCTGGACTCTTAAGAATAAGCCGTCTAGATGTGCTGCCTCTACTTCTTCCCTTCCCAATCATTTCTGTCTCTGGCTGGCTTCCAAGCCCACCACTCAATGAAAACAGCTCTCTGCAAGGTCACCAACGGTGTCTTTCCTGCTAACTCCAATGTCCTTTTCTCAGTCCTCACCCTTCTGAACTCTCCAGCATCTGCCACCCCTGCTGCTTCTCTCTGGATACTCTTCCCTCCACTGTTCTGCTGTGATTCACTTCTTGTCTCATTCTTTAAGAGGGGGTGTGCCTTAGAGCTCTCTCCTCTTAACTCTCTACACTCTCTCTCTATGATCTCATTAGATCCCACTAGTCCAAATACCCTGTCTCTGGAGATGACTCTCAAATTTACATAGCCAGTCTTCTTCTCACTTGAGAGTCCCATATCTCCAAATGTCCACTAAATGTCTCCCCCTGAATGCTCCATATATTTGTATCTCAAACACAAGACTTAAACAAAACTCATTAGCTTTTTCCTAAACCCAAGTGTTTCAGTTGTGGTTACCACCATTCTTCCAGTAACCTAAGTCCACATCCTTGATTCATTCTCTCCTTTTCACTCTCACTAACCCCCAATAATCTTAACTGCCAAGTCTTCCAATCCTACCCCTGTAACATCTGTATCTGTGCCCTCCTCTCCACTCACACCACAAGTACCCCAATTCAAGTATTCATCACCTCTCACCTAAAATATTACAATGGCTTCCTACTTATTCTCTCCCCTTTTTAGTCCTCCCCAGAGCTGTCAAACTGATGTTCCTAAACCAGGGGGTGGGGAACCTGTGGCCTCGACACCACATGTGGCCCTCTAGGTCCTCAAGTGCTGCCCTTTGACTGAATCCAAACTTCACAGAACAAATCCCTTTCATAAAAGGATTTGTTCTGTAAAACTTGGACTCAGTCCAAAGGTCACATCCAAGGACCTAGAAGGCTACATATGACCTCGAGGCTGCAAACTCCCCAACCCTGTCTAAAGTATAGATCTGAGCATGTCATTCTCCTGCTCAAGCAGCTTCAGAGGCTCTCCATCACTTGTAGAATCAAACACAAGTTCCCCTGTGTGGCAGGGCACACCTTAGGTATATGTAAGACCCCCCCACCCCAGTCATACTCAGCTGCCTGCCATTTGCCACATATGTGGCTTCATCCCCCTCCCCCTCTTTGCACAGGTTCTCCCCCATGTCCCTTACCTCCACCTCCAGCAGAGGGCCTGGCTTCCTTCAGGCTTCTGCTCACATGCCACCTGCTCCAAGACCCTTCTAGAGCCCCTCAGTTGTTGGTAACCCCTAGATCATTTTACACTTATTCGGTGCACATTCTGCACTTCCCTAAGTTTATGCTCCTCCCCTCAACAGAATGCTTTTTGAGAAGAACAGGTATTGTTCTGTTTCTGCTTTTGTACCCCCAGAGCCTGGAACAGGGCCTGGCACTTAGGAAGTGCTGTATTGATGTACTTCAGTTTGGGGAAAATGCAAACACCAAAGTGAAGAAGAAAAAAGGGAAAATGTAGAGACTCCTTCATATAGACCCCTCCAGGTCTGCTTTCAGAACTTACTGAGTGGAGGGATACTAGCAGATCAGGGCCTTTAAGGACTAATATCTGTAATTAATACAAGGTATTTTCCTGGGGAAGGAGGCGGGGAGGGAAGTAATGCACAGAGTTTCACTATTGCCATTTGTTCACATTAAAATTAATAGAAGAATGGATTTGTTGCCATTTTATGTCACGGATCCTAAATGATAACTAAATAGAGATTCTTGGGTAGCCATAAGTAGAGATTCTTGGGTAGCCATAAGGCCATCTCCCACCCCTCTCACCTCCAATCTTCCCCCCCTTGCTGCCAAAGTGCTCTGCATGGGGCCTCCAAGGAGCAGTCACTCACTTACAGGGTAGATGATGCTGCAGAGCCTCTCAAAGATGAAGACAGGAGTCCGATAGTCATCTAGATTGTAACGCTTGGCTGTTTCAATGCACACTGCCATAAAGGCCTTTGTTTCTGATTCTGTGCCTGCCAGAATCAAAAGGACCAATCAGTTGGGAAGGAGCTTCCCTCAGAGTCTTCCTGCAACATCCCAAGCCACCAAATCCAAAGGAACTGATGCAAGAAGTGGCCTAACTTGTTATTCACAACAAAGGCTGAAAGCTTACTAGACACACTTTACAGTCCCAAGGTCACATAAGGATAAGATTTTAGGTACCAGTAACATTATGAGCTTCAAATGGAAAGATTCAGCTGAAAAGATCTCAAACCAGTTCAACACAAGAGTCACAATCTAACTGATGGAATGTGAGAAAAGTCTAATTCCAGGCTTGAAAGATGACAATTTCAAGAGCTGGTACTATCTCCAAGAATTTCTCTCTTCGAACATTGGGGAACTGAAGATACTCTCCTTGATTCCACCAGGCTGACGATGCCCTAACCTCTCAGACCTCACATAAGACTTGGTTTTCTGCCTCTTGATGACCACATAACACATATGATGGCTACCTATGGCAATGCCCTATGCCCCAACTAGGCTGCAAACTCCTTCAGATCTAATAGAAAGCTGGCATCCCTTTCAGTGTTCCCTTCACACAGTGTTCCTGACATGCAGGCCCTGACCTCCATCTCTGTGGAACTTGAGATATCTTGCCCACGCGGACACAGGGAGCCAACAAAGAGGGAAGGGGGCTCTCCAGGCCTTGGGGCAGCTCTACCTGTGGTCATGTCCTCCAGCATCTCCAGCAGCATATCCTGGGTCTCATCAATCAGCTTGGTCCTCTGTACGACCAGCTTGCGCAGACATAGGTAGCCATTTAAAACAGTGCCCACCAGGCGGCTTTTGAAGTGCCGCTTAATGGACTCCACTTCAACAAAGGAGGAAAGGAGACCTGTAAGACACAGGAAAGAGTTGTAGGAAGCCTGGCAGACAAAATGACTCAACATTTCAAAGACAGCATCAAAGAGAAACTTCAGCCCTCAATCCTGTTCTTGTTGCAGAGGATAAGATATGAGACAGGAAGCCAACACCAGAACTCACAGAAACTGAGGTTATTTTGGCTCCAAATAAATAGTTCTATTTCAGTAGTAAAAGATGCCCTTTAGAAGAAGTGGGCAGTTAGCTATACCTGTGAGGCTCTTGAGAGCATAACCCTGTTGTAAGTCAGTGCTCAGCGTAGCCTCCTCGAGGGCCAGCAAACGGGCTATTTCCTAGAAAGGACAACAGGAATGGTCAGTGCAACATCGGAACAAATGTTACCAGCACGCCCCTTATCTGAGGTCTACAGTACCAACTCAAGACACTTACATCAACACCTAGAATTCAGCTTTTACTGATCCAAGAGGATTAACCTCTTCTCACTACCTCTGAAAGGTCCCTTCCAGAACCTAGGGACAGTTAATGGAATTTTGAAGCCAATGTTCCATGAAAGGCTAGTTCAATAGTGATGGAGGGCCCTGAGCGTCTCCCAGCTAAAAGAAAAGGAAAAGCCCAGGACAAATCACAAATTCCAGTTTCAGATAGTGGAACCACATGTAAAGCCATTCGTAACAGAGGCCTGGGGGACAAGTAATGTCACTTTAGTGAGGGAGGACCCTCCTTGCACAGAGCATGAAACTTCTGTCATTCACATCACAGCCATGTGTGGGCCTCAGAAGAGTCACCAATGGTAAGATAGTAAGACCAGAGGCACCCCAACCCCACCACTTGAGAGACCAACAAAGCCAGGGATGTGAGAGCATCTAAATGGTCAGAGAAAATCTCACAAGGCTCCATACTGCCTTTTTCCTCTAGGAGAAATAGTATCTCCTGAACCTTGTGTGATACCTAAGGAATGTCAGTGTCATATCAACAGATATGGAAGATCTTGATATCATTTTGTCTAACCTTTTGAATTTTACAGATGAAGAAACTGAGTCCTAGAGAAGCAAAATAATTCATTTGAAAGTGAGAACTAAAGGAAAGGTGAAATACCTTGGTTATGAGGTTGCCAACATAGGGCAGGACTCCCCGAGCTGCCAGGTAGACCTTCCAGTGTGCTGGTTTGATTAGCTTCTGGTAGAGTGCCAAGTATTCAGCGGCACACTCTCCAGCAATACTCAACTCATCCAGGTAACTGGTACAGGGACACAAAGAAATTATAACTCAGCAACTAAGACAGACCCAAACAACTAGGCAGAAAGGAGAATAAAGAGCCAACACCCAAGTGCAACAAACCATTTGCACCAATATTCAATTAAATATTCTAAAGCACAAAAAACCCAATAAGGCCAGAATTTAAGTAGCAGAAACACAAGGTGTGTACTTCATGTCCCCTCAGCCTATACAGGCCTCTCAAGAATTCCTTGGGAACCCTGATGTCTTCCAATGCAAAGAAGATGGAAAACTAGAGAAGTGTGGGCTCCCAGTGTCCCTGCCCAGCTCTCTATGGTACCTGGTGAGGAGGTCAAGGACCTGCTGTTTACGGCTGGGAATGGTTGCCAGAGCCTCCACGATGGTGCAGGCTGCCTGACGGGCCGCTTGGGTTGCTGGAGTGAACAGCACCTGAAACAGCATGAGGGAGGCAGGACTTCATTAACTGATTTGGTTGTAGTTCTCCCACCTTCCCCTTACCCCTTGATTAACTGGTTAACACTGCCAATTTCTCCATCCCAAGGAGAAATCCTTTGGTCAGATTTCTTGGAGAAGGGTGAACCTGAAATTCACATCGGAGCCTTAATATTCCAAACCCAGAGGAAGGAGGAGTAAGGGAGCAAATGAACCAGAAGCAGGTTCTGGTCTAATAGAGTTGAGGGGCATTTTTACTAAGATCTTTGTTAATTAGCTTGCAAGACAATAGTAAGATGCCTGAATTTTAATAGATTATCTCAAAGGTATTGTCCTTAGAAAGGTCTTATGAGCCCCTTTGTTTTAGAAGAAGCAATTAGTTTTCTGCTGAAGTCTTCATTTAATGGAACTGTCCTCACAGTATGGACTATTTGGTTTTAATGTATTAATTATATGCTTCTTTGAAATACTGTGGAGAAGGAATGAGAAGGGAAGACAGGAGATCAGAGAGAAAGGAGCAAGAGGAGGAGAAGGAATGTAAGAGTAGAGGAACAGAGGGAAGAACAAGGGAACAGAGAAAAGAGGCAGGAGAGTGGAGAGGTGGGAAAGAAGTGCATGGGAGGGAATGGAGGAAGAGTAAAGGAGAACCGGAGAAGGAGGGAGTATGCTTTGGGTTCTGAAGTTTAGCCACATGAGCAGGAGAGGTGAGGTGAACAGACAACAGACTACCAAGGCTGGTAAGTGGGCAAGAGAGAGGAAGGAAAGAGAGATTCTGCTCTGCCCAGGTCACCACCATCTATTTAACAGGATCATTAAACCCTGCTGGATCCTGACTGGAAAGGCACAGGAGAAAGAGTAAAAGCAGCTGGAGTGGGAAGGGGGAGAAGATATCTCTACAAAGCCTAATGATGGCTCAGTCCCCTCTCTGTGTCATTTCCAGAGCTCCGCATCTCAGGAAAAATGCTCCCTCACCTGCCGAAGCCAGTTGTTGTGACCCAATTTGAGATCCAAGGGGGAGGTCCTCTTCCCCCGGCGGCTCATGTACTGTTTCCACCTCCACACATATTTCTCTGTCAAGTAGAGCTGCCGAAGCTCAGACCTAGTAGAGGATTTCCCGTTGCAATCGATACCTGGAATGCAGAAGGAAGAATGAGGAAAACAAGGCAGTCTGTATAAAAGTGGTGGGAGTAAGTAACCATAGGTCTATCAGTTTTGTGGGTGAAGTCTTCCTCAATTAGACTGAGCTCCTGGAAGTCAGGGACTAGTTTTAGCTTTCTTTGTCCACTTAACCGGGCACATAGAAAACAATAAATGCTTGCTGACTGAATGGTTAAATGCATTCCAGATCTTACAGCATCACACAAATATGGACTGCTGTCTACACTGTCATTAGATTCAGCTTTTGCCATGGTTGCCCATCTTTTTTCTTTTAAAATTAAAAAAATGTATCATTATTATGACTTTATCAATAAACAGCATTATTCCAATACACAAGGAAGAACAAAAAAGAGACTGGATAAAAAATTATGACCTTAGGTTCCATAAAGTTTATTTTTCAAAAGCATATGTTAATTTCACATGGGAGGAATAAAACTGCCCTATGTACATGCCCTTCTGTATCTTTGTTTTATAAACAGCCTTTTCTGTTTTTTTCTAATTCATTTTTTTCTTCTATTCCCAAGCTTTGTAAAGAGAAAGGCACACCTCTAGTGGGAAGGCATTTCTTCCAGGCCTCGTAGGATGCTTTCGGGTCTCGCTTGAGCCACAGCTGAGCCTGGGCATGGATCTCATTGCAGTATGGCTTAACTGTGGTGAGAGCTTCAACAGGAACATCCTACGAAAGAGAGAAACAAGAAGAGAGTTTTCCAAGAAACCTGAGACTCCAAAGCAAGAAGGCCAAAGCATCCATACTTGTGCTGCCCAGTTCTCTCAATAATCCTACTTAGTAGCAACAGTTCCAGAATTAACTTAGGTTTCCTGACTCACCACTGTGTAGTAAGATGCTGACTACTTGCTAGAACAGCTACAAATCATTCTTGAAAGGAAAGCACACAAATACTCAAGTACAGCTGTAGTATCTGGATCATAAATTTTCCATTTGATTTTAAGTCCTGGGAGATTGTGCATCTTGGAGCTCACCTTCCCCTACTTTTCTAACTCTGAAAATAAACTTCCTCACCACATAAGTCTTCAAATGTCCAGGGAATGAATTTTCCCCCTAGCATTGTCTCAAGTCCCTGAAGCTTAGAAATGTCATACACAGAGGCCTAAGATGGCAGCCCTTAGAACTGACCCACCTACTTCTGCTGCTTAGCAAATCCCGATTTCGTTTGGAAGAGAGTGTCCAGGCCTTCATGCAATTTAAGCAAACTATTCTCAAGAATTAGAACCCTCCACAGGAGGTCTTCAAGCAAAGTCGGTCAGTGAGCTGTCAACAAGCATTTACTAATAAGCACATTACTATGTACCGGACACTGTGCTAAGGATACCAAAAAGGGCAAAAACAATTCCTACCCTCAAGGGGCTTCCAGTCTAAAGGGGAGACAGCTCGCAAACAACTATATACTACACAAAATATAGATAGGATAATAACTAGCTTTTCAATAGTGCTTTAAGATCTGTGAAGCAGTTTATAAACATTATTTCACAACAACCCTGGGAGGTAGGTGCTATTAGGATGCCCAGTTTACAAGAGAAAAAAATGAGGCAGGTAGAGGAGTCTTCCTGAGTTTGGCCCAGCACTGTATCCACAGTACCACCTCAATGCCTGACTGTGAGTATTCTCAGAGGGAAGCATTAAGAGAGATTTGGAAGAATTTCTTGCACAAGATAGGACTGTGGCAGAAGTACAGATGAAAAGGAAGAGCACTCTAAATGGAGGACAATGAAAATGGCTCTGGAGTGGCAAAGAGGATGGTGTCCTTTAGGTGGCACAGAGGACTGAGTGCTGAACCTGGATTAGGAAGACCTGAATTCAAATGTGGCACTGAGCACTTACGAGTTGTGACCCTGGATAAGTTACTTAACCTTTTTCTGCCTCCATTTCCTCACCTGTAAAATGGGGGTGATAACAGCACCTACCCTCCCATGGTTGTTGTGAGAATCAATGGAGACAGTATTTGTAAAGCACCTGGCACGTAGCAAACACTGTAAATGCTTATTCCTTCCCTCCATTCCCACTGGAGAAAAGAAAAGGATCACACTGGAAAGGCTGGAAGAGGCCCCACTGTGAAGGGTTTCAGGTGCCAGAGAGACTTTTCGCATTTGTTGCTAGAGTAGAACTTACTGATTAGGGGGTGACATGGTCAGACCTGTACTTTGGTGTCTGACAGACTGTAGTAGGGAAAGAAATGAGCCAGACAGAGCCCAGCAGGCTACTACAATAGCCCAGACATGAGGCAATGAGCGTTTGCACCAGGGTGGTATCAGAGAGAAGAGGGTGTTTTTGAGAGATGGTGCCAAGGTGAAGTCTACAGGCTTTGGCAGAAGTTGGATATGAGGGGTGAGAGTAAGGAGTCCAGGATGACACCTAGGCTGTGAGCCTGAGGGAGAAGGCTGGTATTGCCCTCTACTGTAACAGAGAAGATAGGAGGGGTGGCATATTTGGGGGGAAAGATGATAATTTCTGTTTGGACATGTTGAGTTTGAGATGTCTACTGGAGATGCAAGATTGGAGGTCAGCAGTGCATTAGGGGCAAGACAGGTAGACTTGAGTACTTGTCAGATGTGCTTTTGAGAAAAATCTTCTTCAGGGAATGCTTTTGGCTTTGGAGATACTTTCTAGCCCTGAGATTCTATGATAAAAATACCCAACCTGCCAGTTCTGTGATGGTTCTAAGCTCCTCCCTTTCAACTCTGAATCCTCCCATCAGTTGTCCTCGCGCGTTACTTTGTGTAAGCCTATCTCATCTACACCTGCCTTCAAAATCCCCAGAATCACCCCACTGCCCTCCTACGGTCCCAACCTCCAGAGGTCTGTCACTCCAGCTTTGATGACATGTTCAACCAAGAAAGAATGAAAAACCAAGTCAGATTTGTGAGGTATTTCTGATAGATGCTCCACTGATCTGTATCATGACTAATCTGAGGGTGTTTCAAGTTTCAGAGGACAAGGAGCTATGAATTTCAAATGAACTCTGGTCGGTCAAAAGTCTGTGCTTCAAAAAGCCCCAATGGGCAAAGGGAAAAAACAAAACAAAACACCTAAGGTGCAGTCTTGGGCAGAAAGTCCATGAAATCCTGAGCTGTTAGTCCGAGGGCTAGATTTTAAATACTCCCTTTCTCTATGGGAGACAAAGCAAGACGGTGAGAGGCAGCAGGCCTGTTTTGGCCATCAGAAGCCCCAAGGAGTAGCAGCTACTGGAGCCCGGCCCCTTGGCTTGGCTTTGCTGGCTAGGGGTCCGCTAAGAGCCCATGAAATACCTTGTTTTTCTTGCTGGTTGGAGCAGGTGGCTTAATCAGCTTCTGCAGGATCCGGAGGCACATGAGGGTAATGTTCTCCACAACAACAGGTGTTTTGATGTTTACAGCCATGAGGAAAAGACTGAGAGCTGGTACGGAAGAGGCAGAGGCCTAGAGTCACTCCCACAGCCCAGGGAGTGCCCCAAGTCCTAGCAGACCTTACTTCTCCACAGCCTCTGTCCTGCAAAGCCCCTGCCCCTGAAATGCCTGCCCTAATCCCCAACTCCCTGGACTCACCACAGCGCAAGCGAAGTTCCCAGCAGCTATCCTCCTTCGAGATGGAGTCTGTCAGTAAGAGCATTTCATACTGAAGGCTGCTTGCCTGCAAGATCAAGGGGAAGAGAGAAGTCTAGAAGGCTCACAAGACTGGATATGACCTTTCATCTTTGAAAGTGTCACTGGAAGATGTGGTTGCAGGCATCTCAAAGCCTGGTGGGTGAGCCCAGAGGAATGTCTTGGAGTTATAACAGTGATGACCACTTACACTTACCAAGAGCCTTCCTCATTACAACCCTGGCCAAGAAGGGTAAGCTGCTCGTCCATGATCATGCAGCTGGTGAAATGTCATTGACAGGATTTGAATCTAAGTATCCTGATTCCAAGACCTATGTTTTTTTTTTCTTCTCATAGCAGGGACAACAAGGGCACAAAAGCGACATGGAGCAAATGCTGCACACCCACGGGCCCAGGTGCTGATGTGCCACTGCCCAGCACCCTGAGGTTGGTCTTAGCATAGGAATGGCAAGGTTGGGAACTAAGAAGAGCAAGAGGGCTCCTTTGCTCCTCAAACACCACAATGAAACTGGGTGGAGGGGGACAGAAGAAGAGAAGGGTGTAAGAGCATGCGAGAGGACACCTCAGGGGACAGAGGAGCAATGAGGAAAGGCTGCTTCCCTCACCAGATCAGGGTTGGCCCAATGGCCTTTCAGAGCTGCCGAGACCTTGCCAATGATCAGGTCGTTCATTTGCTGAGTTGCTTCTGCATTATCCCTAGGAAGAGCAAGAAAAAGACAGTTATTAAACTCACTAATGGCTGCGATTCCCCCTGTTTAAGGGCAGCCTGGGTACACTGGGCTTAAACTTCCCTAACTAGAGAGGCTTCAGTCTCCAAGAGGACCTAGAAGCTTCCCAGAATTTCGGTGACAGAAGCAAAAGATACTAAGAAAAAGAACCTAGGACAGGCACCTTTCCTGACCACCACTGCTCCACCACTGAGAAGAGTGGCACCAGTACCAACATGGCAGTGCGTTCTCACAGCATTCGTGTCCTTTACACTTCAGCCTCCTATGCACACTGCATCTCCCCTTCACCCGGCCTCTCTGCCTTTGTGGGGGTACCTCTGCAAAAAGCTCTCTCTCAACTACTACTTCCTCTTCTAATCTCTTCTCAGGACTCCCCTTGACAACAACTCCATCTGACAAACATGCTACAATTACTAGGTATTGTTTGTTTTTCATTTTCAAGAGGACCAGTGACACCACAGCTGTCTTGACCTGCAAGTGAACTGGATTTAAGTGAGGCAGAGCTGCACAAAATGTTGCTTTCTCTTCCTGAGTCACTGATGTCCAGTGACACAGCAAAAGTCAGGATGACTGGCCATGGCCCAGCACGCAGTGGATGACCTTGGCATGTTTGAGGTCTGACCAAGCTCTGAGCGCTCCACAGTTCCTGCTTCAGCCGCCTTCAGGGTCACTGGAACAAATTGTTCTCATCTACCCATTATACTGGGGCAAAGTCTTCATATGCTTAGGACAGACACCCTCCTAACTCACAAACAGATCGGAGGCCTGCTGGATACCCTCAATCTCATTTAGCCCACCTACTGAGATGGCTTTACTAGAGTAAGGCCATTGCACATGCTTCAATTTCCCAGAGCCACAGGTGATCGTGGACACCAAAGGTGGATGAGCAGCCTTGAAAAAGGCTTCCCATCAGAGGTGCTAGTCCTCTTGAACATCCATACACCCCACAAAGTATATCCAAGGCACTAGACCAGACACTGGGGATAGCTAGTGCTACCAAACTATTGCTCAAAGGTGGCAAATCAAGAAGACTGAGAAGCTCCCAAAGGTCACTTAAACAATCTTTCTAAGCATGTCATCTGCTTATCAATGTCTATGATAAATCTATTTTCCACTCAAGTTCAACACAAATGCCATTTTCTCCAGTCTTTCCTGATTCCCAGTGTCCCCCTCCCCCTGCCCTAACCTCAGAAAGTGCTTTGTGCTCTACATTTCTAAAGCCTTCATCCCACAACAGTATATATAACAGTTCTTCTTTTTCTTACTAATCTATGACCTCCATTGATAGCAGGGAATACGTGCAATCCAAACCATAGCCCCGTATAATGTTCTACACTAAACAGCTCCTTTGTGTTTCCTGCACAGCTATCCTGTCACTACAGCAGAAACTAGAGAAAAAAGGCTGAACTGGGTCCTACCTGGTGAGGAGACACATGAGCTGGCGGACTTCCTCCCTCATGGAGGCTGCTCCCCTGCGCAGATTGTAATCAAAGAGCTCCCGGATGAGGCCCTGTGAGACCAGGATGTGGCGCAAGGCTGGATTTGTGGCCAGGGCCCGGAGCAGCGTAATGCAGTGCTCGGTGACTGCAGAGGCACATCCGTAGCACTTGGTGGAGGACGTGTGGCCACAGCCTAGGACCGATAAGGCTCGGTACTGGCTGGCAGTGAACGTTGGCTGCACCGTCGTCCTTGATGACTTGGTAGCCGCCTCCCGCTGCTGCAAATCATACTCCAGGAGCTCCTTCCGTGAAGCAAAGACTTTCTGGAGCCAAAAGGATAGGGAAGAAAGGAGGAGTCAATTACTGTTACATCAGAGAGAAGGAAGCATCCTGACAATTCACCTCAAAACCTTTCTTCCAGCCAGGTCTCTATTTCAGGGGCTTCAGCCTTGGGCTCTAGTAACTCAGAGCAACTCTAGCACTTCCAGGTGCTAGAAAAACTTGGCTGTTAATGTTTGTGACATCCAGAAAACACTCTAGTTTGGGGGGAGGAGGGACAAGGAAAGAAGCACCCTATGACAGGCTCTCTCTGCTCTAGGTACAACTCCTCCCCAGCCTGGCAACTGTGTCCTAAGAAGGGGAGCAAACAAACCTTTTCCTTGAAAAGATTAACTGTAAAAAAAAATGTTTCCATCCTTTCCAGTATCTCCCCAATGTTATGCTGTTCATTATAACTGCATTGGTGCTGGGAATGGCCTCTTAATTCTGCCTCCCTGGTAAAGAGAGTTTTCCCATGCAGCTGGATAGAGTTGTCCTAAGTAGATGTCTCAAGGCACAATAATAACAGCAGTTTGAAAAAACCTGATTGGGGGGCAGGGGGTGTGCTCAGCAGTCTAGCATTCCCAGGCACACCCCCTTCCATGTGGCACGCCTTCCTTTTTCTGGCATTTCTTATTCCCAGAGCCTTTCATGCTAGATGCTTTCTGGCTGTCTCACTAACTGGCGCCTTGCTGCCTGTGGCATCAGAGATAGAAAACCAATCAGACATGCTTGGCTGGAGGCCCCTCCTCCATAAAACATCTGGCCCTTGTCCACATTGGGGAGCAGCCACATTCTGTGGGATGGAACCCAGGGATGCTCACACCAAATTGGGGAAAGGAGAGCCACAAACATGATGGGTCAAAGGCAGGATTTGAATCCAGGTTGTCCTGGATTTCTGGCCATCTCTTTATCTACTACACTACTTCTCTGTTAGTTTTGATAATTTAAAATTCATCCATGTCTTCTAACTGATGAGTTCTGTTGCCACAGACTGATTCTATCAATAGAAAAGCTTAGTGCCAGGACAAAAGTAGATATGACCAAAGTGGTATGAGCCTAATCTCAGTGACATGAGGACTTGGTGGTCTTATCCAGTGCCCACTATTATGAATGCCTGCACAGTAAGATTTACAAACAGAGCTCATGAGCTGCTCCATCCAGCGTAGGGAGTGGGCACTGACAAGCCAAGAGCTCTGGAAGGATACCAATCTCTGTGCTCAAATATCTGATCCGTGACCCCATTGTATTTGATTTTTAAATTATGAATTAGAATTGGAAGAGACCTCAGCTGTATCTGGTTTTTTTTTTCTTCTCATTTTTAAGTATAAAAAAACTGAGGCCCAGAGAGGACAGGCCTGTGCTCATGCTGTTATCCCGGGACAGGCCAGGAGTGGCCTTGAGAGCCACTGAAGCCCCTTGAAACTCTCCAGTCAGGATTCAAACCCCAGTCCTCCAACTCCACAGGCAGCATCCTGCCCCAGACTACCTGCCTTCCTCAACGTGCAACGTGCTCACTCCACTCCCTGAGCAAGCTAGGGGGTAAAAGTCATCTCTCACAGCAAAGTAAGTGCCCAGGATCTTCCAGGTGGTTTGGTCTAGGGCAAAACCAGGGTTTGGGTTCATAAATAAGGCTGCTGGGATGCTTAAACATCATCAGTGTTACCAGGGAGTCCCACAAGTTTTCATACCTGTATGATCTTGGAGAGTTCGTCAAAAGAGTTCTTACAGTCTCCGCAGTACTCCTGAGCCAACTGTAGGATGTATCGATTTACGCTGGCTGATGTGGAGCTGATCCCTCCTGCACTACCTGAATCATCCTAGAACCCAGAAAGGGAAGTTAGTCAGCAGCATTCTCCCCCAAGGGAATGTACTACACATCTGGAAGCTCTTAGCACATGAGTCAACCCTCTCTGATTCCCTCCCAATAACGCCCCTAAACTTAGCTGGGCATTACCTGGGGCTTTTCAGGAGCTGCCTCATTCACTTTGCAAAGCAGATTTTCCAGCTGCGGCCTGTGTCCCATTAGCTGGTGATATACTCGGTCAGCTTTATCCAGGAGAGTGTTGATGTTGGTCACAGCCTAGGGATAGAGGAGACAAGAGACTGGGATATTAATCTAACTTTCCCACACAAAATAAAAGAATGTCATCAAACCCATTAATGCTCATGCAGCCTTTATTTAAAGCTCTCCACTGATGAGTGGAACCCTACTACTTCCTAAATCAGCCTGCTCTTGAAAAACTACAACAGGGAGGAAGCTTTTCCTTAGATCAAGTTTAATTCTGCCTTTTTCTGCAACTTCTACCTAATGCTCCTAAGCTCTGTCCTCAAGGCCCAGGCAGAACTAATCTAATCCCTATTCCAGAGGACAGTTTCTCCAACACACTTGTAGACAGCTATCATTGCCCCTCTAAGGTTTCTCTTCTACAGACTAAATATCTCTCATTTCTTCAACTAAGCTTCATGTGGCCATAACTAGAGGCACTATGCCATGCTGGGTGCCAGCTTCTGGACGCTCTCCAGCTAACTGGCATTCTTCCTAAAACATAGTGCCCAGAAATGAATAGCCTACAACATATCTAGTCTGACCAGACAGTGCATATGTAATAGGACCACCCTCTCCCTTGTTCTGAATGCTACCTCTCTGAATGAAACCTGAAATTATACTTGCTTTCTTGGCTTCCACAGCCATGGGAGCCAGAAAAGGCGTCATTAACCCACTTATCCATTCTCTTTTTTTAAGCTGACTCAATGTTCTAGGTATGTTTAGACCTAGAATACTGAATTCTTACTTTGTCCTACAGTAATGTAAGCTCTCCTCAGCTTTGTATTATTTGTCAATCTGATAAGTGTGTCTTCAAAGTCTTCCTTCAGAGTCAATGATATAAATGCTCTAAGGTCAAGCACAGACTAGTGGCCTACAAGACTGCCTCAAAAGTGAATTAAGGTTTGGTCATCCAAGCAGTTCTAAATCCACCCAACGGTACTGTCCCTCCATATTTTCCATTAAAATAACATGAGAAGTTTTATCACATGCTTCACTAAAATACAGATAGGCCATATGTATGGCATTTCCAGATTTATTAGTCTATCAGTCCTGTCAATCAACCAATAAACATTAAACACCTACAATGTGCCAGACAGTGTCCTATGTGCTAGGGCTACAGAAAGAAACAGAAAGTCTCTGACCTCAAGAAGCTCACAACATGACGGGTGATACAAGAAGCAAATAAATATGTACAAATAAGAAATTAATAACTCAAAAGACACTAGAATTAAGAAGGGTTGGAAAATCCCTATAAAAGATGGGATTTTAGCTGGCCCTTGGAAGAAAGTCAGGAAACAGAGATGAGGAAGAAAAGCATTCCAGAAATGAAGGGCAGTCAGAGGAAATGTTCAGAGTCAAAAGAGATGGTCTTGTTAATGGAATAGGAAGGAGGCCAGACAAAAATGGAAACAAAGATCCTCTGGAATGACCCATTTTTGACAGTGTTCTCTTTACAAGTCTCTTTTTTCCTCCTGAATGTAACTGGGAGGATTTTTGTGTGTATTCAGAATTGCATTCTTAAGTGCTTATCCATCTTGGACTGACTACCCCTATAAATTTTAGGCCATAAGGATAGAATGGCCCATCTCTTATTCTTAACTCTCTCAAGTTCACTCTTCTACAATCTAAGGTACCTATCAGATTATACACAGATTCTCTTTTTTCCTCTAATCCAAACTCTAAGATAGAGTGGTAATTTTCTCCCAAGGTTCCTATCATTACCACACCAACATCCAGTTTTTGGTGAGAATTAGATCCAAGATAGAATTTCCACTTGTTGGTGTATCCATTTTTAGGGTCCTGAGGGCCTTGTCTTCTGAATAACTTTCTCTGCCAACACTTAAGCATCACCTGGTCTTTTCAACTCCTGTGAGCTGAATCCTTTATGTGTTTTCTTCCCCAATTAGAGTGTGGTCTTCTTGAGAGCAAGAGACTGTTATCCCCAACACTTAGCAAAATGTTGGCACATAGCAAATGCTTAAATGTTTTTCTATTCTAATCATTAAAGCAAGTCAAGAAATTATTTGCCACTCTATTTTTGAGAGAGTTTCAACAAATGTCTGGATAATTGAAATTACATTAATATATCCTGTTTCTAAGTCAGGCTCATAATCTGTTTCTGGCTTTTTTTTGTTGTTTTTTAAACTTATCTATTTTCCTTCTTTTCATCTGATCTATAGTATCCTCCAACGACAATACTGCTGCTATCTTCACTCAAACGTTCTCTACCAGGTTTCCTCCCTCTGGGTCTCACATCTGTCTCTTCATATAAGTATTCTTTCATTATACACAATGTTACTCTCAACCCTCTTTTACAATGCCTCACTTCAGTCTCTCATCACACTGAGCGCTGGTGATTTCTGAGGTCAAATTTGTCTCTTTGCATCAATATGTCTAGTTCAGCTTTGTTGCTACCCATACTTTTTACATTTCTATATAGATATGAGGTTACTAATTACTGGTGCTCCTGTCATACATTTTCCCCACTATGAACTTCTACCTATCTCCACTGCTATCCTTCCCACATCACAATAATTCTCTGTGGTACCTAAGTTGATGGATATACCTAGACAGTATTCTCATGGCCCTCTCGTCAGTTAAGAAAATTATCTGATTGGATTTCTGATTAGATTTACAAGACTCCAGGCAAACAGTCTTACCAATTCTAATAAGTACACTTTACACTTGGCCAGGAGTCTGTCATTCCTATATTATAATCTGTGATCCAGAAATCACATATCAATAAACCCCATTCTCTGATGCCATATTCTTAGCATATCTTCACTTCCTTGAAATATCATCTCTAAATTATTCTAGTAAATTTCCTCTATTCTCTGCTGCTTTAATTTGATTTCCTTCTGGCTCTGGGTTCAGACAACCTGAAAAATCCAATCACATTCTTTATGATTGCAACCAAAGTTGGGAAAGCCAAGAGGCTCATGTTTACCACATAGCAAAAGGGAGCCCCTGCTGAAAATGCATGGTCAAAGATAGTTTCTGAATTTTCAAACCTCAGATTATCTTCTATATGAGATGTACCTCTTGTGTTACTGAAAGCCACCCTGACAAAATCCAAATCAAACTAGACGGGTCATTATTCTGACTCGTTTCACTCTATAAAATTTAAAAACTTGATAGTTTTTTCCCCCTCTCCCAAAGCTAATTAACCAAGGTTAATTAACCCAACAGCTACACCTAAAGTAAGAAGACATAGTACTACTACTCTCAGCCTGGACCCATCCTCACCTTCTTTCGGTCTTCTTCATTCTCGATGGGATCCACAGCACAGCAGGGCTTGGCATAAAGCATGAAATCGAAGCGAGCATATTTACAGAAACCGCAGGCATTGCATAAGAAGGGATCTTTCTCATCATAGTTGATGGACCTAGAAAGCCAAGATAGTTAGCTCAAAAGGGCAGCAAGGTTTGAGGAATAATCACAAGGTCAGGGATCATGTCAGACTTACTTTCTGAAACTCTAATATCAACCACTATAATGAGTTATCATCAGATGTTAGAAGCAATAAGGAAGATCCTTGACAAATTCTTGAATTTGAATGAGATGGCGTATACCAGAGGTGCCAATCACATAGCCTGCATTTGTTGTCCAAACCAAATTAAAATGTAACTGGGAAATATTTAACAAAATAAATGTGCAATAAGCCTTAGATAATGTTAACATGAGGTTTTCTAAGTCAATAAGCAGGTCTGCAGGGATAATGGTTGGTAGTCCTCATTTCTATCTTGAGTTTGATACCACAGTCTTCTACTGGGCCTACTCTGAGTTCCCATAATCCCAGTAATTTACAACAGCTTGAAATCTGAGAGCAAGTATTGAGGAAAAAGTTCAAATTACTGAGTGTACCCACATTCATACTGTCCCATGAATCCCTTTCTCTCTCTCTCTCTCACCTGCACTTATGACACTGGTACACATTTTCCCCACAGTTGCCACAGACCCCAGGGTTAGCAGGAACAGAGGCACTGCATCTTGGGCACTGCAGGGTCTCTGTGGAAGCCTGGTAGTTTTCATAGAAGTCTGCAAACTCAATCATCAGATTTGAGGCCACAATGGGCAATGGCAGGTCAATCTTCACTTCTGTCTGCCCTGGGGTCAACTGTACCTTCTTGGCTTTGTGCCAACGAGCTGGCCTAGGGAACAGAAGCTCCTGGTTAAAAGTGTGCAGCAGAGGAAACTGAGACATCTCACCTCTAGTGTTATCAAGAGATAAGGGAAAAAAACTCATGAGCACTTAAGTAATTGTTCCAAAGTAAGTAATTAAAGGGGGAGGATTACTAGACAGTTGATTCATTCATTTTACCAACAGCTTTACTCTAGAGAAAAAAGTGAGACAGTCAAGGGATGTGCATGCATAACAGACTTTGTACTTATTTATTTCAAGAAAACCAACAGGAATGTGACACTCACAGACACCTCAAAGTAAGTGATGCTGAAACTAAAAACCTGCAGAGGTATATCTAATACAATGGATGGGACCAGATGACCCTCTGAGGTTTCACAATACTAAGACAGTCACTGCTCCCCCAATTGAGTATTTCTCTCAGCCCCTATCAGGACACTCATTTTAGAGGACCATAGCTAAATTGCTTTAGGGAAGCTAAGAAGCATGGCCTGGAATCTAGGCCAAGAGCCAAAAATAGTAGCAAAAATAAGGACAATTAAAAAAAATGAACTCCACCATCCCCACATGCCCACCCTATTCCTCAACAGGATAGAAAATTACACCAGCTATCTTGAACAACAGCTTCAAAAAACTGTGAATTTCTACCCTCAGGCCACCAGTGCTGCTTTTTGGTATCAGAGTTCAAGCAAAAATCTCTCAGCCTGGTTCCCAGGAATATCCTTCTGAAGCAATGTGGCCCACTCTCCTCTCCTACTGCCCGTCATTCTCAGCAGCTCCACATACAGGGTGGCAGTACATCCCACACCGTTAACAATGTGGGACCTTCTTGGCCTCTGGGCCTAAGCACAGAGCCTGATATCTCACCAGAATAAGATTCAATTCTACAAAATCCACAACTCCTTTTCCTTACAATTCTTTCATTTTCACTCTTCCTGACTCATCTGTATTGCCCTGAATCTAAAGTCAAACAGAAGCAGGAATGCCCAAGGCTGTATTACACAACATGAGATAGAGTTGAAAAAGTTTAGGCAGAAATCGAAGAGATCTATAATGGACAAATTCAGGGAGAAGACTTCCTATTGGTGTACAAAAGAACTACAATGCTAATAGAGCAGAATGCCCCATGAAGTCAACAAAGTAGTTAATCCTCTTGCCAACCTTTCTACGAATCATTCACTTACCAAATCAGGTTTACATATTAACCATTAAAAGACAAAAAGTCAAAATGAAATGAGGAGAGGAATGTACTGATATATCTTCCAAGGGATAAGAATTTGTAGAAGGCTGGCCCTTGATAAACCACAATGGAAGGCATGTTTCTTTTAAGATCTGAGCATGCCATCCATATCCCTTGAGGCAAACAGTTGGCAAGTTCAAACAGAGTAGGGTGTAGATTCCTGTAATCAAAACCAAAATCTTTACATGGATCTCCCACATCTACCACATCCCCCAGTCTCTTCCCAAAACTGAAAATTCATACTTATTTTTCAGCTCCACGATGGCCTGCACCGTTCGGTTGTTGTAATACAGATTAATGGTTCGCACCATCTTGGTCCGCTTCAGGTCCCCAATCTTCACTGTCACTTTGCTGATGGTATGGCTGCCAATGAGCTTCACCACCTGCTGAGTGGTGGTGTAGCGGGTATCCACTTTGATGGAAGAGAGCTTGATATACTAAAAACAGAGAATGGGAGGCTATGAGGAGGATAGTGGGTCATCCAGTGTCTTTCTAAGGCTATTCCCAAACAGTCCATGAATACATTCTACTTTAGATTACAAACTCATTAAAGGTATTGTGGGGTAATGAAACAAACTTGAAGACAGGAGACCTGAGTTCTAATCTAGGCTTTTACTGGTTGTGTAAACTTGGGTAAATCATTTCACATCTATACCTAAGCTTCCTTATTTGCAAATGGAGATATCTGCATCACCCACCTCATAAAACTGCTGTAAGGAAAATGTATTATGAACTGTAAGCATTGCAGAAAAAGAAGCTATGAACAAGAATCAGGTTAGGTCGATATTCTATAGTCTGGGTATCTACTCCTTTCATTTTCTCATCACAATTAGAACAATAACCTATTCAACATTTATTATTTTCTAAAAACACAACAAACACTGTAGGGTCCTCTGTGGTAGAGCCCATCACTTACACAGAATGGCACTTCCGGGTTGTTACACACCAAGCAGGGATCACTCTCTAGGTAATAACCATCAAACTCCACCAAACCGGACAGAGTGCTAGGAAAAAAACCAGGCCACAGGTAAGGAAATCTTCATTTCCAGGATCACTGAGCTTCTCACAGGAAATACTAAAAATGTCTTGAATCACTAGTCCTGCTCACAGCCCTGTATTACTGAGGGCACGCAGAAAAATGAAAAGGTTCTTTCTCCTAGTGTCTGGATACCATAGGGAGAAACTTCCAAGCTAATTCTGAAGATAGTAACTTCCCACAGAAAAGAAGCACTATCTTCCAGGATGCAAACTCAATTGTTTTTATCACTTTCCTTTTCCAGGCTTAAGGAACTTATGCTATTTTATACAGAACCTGACTCTATGGGGATGATACAAGAACTGTCATTAACTTCAAAATGACCTCTTTCTTCAGAGTGATCCAAGACTGTTCTAAAGTTCTTCTAGCTACATCAGATTTCACATGAGATTTGGTGGTAAATCAAATCCACTCTTCCTTGAAGAACGACTAATTCCAAAATTTCAAGGGTAACAATAGATCTCACTTTCCTTGAGAATCTTCCAAGTTTAATAAAGAAAATTATGGAAGCCTATTCAAAGCCCAAATGACAATCAGGACACATCTTTCTTCATTGTTATTAACGTTAAGTATATACTCATCTCACTTATTATTGTGTTAGCTGAAATCTCCCTAAGATGAAGGGCCTCTAACCCTTTGTCTAAGCTCAGCCCATCAACTATTTCACCCCCTAATATCTGGTGAAAACTCAACTGGTGCCTTAACTCTCTCAAGAGGTAGGAAGCAAGACAAACTTACTTGTAGATGTTGGAGTTGGGATGATTGGTAAGAATATGGTTTTGGGTTCGGAGAATTTCTACAGCTTTCTGTGAGTATTCTTTCAACTGCAACACAAGTTAAGAAATGATCCTCGCATACAAATCAAAGTCTAAATGGAAGAAAACTTGCTTTGTTTTTCCCACTCAGAGCTGGCCTGCTAGTATTTCTAAAGTTTTTTAGGTCTAGTGCTAAGGAAGCTAAGGGAAGCAGGGCTAATCCCTAGTTATTTCACTTATCACAATTCCTTATGGTCTTAATGACAAGTTTAGCTTGATAACTTTCTAAGCATTCTGGTCTCTGCTCTGGAAAGTATCCCTGGTTCCAAAAGAAAAGCTGGGCAACAATGAGTTAACTATCCAGTGAGGAAACATTTCTAAGTATCTAAGAATACATTTTTGAAACAAATTAGGATCTGGCTCCACCTGCTCTATGTCAAGTAACCTTAATGTAACTGATCTGCTACTATTTCATACACCTATGCTTCAAAGTCTAAAATAGGGTCTACTTGTCATGTACAATATAAATTTACTATTTATTTATACAATTTACTATATAAAAAATTGCTGGGAACATTTAATATTGAATATAAAAGTGATCTTCAATATGGGATTTCTGTCTAAGACTTGGACATAATTCCCTTACGAAGAGAGTAAAGTTAACGCCCCGCCCTGGGTGGAACAGAAATGAAACAGTGCTTTGCCTCTCTGAAGTTTAAAGCCATAACGTTACCTTTTTCTCAGTCTGTGGGGTTTTCAATGAGAAATATCCCAGCAGGTCTACAAACTGAGCAGCCTTGCGGCCATAGGCTGGGAGTTCTGGCCAGATGGACCACATCAGGTCCAATAGGAGTTCCTGTTGCGATTTGTTGGAGTTTCTGCAGACAAATGACAACTTAGGTTACTGACCTAAAGGAAGCTCTAGGTTTTACCTACCCAGGTGGTTTAGAAACAACAAATTACACTTTTACTAAGTGCCTACTATGTATAAGACACGATGCAAAGGATATACACACAAGACTCTATACAGTTCCTACACTCAAGGAGTGTGTATTCTCCAACACTGGATACAACACAAAAACTGGACAAATTAATTACAATATCATAGGGAAAAAGAGATACAGACAAAGCACCCTAGGAAAATGTGAGGAGAGACTACTTTACGCTGGGTTGATTATGGAAGGTTTCAAGGAAGACAGAACATAGGAGCTGCTGAACCTTGAAGCAGCATGACATGGTGGAATCTGCCAGACCTAGAGTTAGATGGAATTGGGTTCAAATCATGCCTTGTACATTTACTAGGCTGTGTGTCCCTAGGCAAGTGACTTAACCTCTCACAGCCTCAGTTTTCTTGATTATAAACTCAGGAAAATAACAGCACCTACTTCAGCAATGTCAAGATGCTCAAATGAGATAATGCATCTAACACACTTCAAATGCTATCCACATGTCAGCTAGTGGTGTAAATGCAGCAATGTGTAAAAGGATTTGAACAGGTAAAGCTTGTTCCGCATGTGGCGAGCCAGCCTGGATGGAGGAGACAAGACAAGATAGGATGATACAGGAAGGAATCCAGCCTGGCTACAGAAAAGGCAGAGCTACTAAGTTCACATTTTGCTTCTGTTTTCTTCACCAAGGAGAAGGATCTTGAGACTGGGAAAGACAGAATGAAAATGGTAACAAGATGTTGAAACCCAAGGAAAAAAAATACATGGATGTCTCCAGGGGGCCCCGGCCACCATGCACTAGACCCAGACAAATCACATCTCAGAATTTAAAGAACTTCCTGGTGGGACTATTGAGTCTTGTTCATCTTTGAAAAACTGTGCAGAGGAACTACATGGCTAAAAGAGAACAAATGTCCTGATTCTCAAAAAAAAAAAAAATGGGGGGAAAGGGAGACTTGAAATGAATAAGGAATATGACTTGGATTCCTGGCAAGACTTTTAAACACACTCTTTCTAAGGGACAGTTTAACAGCACTTAGAGAGTGATCACTGAGACAGTGTGGAGTCATTAAGAACAGATTAAAATAAATTGACCTCACTTCTTTATTGCATGGGCTTCCTAGACTTGTAAATCAGGAAGATACTGGAGACAAAGTGTACCTGGATTTCAGCTAAGCATTTTATTAAGTTTCTCATGATAGCCTAAGGAGAGAAGTGGGGAGGTAAAGACTTTGTGATAGAATTTATGTTACTCAACTAATAATTAATGGAACATATTCTATCTTTGAAAGGCGATCTCTAGCAGAGTGATGCTGGGCTAAGTCCTTGCCCCTATTTTGCTCAGCATTCTTAATCAATAATGACAGATGACATACTTGACAAATGTTTTGCACATCCAAAAATGGGACAGATTAGGCAATATGTTGCAATCTCAAAAGACTGGCAGAAGAAGCCCCATTTAATAATATGCAATGGAATAGTAATAAATACATAAGTCTATGTTTGAGTTCAGAAAACCAATTACAGAAATAACAGATGGGAGAGATGTGACCAGATGTGGAAAAACACCCAGGGGATGGTTCAGTCTGATTCAGCAGGTGATGGGGCAACCAAAAAAGCTAATGTGATCTTAAGCTGAAGATCAGAGGTAGAGAATCCAGAATGAGAGGAGATATAAATGTTGCTATATTCTTCCCTGGTCAGAATGCATTTGGAATACCGTGTTTTATTATGAATACATTTTATGAAGGACATTAACAAGCTGACACCCAGCAGAAACCATCAAGATGGCGCATGACAACCATTCATAAATATCTGAAGGGCTGGTTTTTGAGCTAGAAAAGAGATTAGTACACTCTTATCCAATCCCTTCACTCTACTGATAAGGAAACTAAGGCTAGACAGGAGAAGTGATTTGCCCAAGTTCCCATAGGCAGTAAATAAATGATGGGGTTGGCAGCTCAGCTCAGATCTTCTGACTCCTACTACACCCAATCAGAATTATTTTGCTTGGCTTCAGAGAAGAGAACGACAAGCAAGATACACAAGTAAGAGAGGCAAATCTGGGCCCTAAAAGAAAGACTTTCCTAATAATCAGTGCTACCCACACTTGTTCTACACCTCACTAGAGGCTCCCAAGCAGAGCCTCAATGACCACCAGTTGGGTACACTGTAGAAAAGACTCTCTGGATGACTCTGGGATGTTAGGATCCTCCTCAGACAGTCCAGCTTGGATAGCAGAGCCTGTCCTGGCCCCCACCTGTATATGTGCAGTGCCAGGCAGTGTGCCTGCCAGCGCACAGATGAGGAGTTAGACTCTAGCAGGAAGCAGCGAAGAAATTGTATCAAGGTCTCCTTGTCAGCAAATTTGTTCAGCTGGTTCACCAAGGCCGTGCACAGCTGGTCTTCTTGACTACCTGAGCACTCACCTACAAAGTGAGACAAAAACATGAAGGGTCAGGAGCCATCTTGGGATTTGAGGTTTCTATTTTGTTCCTGCCCTGATAAGGCTAAACAAACATCTACAATTCAAAAACTTGCCTGAAAAAAGGACCTAAGTTGTATGCTAGGGCATGGTTGCTAGATGAAGTCATGTAACAGGGTGCCAAAGAAGCAGGCATCGCCTCCTTATTCTGTGATAGTTCTGTATATGCTAAATGAAACACTTCGTCCTCTCTCAGAGTCTAGGTCCCAACAATACCAGGACAGGTGGATGTGAAAACACAGACATCTGAACAAGTACATAAACAGTAGCATAGATTTTAAAGCTGAAAGGGACCTCAGAGAACATTTAGTTCAACCCTCTGCTCTTACGAATTAAGAAATGGAGGCCCAGGGATGCAAAGGGACTTGCTCAAGGTTACCCCAGTAGTAAGTAGAAGAGCTAGGATTTGAACTCAGAGCTCTCCTGATACCAGATCCAAAAGTCTCTCTATTACACCATGCCAAACATGCCAATCCTGTAGACTGCGGTGGCCAACTGCACGGTGCTGGGCCTGAGTGTGGTGAGAGTCCTTAGGGCATGTGTTTGCAAAGATCAGAGTCACATGTCTCTAGCCCTGATTGGCAGCAGGCCCACCAAGGTATAAAGCCACAGCCACATACCTGTGAAGGTGGAAAGGATGGCAGAGATCAGCAAGTATGAACCCCTCACTTGACACAAGGCACACAGGTCAAGTAAGCTACCCAAAGTCACACAGTGAATTAGTAAAGACTAAGTGTCCTGGCCTCTGAGCCGAGGGCTCTTCCCAGTTATGCCATACTGCCTAGAGGGCAAATCTCCAACATCCTGCCCCTCATCATTGGTCTTGAGCCTCCATGAAGACAGCTCAAAATCATGCTTTGAGTCTTGCTGATAAGGAGAATTGGGGCATAAAAGTGATACAATTTAATACGTGCCTTTGAGAATTTGAATTTGAGAAATAATGAGATACTAAGGACCTCGACCCAGTGCCAGGAAGCATGGAAGTATTTAGGGTGCTACAAACCAGAATTCAAAGTCTAAAAAGGAGGCAGAGGTCCAGACCTGAAGACAACAAAGGAACAATGCTTCCAACCATGGAGTGTGGCTCTTACCCTCCTTCTCTTTCTCCTTTTCTTCCTTCTTGCTCTTTTTGGTGGATGACTTGCCCTGGGTTGTTGTTTGCCCAGAACCAGAGGCCACAGGCGCGGAGGAGGAGGAGGAGGAGGAAGAGCCAGAGGCGGCACTTGAAGATCCAGAGGAAGAAGCCACAGTGAGCACTTTGCTGCCACACAAAGCACAAGAGAGCAGCTGCAACAGCACCGGGGACACTCCTTCGTCCACTAGGAAACTAACTTGCAGGAGGAAATACAGGACTGCTGCAAAAAGAGATGAGAAGAGTGGAGATCAACAAAATTAAACCTACTGTGAATCTACATGGTCTAAGACTGCAAAGTAGTAGGAACTATAATTACTTTATCACTAGCCAAGATAGACCTCAATGTCTAATTTAACCAATGTTCATTTCCAAGTTTCCTCTACTACTCCACTACTGTGACAAGGAATTCATTTTCACTGAAAAAAAAACTGCTGAGAAATACTATATAATGTGATATGAATCAAAATTCTCTCTAGTCTGTGGAGATGATGATGGCTAGGAGAAATGGGGTTACTTACAGTCATCTTTAATACAGAATTTCTGCCAGTTGATAGTGCGCTGGGTGGCAATCTCTGCACAAGCCTTGAGGTGCTCCATCTGAAAGAAGAACCAATCCCTAGAGATGAGTGACCCAAGTGGGCAGCTTGGAACACAAGCAAGCAAGGTCATGTCCCTAAGTGCAAAGATCCCAAGCCTGTGCTCTAACATCAATGGGCATCATGTTTTATATGAGGAATAATGCCTAAGCTGGAGCTGACTTCTGCAGGACGTAATCCCCTTCATTCTCCAGGCTATACAAGGGCCCTCAGTTTTCAGGGAACTGTCCCCTTCTCAACAAGGAAGAAGCCAGGCCAGGTCACCTCTTGAGGTAAAGAGAGAGGGAGAAAAGAACTCCAAAATAAGATGTCAGTTTATGTTTGCCTTGGGGCCAACAATGACAGCAACCAAGGAGTTCAGAGAATCCTCTTGAAATCATTAGTGACAGAGGCTTTCTATTCAGCTAATCACATGGGATATACTCAATTCCATTTTCCTCAGTCCAAATAGTCTCTTTAGTCATTAACTTATATGTATCCCATGCATCCCATCTTAATTTTCTTAAATAAAGAATTGGGGACACCCAGTTCCCAAAGACAGGGGGCTAACTAAGGTTTGCATTATAGGTTATATAATAGAAATGCTCAAGTTACCAAAACTCCAAAAATAATTATCCAACATATGGCAAAAACTCCTTCCAGACTGTGAAACCACCAGCTTAGACTGCAGCCTGGCAAGGTATTGACTGTGCGATCAGGAGAACACAGCTCCAATCCTGGCTCTGACCCCTCCTGAGTACGTGGCCATTGGCAGGTTACCCTTTGGGTTTCCTAAGCTCTAAGATGAAGAAATGACTGGCATTCCTTCCCTTGGGGCTCTGCAAGCCTTCAAGTGCTATGGAGACAGTCCTTATGCTGCTGTTTGGGTGGGTGAACCTCAGCCAACCTTAGTCACATGATGCTCCCAAAGCTTAAACACTTGTCTCCAGTCCAGGCCTGATCCCTGGGAGGCTGTGTCCCACTGCACTCCCAGCTCCCACCCCTAGGGGAGCTGCCCTTTGTACCAGGCTGATGAGTGTGTCATACTGCAGGGCTGAGCCCGAGCTGGCTGTGACCACACTGGCCCGCAGGAAGATCCCCTGCTCCTCGAGTAGCTTTTTGATCCCTCGAACGTGGGAATCCAGGGTATGTAAGTCGCGAAGTTGGCGGTACTTCTCCTTTGAGCCACAGATGAACAGCAAAAGTTTACGGACTTGGCGACGCACAAATGGTGTCTGCTGGATCATCAGGTACTTGGGGAAGCAATAAATGAACATGAACGTTCTAGGAGACCACAGTGCTTTAAGCACTTACAACAATTCTCTTCTCCACTGGCTTTTTGTAGGCACTTTGTCACACAGGCCTGGCCTATTAATAGGTCTTTCCCTCCTCTACTTGCTTCCTCTCCAATCCACTGTGATCACTACCTTCTTCTACTCAAAATTTTTCACTCAATGTCTATTACTACTATTACTACTTGAGCACCATTCAAACTTCTTTACCTGGCATATAAGGTCCTTCAAAACCTTCTCCTACCTTTCTAGTGTTTTCTTATATTCTCTTTATGTACTCTAATGACTTCATGTAACGCTCTGCCCTAAAACAAATGCTGCCTGCACACATCCATGTTTTTTGGACATTATTCCCAATCACAGGATTAGATTGGCCAAAATCTTTCCAAATATTTTACCTATTAAGCTCCTGGAACACAGACTGGCATAGTGACTAGAAACCTAGTTCATAAGACGTGCATTCAAGTACTGAGTCCAAATACTGACATTTCTAGTTATGGCAAGTCACTTGGCCTCTCTTATTCTGGGTAATTCTTCTCCAGAGAGAAGGTGCCAACCTGCACAGGTAGAGGGAATTTTCTCACATGGAAGTTTGCTTTACCAGTAAAATCAAAGATCCTATCCCTCTTCTCCCCAGCTCATATGTAACCTTTAAAACCCACTTTGAGCACCACCTCTCCCAAGGAGCCTTCTTCTGACATCTCCCTATCCCCTAATGTAGTCAGCTTCTTTCTCTTATCTCTCTCAGCTTACTCACCTTATAATGCAACTGTTACCTAACACTATGTATTACAGCTATTGGTGTTTCTATCATTCCCTAACAAGAATGAACTTCAAGATGGCAGGGACTGGGACTAATCTAAACTGTACCTCCCCCAGGGCTGAGCCCACAACAGGTAAATAGGGGCTGGTTTTTTTTTAACCAGTTCACAAAAAGTGAGGAGGTTCTAGAAACCTGTAGGATCCCTGATCTATGCTTTAACAAGTCCACCTCAATGACAGAGGACTGAGACATAGCATGGAAAGAAAGAAACCAGGTGAATGAAAAAGCAATCACAGTATCCTTCCTGCTCCACAATGTCAGCCTCTACATACAAAAGGAAGTCCAAAGGGAAATATCAGGATCTCTTCCCTCGCAAAAAAATTAACGAGGCCGTAAAGGCATGACTATTAAACAGGACATGATAACTCGAAGCTAGATAGCAACTCTCCTTTCCTCCTGTTTATGTGAGACTATCACAGCATAAATATGGGGAAAGTTGATATGGAAAGGTTAGCAATTGAAGATGGTTTCTGCTGAACATAGCTCTTACTCTACTAAACTAGAGACCTGAAGCATTCTTTTCCCTGAATGGGGGGGATCTACCACATCCCTGAATGAAACAGTAAGAGCCACCTCCTCTAGGAACCACTTTGTGATGCCTCTACATGATCTATGTGTTCTAAAATTTCTCCTGGATTGGTCTGGCTTTCCTTTGCCCCTTACAATGCATCACTTATTTGTGGTCAAGTCTGTCCCATGCTTCTACATTAAGCTCCCTGTGTACTAGAACCTTGTAAATATTTCTTACAGTACCTCCCACATAATGAAGGAGCTTAGGGCCTGCTGAACTAATCACTACTTACCTCTGACAGGAAATAAAACCATGAATGGTCAAATACAGGAGGTGGAATACGTGAATTGGTGTCAGCAATCTTTTTGATTTGGTACGGCAGCCGTAGCACCATCTCTGTCAGAAGCTGTGTGTAGGCCTCAAACACATCCGCTGCATGGCCCTGGGGAGAGAGCATTTGTATGAGAATGAATGAAAAAGCATTTATTAAGGATATGCACAGAGCAGCAAACTAAGTGTTGAGATATAAAGAAAAAAGCTCTGTCTGGTCACAGCACTCCTTTACCCCATGGTGGAATGCTCTAACATCAGTTTCAAGCTAACTAGCTCACCTCCCACACCCAGTGGAAGGAAGCAGGTCCCTCTGGCTTGAAGAACTAAAACACTCCATTCTTCTGCTTACGATCCAAGGTACGGCATACATGAATGGACATCAAAATTCAAAGACAGTAGAGAGAAAGTGGTTGTCAAGAGAACATCTCCCTGGAGCTAGTTCTTCTCAAGCACCCTGCCCCACATGCTGCCCTTTCCATGCCAGGAAAAGCACCCTTTGACTTGGTACAGCCTGGGGAAATCATAACCAAACTAAGTGCCTATGATCACTGCCCTCACATGTCAGACTCGCGAGCACAAAAAACAGACACTGTTCCAAAAAGAGGGGACTAGTGAGAAGAACACAGAAGCTGGGCAGCACACATGCATAGGGAGCTGAACCTGGAGTCAGAAGACCCAAGTTCAAATCCAGCCTCAGCATGAGCCTGGGCAAATCACTTCACCTCTGTTTACTGATTTCTTCATCTGTAAAACAGGGATGATAGTAGCACCTGCCTCCCAAGGTTGGTGGAAGGACCAAATAAGCTAATATTTGTAAAGCTTTGTAAACCTTCAAGTGCTCCACAAATACTACCTAACTGTTGTTGTCTCTGTTTAGGCACACAGTCAGACCACACTGAGAAAAGGCTGTTGAGGCCTGTCTACAAGGAATCTGGGGATATTACATTTCATCACTCGAATTTCACTTCAAGATTATTAACAGGGCCAGAACAAGCAGTAAAGGTCAATGCTAGTCTAACTAATCTGACTTCTACCATAGAATTGAAAGGGTCTACACTGTTTGTTAAAGTGTGTGCCGCTTCCATGCAGCTAGAAACACAGAATCACACTGAAACATTAACTTTGTGGCTATAAAGGGTTTTTTCCCCTAAAAAGTTTTAAGTGACCTTCCAAAGAGCACTGGGTTTGGAGTCACAAGACTTGCATTTAAATCCCAGCTCTGCTGTGACTACCTATGACTTTTCCTTCTCTGGGCCTCATTCCTCATCTGTAAAATGACAGAAGTGTACAAAATAATCTTCTAGAGGCACTTTTCACCCTAAAATCCAAAGAACAGTCTTTCTCTGACCACAAGATGAAATGCTCTTCTTTTTACAGGTGAGGACACACAGGCCTAGAATGGATACCTAGAATAGGTAAGTGTGTTCAGGAATGAAGGCAGGACAGGTCAGCTCCCACCTGCAATCCCTGAGCAGAGATAGGGGAGATCCTGGGGGAGGTCTTTACCTTCACATACTGACGGAGGAAGAAGGGACTCATGTCAGGTGGGGAGGAGGTGGTGTGGGGTTTCAGCAGCTGGCTGGCAGCTACGGGCTCCTCATCATTCTGCTGGCTTTTCCAGTAATCAAGCAGAGACTTGAGCACGTGCAGACAGTAGTCCACAGCCCCAGAGCTCAGCAGAGCTGCTGCAGTGGCGCTGGAGATGAGGGAGGATGACTGAAGGGAAAGCAGAGAAGGGTTACACATACCCTGGGAGGCTACCTGTGAAGCAAGGAGGGGATAGCTGGAGAATCCATGACCAGCATCCAAATAGCTATAAGTCAAAAGGAGTACAGGGCAATGGCAAAACTGGGCAGAAGTTTTCCCAAGTGAACCAATGTTTTTCTGAATCTTCTGACTAACCATGTGGTGAAAAGAAACAAAGAAACATCTTTTCTTTAAGTCTGATCTTTCTTACACACATGCCACATGCCAGGGGGCTGTGGACTATAGTTCAGGACTCTTTTTTCCACTGAGGTGGGAGGGCTCCTCTTCTTCCCAGGGAACTAGGGGGAGGTGTCCCTTTCAAGAGAGAAGTGACCAGGCCCCAGTGCCCCTCCACTCAACAGCCCCACTTTTCCCAGGGGGTTCTGCAACTGGACCACTTTCTAGAGAAGGCTAAGATGAGAAGCTCAAATGAATGACAAGAGGAAAAGAAAAAGCTACTGTAAATAAAACCATTAGAAGAGTCTTGCAAATCTCAACAAACCTCACAGCTCATAAGCTCATTAAAATTGGATGCAGTTCAGCCTCAATTTCTAACCTCTCAGCTTTGTGTTAATCTCCTTTCCACTACCAACACACACACACACACACACACACACACACACACACACACACACTCCAGCACACATGACTTTGTCTCTGCTCTATTGCTGAATTCTAACAACAAATAGCAAGAGAACCTGCTCAGCCATTCTACACTAGGCAAAATAGTCCTTTGCTTCCCAAAAATGGACTTGCCAATACTTTCTAATCTTTCCAATGAGTGAACTCAGGGGTGGGGGGGTGGGTGGTGGGTGGAAGGTCTCTTTTAAGAAGGATGAAGCCCTCTCCTGTCTTCATGCACTGGTAAAGGCCAAAGGAATCAATATATAGAAGCACCTGATTCTGAAATATTTTCCTGGTGACTAATCCAGGCAATGCCAAGTGTTGCCCTTTTCCTGGGCACACCCCACCTGGCATATGCTCAAGAAGCCCAAGCCCAAGCTTACCTCGCAGATGGAGGACTTGGACCCTGACTTGGTCCTGGACATGAAGACACTCAACAACCTCATGACCACCAGGTGAACCTCATTCAGGGCACAGCGTTCATTCTTCTTAGAAACATCCTGCAAGGAGAATACCACTAGCTGCATAGAGAAGCCCTGAAACCTACCATTAAGTTCTTGGGGTGAGACTATGTTAAACAAATCACAACTCAAAGGTCTCCATGTTGATGACTCAGGGATAGAATATGCCCCATGTGTTAATGGGAATCCCAGCACCCAGATACAGCACTCAAGTTGATACCAAATTAGAGTTCCAGATGGCTAAGATGCCACACGTAATGAGGAATGCACTGAAGAATTCAATGAGCAGGCCCTCCAGGAACTGCTCCAATGTAAGAAACGGTAGGATGAAATAGGATAAAGGAGGGTCTCTGTCAATCCTTCAGTCTCTAGAAAAAGGCCTGGAGGACCAGAAAAGACAGATTTGAGCTGACTCTCAAGATTCACCTTCTTGTCCATGCCTAATTCTGCAATCAGCTGAGAGAGCAAGTTGTCCAGAGCGCCCTTATCCTTCTCGTCTTCTCCATCCAGATCGGTTGTGAGCATCAGAATGACCTAGAAAGCAGCAGAAAGGCAAAGCATAAAATCTGGGCTCTTAGAGAATAAAGGCTCTGACTATAGGGCACGTTAAAGGGCAAGGTTAGTTTTAATTTCCTAGTTTCCTCTACTGATAAGAACTACATTTTATTTATCCACAAAGTACCTCTACAAGCTGGGCTGGGACAGGAGAGTGGGGATTATTACCCCTATTTGATATAGATGGGTAAGCTGAGGGGCTGAGACTTCAGCACTGAGAGAGGAAATCTAGGAAATACTCTCCCAACAATAATAGAGCACAATTACAGAACTATCAGGCCATTATGGAGTAAGAGGCTGTGTGGCACACTGGAAAGAGTGCTGGACTTGGAACCAGGAGCGATCTAGGTTTGACTCCCACCCCTGACACTTACTAGCTGTGTGACCATGGGCAAGTCACTTAACACCTCTGAGCCTCAGTTTCCTCATCTGTAAAATGGGGATAACAATACCCATAGTACATACTTCACAATGTGGCCATGAGGATCAGATGAGATGAAGTCTATAAAGTACTTTGTAAATCTTAAAACACTATAAATGCACTTTTTCATCATCATCATCATTGTTCTGTTATGGAGGGAAAATCATCACACAAAGAGTTAATCAATCAGAAACACTGATCAAGTGCCTAACACGCCAAGGATACAAAGACAAGAACCAGACAGTCCCTTGTCCTCCTGCAGTTTACAATCCACTGAGGGAGGTATGTGCATACAGCTGTAAAATGCGTCAATATAAATGCTAAGCAATTTTGGGAAGTAAGGCACCAAGAGTAGGGGCAGGGTGGAAATGAATGACCAGGAAAGGCACATGTCAAACTATAGTATTGACCTCAGATGCCTGAGGCTGCACATCAAGTCTGATACCCAATCTGGAAGGTGATGCTTGAGCTGAGAGACTGCTAGTGTAGCGAGGAAGGAAGAGGGCCATGTGTGAGGAACAGGAGACTACAGAATGTGTAGAGGGGAGTGATGTGCAAGACTGGGAAAATTCTAGAAAGTCACTGGAGTTTAAGTACAGGGGTGATATCCTCAGATCTCCTTCAGGCCAGAGTCCACTATTATAGAGGAAATGCTGGTACTACTAACTACTCATATGATCCTAAATAATTTATTTCACTTTTCTGAGTCATAGTTTCTTCATATATTATAAATGAGAGAGTTGATCTAGATGGTTTTTACAATCCCCTTCAGTTCTAATATTCTATAACCCTGACACCATACCAAATCCAGGGGTTATGTAGCAAGAGGAGAAAGGAAGGGTGCGTGATCACAGCCTACCCACACACAGTACAATCAGCTCCAAGAAGACCTGACAGGTACCTGCATGTAGGGGATGGCTCGGACACCACCTACATTGCGCAGCTGGGGCAAAGTCTGTAGCAGCCTCTCCAACAGCATCAGGCGGACCATGTGCAGTCTTAGGAAAAAAAAAAGGAAGACATGGGATACTCATCATAACCTAGAAAACAGAAGTTTCTTCTTCTGAATTAGGGGTGAACAAATGACCAGTGATCAAGGAAGGTCCTGGTGGATTTCATTCAGGATGGCCAAATGAAAGCCCAAAAAGTCAGTAGGCTTTCTCAGGTCACAAAGATTCTTATTGGCAATGCTGACCACAGTAACGGGACAAGGCAAAGCAGGCTAGCCCTGAGCCATTCCTATAACTTAGATACCAATCTATGGATAGTGATAAGGCAGGAAAACTTGTGAAGAAAGAAGACAACCAAGATACATGTAAGGCTAAAGACATACCAGGATGGAGTTTCCATCTAGGTCAAGTTAGGTGCAAAAGTAGAATATTTTTTGAAATCTTTACTAGCTCTAAGATTTTAATCAATTTTCTAAACTTGTGTTTAGAGTGCCAAAGTAAAATCTACTCCTTTTCTTTCAGCCCCCAGTCCTCACCTGCCCAGGTAAGAAGCATTTTCCCTGCTTATACCTTCGAGGTCCTGACCTGTTACTGGTGTTGATGTCTCCTTCAGCTTCCCCCTCTCCCTCTCCCTCTGAGCCATCTCCTTCCTGCTGGCCTGTGGTGGTGCTGATGGCTCCAGTACTAGAGCTGACACTGCCTGGCCCGGCTGGGTGTCCCTCTACTGTGGTATCACCGTAGGCACTGCTCCGTCCTGACACTGAAAAAAAGGAAGTCAGAAAACACCATCAGCTCCAAAGAGAAGCAACACTTTCTCCCTTTTCCACCCTCTACCCTGAGTGGCCAGCCACGATTATGGATAGTCTGCAAATCATTTTTCTCTATGTGAAACTATATAGCCTTCAGAGAGCTGGTGCTGGAGAGCCTGGCTTCACCAGTGGTCTATTGAGCTGAGCTAATGAGGCAGCAAGTCTCACTCTTCTTTGGCAGGACATCCTTCTAGCAAGGACAGTGGAGAGTGGTGGGGAGGGACAGAGGAGGTACAATGTGCACCCCTGGATAGACCTCCTTCCACTGGAGCACTGGAGAAGCCTAGCCACAAGACTGTCAGGTTCTCTGACCTAAGTTCTGCCAGCATGCCCCAGAGGAAACTGATACTGGCTCAAGATCCTAGAAATAAACTAGAGCTGACCTTAAGTTTTTCAAACAGAATGTTTTATCTCAGGCTGGTTATCCCTATAGTCAACCTAATTCAAAGAGCCTAATAGCTACCAAGCTTAGTGCTAGACACAAAATGGCACAGCCCCTGCCCTCAAGGAGTTTACAATCTAAAGGAAGCTTTGGGGTGGGCAGAGAACAAAGCTAAACACAAATACTACGTGCTGCAAGGTAACTGGAGATTAAAGGAGTGCTCCAGAAAAAAATGCTTTAAGAGAATTTTGGGAAAGAAGGCTTACTTTCAGTTGCTTTGATATCAGATATCCCCACCCCCCACCCCTACAGTCCTTCAACGAACTGCAATGCGTTTTGGGAATGCAAACTGATTTTAATAATCTAGGGAAAGAAATTATCTGCAGAAATAGGCTCCAGAGCCAAATAAAAAAAAAAGATTTTTAGATTAACCATCACTTGGGATTATCTGAACCCCAATGGCTCCCCTCCATTAGCCCTGATAATCAAAGAAGAATTACGTATCTTTCTCAGTATTTATCCCTGTAGATTCAAGCATGGTCTCAAAGATCTACTAGATTCTGCAAAGAGGGAGGGACCATGGAACACTGCATAGAACATCAACATTTTTCAATACATCAATTAAATTTGCTGGACTTCTTTTTTCCTCCTAAAATTCTTTATTATAAGGAATGGCTTTGAGTTAGGGGGTGAGAAGATGGATACGTTGGGAAACGTAAGTGAAGTAAAAAGATATAAATAAAAAACTATTAAGAAAAAACCCTACAGCTTCAAATGCATCTCAACAATGAGCACCAAACACTTATTCAAGCTACATCTACGTGGTGCAGTCTCGGCCTAGCATCCAGGCAGTCCTTTCTCCCTTTGTCTCTACCCTCTCCACAGGCTCTCTCTCATGAGACATTACCACTGTGCTCTCCAGCCACTGAGTCCACGGCGCTCCCTCCACTCTCGGAGCCCACACTACCGCCATGGTCGGCAGGAGAAGTCCGAAGGGTGGAGCCATCGGTTGCTGCAGTGCTGCCTTCGTCATCTGATGCTGGAGCTAAGAGAGTAACAAGAGCTGTTACAGGTAACAACACTGCTTTGGTGTGACAGCATCAAACCACACGGAGCGAGGGACACGATGCAGTTTATATCCTGTTGTCCAAGAGACAGCTTTGCTGGTTAACCTCCAAAAGGCACGAACATCATCCACAGCTCACTGCTACTTAGACAGAAGTGAAAACCCAGCTCACTGGGTATGTCCTTAGCCACTGCAGTACGCTACAAGTTGAGTATGAATGACATTCAACAAAATGTTCCCAAATAAAATACACCATAGTCATTATTGTCTAGGTGTTCCTGATACTGGCTGGTCACGATCATCCAAAGCAAGGGACTCTAAATTATAATGGGCATTTATCTCTATTTTGATCTCTCAAGGATGCCTCCACGAAAAGCCCATCATGTTTACTCATCAACCATACACCATGAGCTTTCACAAACCAGCCCATTTCTTTCTCTCTCTTTCTTTTTAAATCATATGGCATGGGGAGAGTTCAATAACAAGTTTCAGATTTTCTAATTAGCTTCATCAGATGCTAACAATGAAGCAAGGAAATTCCCCAGAGACAGCCACAGCATCCAGGATCAGGGCTGAACTGAGACAGGAGGAAAATGCTGGATGCAACACACTAAGGAGGACCAGCCAGGAAAGCCACACAGAGCATGGTTAAGTAAGCCACAGTGCACAAAAGACAACAATCATCTCAAAGCTCTACCACTCTGGGAGCAGTCATCCAACAAGCCTCAAGAGAAGCTACAGGCCATGGTGGCGGTTGCATGGTAGAGAGGAAACAGCGGGTTAGGTTGGTTTCTTCTTTGCTCAACTTCTTAAGGTAAGATTTCCAAAAGAAAAGAGACAGAAAATAGGGAGCCAAGGTCTAAAAATATACTGGAATCAACCCTTGGCCTATGAAAGGACTGGGTTTCCATTAAGCCCACTATTCAGGCTCTCTACTGCAAACCCTTCTTCCTCTCCTTGGCTTCAATTTGGGTCTAATTCTTCACCCATTTATACCTTCAGGAGGACAGGAGTGAGAGAAGTGAAAAACTGATGAAATTCACGCTGGTCAATTATTTCTTTGTAGCAGGCCTGGTAAAAGTTTTGCTGCAAAGAGGTTGAACTTAAGACTACAGTGAGATTTAAAGATTATCTGTGACTTTTCAAGTCCGTGCTATCCCTCAGTCTTTGAGCCCAAAGGTAACAGAGTTGGTCAAACTGATCCCATAGTCACATGAATTTCACCTGAAGCACACTCTTATTTCTTGCCACTTCAGTTTTACCTAAAAGTGGTGAGGAAAAAAATGAAAGATGGGGTCTGTATTTCCTGCCCCAAATGCTACAAAGCCCTCCAGTGGAGACCATGTGGCTCAACAGAGCCTGGACTTGGCCAGCCACCTTCCCTCGTGGCACCAGGTGGAGTCGGACTGCAGCAGGGAAGGGACAGAGAAGACAGACATGCGCTGCTGCCAAGCAGTATTTATCAAGACACCTCTGACATGGGCGGGCCTCCAGCCAAAGCTGAAGCCGTGGGCCTGAGGCGGCCTGTCAAAGCAGCCGCCCATCACACTTGTGCAGCGCAGGCAGGGAGGCCTCAGGGTCCTGGGGCCCTGAGCCTCGCTCCTTGCTGCGGACAGTTACCTGATGCTGTGGTGTCAGAAAGGGTTCCTGCGTCCAGGGAGGAAGAGCTGGGTGCCTGGCCGGACAGTCCCAGGCTCTGCAGGCCCAGGGCACTGCTGCTGCTGCCTGGGAAACAAGTGGAGAGTGAGCATCACACCCCCTCCAACCCCTTAACCACAACACTACTCAGGCCACCTGCTGTTCCTGAAAGCCTCTAACACCAGTGCGTGGCTCCTTCCTGGCCAGCAGGAGGTCTTTAAACAGCCACTGCAGTCCACCCACCAGGCTTGGGTGATGGTGGGAAGCATCCATCTGTTCAAACAAGGACACAGGCCAGAGAAGCCAAACTGATTCAGGAAGAAATAACCAAAGAGATAGGCCTGAGAAACACTTAAGATGAAATCCACTGAAGGCGACCCCTCTGTCACTCTCCACCTGTGTCTCCAAGCAGCGGTTACCCAGATCAACCTCATCTCCCAAATCTGGGCATAGGCTAATAAGTCAAATGAAAACCATTCACTACCACAGGCCATTCCTGTGGGGCCACAGCAATTGCCAGGAAAGCCTTCTACCTTGCTGGTCTTGTTGCAGGCTCAAGGCAATGGCCAGCTCCACCATAGTCTCATCATCTGCATCGGGTGGGATGTCCAGCATGGGAGGGAAACCCTCCGCACCAGCCAGGAGAGCCTCCAGGGGAGAAGGGTTGCCATTGTTGACGTTCTCGGCTGTCTCCAGCACCATGGACTCAGACTGCAGGGAGAAAGCCTGCTAAGTGCCCCTGCTGGATACCTCAGAAAAGTGAGAGGGCACTTTACAACAGCCCTGCACTCCCTTCCCAACAAGCTCGGACTCACCACCATCTCAAAGTCTCCATGGTCCACCTCGCTCTGCTCTTGGCTCTCCTGGCGGATGTGCCCACTCTCTGCAATTCCTGAGGACTGCATCTTCTCATCAGCATCATCATCATCATCATCATCCTTGTCTCCTGGTGAGAGAACTCTGGGTCACCTCAGGGCTCCTGGCTTCCCCTTCCTCCAGCAACAGCAGGCTATATCAGGGACTATGACTATCCTCTGGACAGTGGCAACCCAGCACTATGAGCTTTAAAGCCCTGGGCCTTACTTGAACTCTAAGCTCTACATCTAGCCAGTGCAGTCTGAGAAGATGAAGATGGCAAGCACTTCCCACCCAATCAAGACAGGAAAAAGAACAACACCGTTTGTCTCTCAAGGAGATGAAACTCAGTCTACTATCAGAGATCCAGGAATGGAGTAGTAATAGTATACCTGAAGAAAGAAGCTTAACTTTAAACTACAGAGAGGAGACTGAGCATCCAGGCACTTGGAAGACCTGTGCCCTTGAGCACATATGAGCACCACAGGCCAAACAGACAGCCAAGCCCTGCATTACCCATGGGTGTGTTGCTCCGAGGGGAGGAAGGCAACGTCACATGTCTCCGCTTGTTCCTGGGCCTTAGCACTCGGATCAGAGCCTGTTTGCAGGAGAAGCTCACAGCAGGATCCTGAAATATAAATGGAAGTCATCACACGTGGGTTGCAAGGTACTCACCAAATTAACCAATACCTACTCTTTCTCACTAATCCTGAGACCCAGCTGAATCAGGTCAGCCTTTCATCCCTGACCCCTAACATAATATACATCCACTATAGTAACAGATGGATTAGCCATCCATACAAAACATCAGACTATTAGCCAGTATGTAGAAAGTCAAGGTATCTCTCGCGTCTGTTTTGAATCAAACATTAAAAAATGAACAGCTTCTCAGTGATGACCTTAGTTCTATGTTACAATAACCTGTGCTTTTAACTTTTGTTACAAGTGGGGGATATTTGGAAATAGAACACAAGCCTTACAGAAGTACATTCAGTTGCTATTCAAAATGTTGACTCCCATTTTCTCCATTTCAAAGATCACAGACTTAAGAGCTAGAAAAGCTACAGAGATCAAGTTCAATTCATTCATTTTAGAGATAAAGAAGGTGAGGCTCAGAGAAGTTAAGTGGCTTGACCAAAGTTAAAAAAAAAAAACTAAGAAAAATAAGCTAATAAGAGCTAGAATTCAAACCAAGGTCCTCTGACTGAATCCAGTGCTTTCCCCTCCATGACATATTCTCTCACAAGTCACTTTCCCAAGAATCCAGTGGGTACAAAAATATGAGAATAGGAAACAAGTTCTGGAAGCAAGAGGCCTCCCCAAATTTTCCCAATCCAACAGAGAGTTTTTTAAAAAAGATTCTCTCTTCAGATACCCAGCATCATCCCCTGTGAGACTGCTACAAGACAATCAGAAAGGACATTGCTACGTACGGGGCAGAGGAGCATCTGCATATAGATCTTGGAGGCTGTGTTAATACAGTCAAGCTCACAAGTACAGTAGCCATGGATGATGTCAACCAATGCATTGACAGTAGCCTCAACGTGAGTCAAACCTAAAAAGAGGAAAAATAATTCGAAAATACAAGACTGTTCAAGACTGGAAGAAAACCCTTGCCACTTGGAATGGCTAAACTCCTGCTTCTGGCTGGAAGGCTATTCTCATAGAAAAGGCAAATGAAGCAAGTCCTGAAGACAATGAGACAGTGGGTCATTATCACAGTACGTACCTAAAATAATCTCTCCCTCTCTCCCTCAAATGATCCTGAAAAGACTTAAGGCACCAAATATTTCACGGATTGATAATTACACACTCACCAAGACAAGGTAAGTGGGGTCTACCTGACCATTGCCACCCCGGCCCCTGGGAGCTCCTTCTCTGGTTCCCTTTATGTCCCAAGCCCTTGGCCCAATGTCTGTTACACAGCAAGTGCTTCATAAACAAATACCCTCTGATTGTTAACTGACCGTTCCCTGAAAACAAACAACAGACAAAACAGCTATTTTTATGAAATACCTGGTAAGCAGGCAGGTGCTAAAAAGGCATTCTTGGGTTTAGAGGCATGCAGTTTCCAAAAATGGTTGATGAGTTGGGTGATGAAAGTACAGCCATCCCCTTCCGAATGTTTCTGGGGCTCTTTCCCCTCATCCACTCCTTCTAAGCAACAGGAAAAAAAATTATTAATGGTGGTTAAGCTGGGGGTGAAATTTAATTTTCATTAAGGTTAAATCAAGTCAGGGATGTTTGCTTGTGTAGGTAGTTTCAAGGGAGGTCCCAATCAAAAGAAGAGCTATCTTAAGACTCTAACAGGAATGTACAAGGGAAAAAATAAGACTAGGGAAGGTACATTCCAGAACAATTTTTATCACTGGCATTAAAGAAATTGAAGAGGTCCTGGGCCTTTCCACTCCACCATTGCTGTCAAAGATTTTCTAGAATAATCCCAGGGCTACAAATTCTAAGAGAAGGAGATAAAACAATGATGGCTAAAGAAAAAATATGAACAAGAGATGACTTTAGAGAAATCAACAAATAATCTTTTGAGGATAACGTAAGAGTGTCGGTGTGGGGGCTCTATAGGGTTAGGGTTAGGGAGTTAGAAGCAAAATGGAACCATGGTCACTGAATTTATGAAATAACTGAACAGCATAAAGACAACAATACCTTGGGACCTAACACAATGAGAACCCAAGTGTGGCTCGGAATTATACCCCAAAGCTTAAGAGACCTGAATTCTAGAGGGCAAAGGAAGTGATTTCTCACAAAGCATATGTTCTGCAGAAATCACATCACCTCTTATACTACTGATGCCAAACACAAAGGATCACCAGAAGGGACTCTGTGAATAGGTGTGCTATAGAAGTGGACCCTACGGTAATATCTACAAGATAAAAATCCATTACAAGATGGACAGCTCCACAAAATAGACCAGTTCTTTTCAAAGTGCCTGATAGAGTCAGCCAAAGACAAGTGGGAACACTGAAAGGAGGAATGGGACAAAAAGGAAGTGGGACCTGCAAGTGGTATGCAATGAAGGATTATCACCTTTTCTGGAATTCTGAGTGCTTTTCAAAAAAAGATTCGAGTCATTTCAACAAAATAAACAGATAGAAAGCTAAATAAATCTCTCAAGTAATCGACAATAGAGGCTCTAGAGCATGTGTACAAAAGGTAATCAATCATACAAACTATAAAATAGCAAAGGAATACAACAAGTAGAAAATGCCCTAAGAGTTAAACGGAAGGAGAAATCCATTGTAGCTAAGCAAGCTACAACAAACAACACCGAACAGCACTTGTGTTGTTGCCAGGCCCGTGCTAAGTACCTGACAAATACCTGACCCTGGGGGGAGGGAGGGTTATTATTGCCTTCACTTTACAGAGAAGTAAACTGAGAGCAAACGGAGATTAAGTGTCCTGCCCAGGGTGACACACGCTAGGAACTTCTGAGGCTGGATCTGAGCTCAGGCCTTGTTGGCTCCAGGTCCCGTGTCCTGCCCCAAGAGTTTTACCCAGGTCGGGGAATACAGCCAGACTACCTCTACAGCACTGTGCTCAGTTCTGTAACCCCTATTTTAAGGAAGACACTAGTCATCTGGAAAGCAACCACAGACAGACCTCAGATTACTGAGATGAAGGAATTCCAGAGGATGCCAAGGGCGGATCGACGGAAGGCCCTAGAGGTGTTTTGTCTAGATGTTAAAAGACTTAAAAGATGGTAGCAAACTTCAAGTAAGCTGAAAACCTGTTATATGGAAAAAGGACTAAAAACTTGTTCTGCTAAGTTCCAGTTAACAGAATTAGGAGCAAGAGGTGAAAATTTTTAAAGGGGTAAACTGAAGTTTGATACAAAACAAAACTTCTCAACCATTCACGCTATCTGAAAGGAAAAAAGGTTGCTTTTGGAAGTAGTAAACTAGAGGCCTACCAGCAGAGGCTAGGTCAGTCTCAGATTTTCCAAGGTGGCATCATAATTAGGCATTACCGATGATTAAGGAGCTAATAAGTAGAGACAGAGGGAAGATGGTGGGGAGGATCATATTGCAGGTCAGTACAAAAGTGCACTGTGCAGAAGGGTAGGATGAGACTGGCAAATGCCAAGCAGCACAGTTTAGGAGGGTTACAGAATAAAGGAAGAGGAGGGAGTATGAAACAAGACCACAAAGATAGGCCACATAGCCTTGAGTGCCAAATTAAGGAGCTTGTATTAACTGATCCGCCAGAAGTAGATGCTGAAGATTTTGAAACAGAAGTGATATACTCAGTAGAGGCCAGTAAGATGATCACTTTCGCAGCAGAATGTATGATAAACTAGAAAGGGCTGATACCAGAATCAAGGAGAACAGGTGGACAGCTGCTGCAAGATCTTCAGCCTTTCTTCCCGGAAGAAGGAGAGACAAAGGTAATCTGAATCACTCCTTCATTTCTCCTGTCCTTCCTGTATCAGTGTTTTCATAGGACACTCAGGAGGACAAGTAGTTGAGGAAGGACGTGGCTACCCAAGGTTCCACTCACCTGTTTCCATGGGGGGCACCTTGGACTCCGTGAAATGGACCAGGTTGTTGGGGCGCATGATGGCAATAGAGCGAGCGGTGATCACGAGCCGCTGAAACACCTCCGGGTCCAGCTCCTTCCCGTCTCTACTGGAGGAGTTGAGGCACTGCACAGCTTTACTCAACAAGGCCTGATCCTGTTAAAACAGCAGGCTCACACGGGACTGGCCAAAAGCAGGGGAGTAGGGCTGGAGCCTATGGGAGGATTGGGGAGGTCGCAGCAGCAAAGTCACCCTCCAACCCTAAAGGGTAGGAAGCAGGCAAACTGCTGGCAGGGAGCAAAATGTGAGCAGGTGTTACAAGTGAAAAGTCACTGAGGATTGCGACCTCTCTAGTAGAGTCTGATCTCAGCTCCCCAGGTTTACACCTGCAGCAGAGAACTCATCTTCCCCTCTGTGTCATGTCAGCTATGGTTTCCGCTCCCAAGTTCTACTCTATTAGAGGCTCAGCCATCTCTAGAAAGAATCAGCAAAGGTACATTTTAGGGGCGGTTGGGCTCCTAGGCCCTGAGGGGCCTCTCGGGTGATTACCTTGTGGTTGTGATAGGCAGAGCGGCTGGTGTGAAGGCTGGCAAGGAGGCTCTTCGTCTGCTGCTGGACACTGGAAGGTGCTGGCATGGACAGCAGCATGGTAGCCAGTTCCTGGGCTGCAGCCTTACTCTTTTCCTGGTCCCAGGAGGACAAAGAAAGAGAAGGCAGAGGGATTAGAACAATATAGACCCAGAGAGCCTGCTCCGTTTCTGCCTCCCTCCTTCCTCCCATCACTTCGAGAGGCCCACAGCAGGGCCTCAAGCCCTGGACCACGGCCTCCTGGAGGCCTAGAGCAGCTAGTCCAGTGGCCTGGGACTGGCTCTGGCAAGGCCGCAGCATAGCTAGGGCTACCACACAAGGGGCAGGCCGTGAGTTATCCCAGGACTGCTCCCCCATTATAACTCCCAGCGCCCATGCCAAGCAGAGGCCAAGCCCTTCGAATGTGAAACCAGAAAACCCTGAGGAGCCACACGCCTTGTCAGAAAGCTCCCATGGCTTTGAAGAAGTCACTTGCCTTCTCACTTACAGGGCCCACAGCAAAGCAGCTTTCGAGGGCTTCTAAAGAACTCCCCACTAGCCTGGAGAGAAGAGAGAAAAGCAGCTTGAATGGAGCAGCCTGCCTCCTCCGTGTGCTTTGGTCTAGGCAGACTACAGCTATGGGTAGCTCGGGGACAGCTGGTGAATGCCAAGGAGAGAATCAGACCGTGAGAAGACCAGCCACAGGCACCATGCATATCGTTTCCTTGTGTCACAGGCCAGAGTGAAACCTGGCTCCCCCTCACACATCAACCTGGGGCCCTGCTCATAATCTGCAGCTCAAAGACATGGCTTTGCTCTCTCAAAGAGGATAAAACTATTCCTTCTGCTGCCTGTGGCAAGGATCACTGTAACTGGCTTAATAACCTGGATACACCAGAGCCCAAGGCATGTGGGTACAGAGATCAAGGAATGATGGAGTGCCCCCAAGGAAAGAATATTCTTGAATACTTCTTGAAGTGAGCAAAAGTTACAGCATGACCATAGATCTTTTAGGTGTCCCCTACACCTTCAGCAAAGACCACACAAGCATTTCCTGGGAACCATGAGTGTAGAAGCTACTCAGGGCAAAGGAGAGAAAAGAAACTGGGTTATCATGGGCATGGCACTGCCAACACCCCAGTAACAGCATACCTAAGGTGCCAATCAGATGCTGTATAGCCACCCATCAGACATTCAAGGAAGAGGTAGAAAAGCAATACTGTTACCAAAGCTTAAGATCCCCCAAAGAACATCCTGCCAACACTCTACTGATTCTTCTGCCCCAAATCTCACAAGTGTATTATAATGAAAAAACCCAGTATCTTGACAAATGAAGCTCTGGCACACACAGAGAGAAGTGTGGAAGGAGGTAGTAAGAGAGAAAAGGGCAAAGGCGGGTAGAGAAATGGGGCAAAGAACAATGAAAGGACTCAAGAAACAACTGTGATCAAATAAGCTCTCCAATTGCTTATCTGTGATCAAGCAGATTATATATTTTTCTTCCCTTAGCTATAAACACATGGTAAAGAAAGGTCAGAAAGGAAAAGGGTAAGAAAGAGCAAACTACAAGTCAGTCTGCAAAGCAGGCAACAACGACACCAAATGGGCGCCTGACCTCCTCAGGCCAAGCCACCTTTAGAGGGGGAAAAGCCTGCAGCCATGCAAGAAGCAGAAAGCAAAGAAGCAGAATGGCCCCTGTCAACAGAAGCAGGGGCAATGCCAAGCCACATCACTGCTCATGGTGCTCTTGGACACACATTCACTCGTGCAGAGGAAAGGAGGGCAATACTAACCGATCCAGCTTGGTTAGGGACTCAGTTTCAGAACTTGGGGAGAAGCAAAGGAAAAAAAGGAAAGAAAATATGTGAAGCTCAGAGAAAAGTGGAAACCATAAATCAATATGGGGAAGGGGAGGGCAGGGGGAAGGTGCTGTCAAGCCAGGCTCTTCTCGGCTCTTATAAGTTGAGGAAGTCAACATCTCACATTGTAAGATGCCTGGCCAAGCCTCCTTGCACAAAGCCAAGCACAAGGCATGTTTTGGGAAACCCTTGAACTGATTCCCAGGATGCAAAGAGCAGCCTCGGACCAGCAAGGTTGCTCCCACAAAAGTGGCTATTGCAGAAAGAGACCAGAGGATGGTTAAGACCAGAGAGTCCAGGAGGACATGCCAGCAGCATCTGCAAGACTGACTCCCCAAACATGGCAAGCTGGCCTGAGACTCAACTTTCTGTTGTTCTGTCAGCTGATCCAAATGGATTAAGAAAGGAAGGAGTCAGGAAATCTTGGAGGAAAACTGAGCTCAAGGGTATCATCAGGGGAAGGGAAATGAGCCTTAGAGGTAGACTGAGCTCCAGGGGATCTTCAATTCTACTAGGGGGATATTGAACATTGGTGAGCTAGGTGATAATGAAGGGCAGAGACTGAGTTCTGGACAGATGTTTTAAAGCACACTCTGAGGATATAATATACAGGAGCATAGAGTCGAGCCAGTTATGTCAAAGTTAAACCACTCTAAGGTTGGTACCTCTCCAAGACAGTCCCACTGGAGGTGGCAGGGGCCGCTGTGTCACTCTCTCCAGTGCCATTGCCCTGGCTCACATTGGGAGGGCAGATATTACTGACGGAGGCAGAAGGGAAATCTTCTGGGGGTTCATCAGGCCAGCCAAACTGCTCCTTGGTCTTGCCATAAATCTTGACAGCATCTATCATAGTGACTCCTGCTGGATCCACTGAGGCCCCAACTGCAAACCAAAGAGAGAATTTAGGAGGCAGACTCCCCACAGGATTGATCCCCTACCCTTCAAAGGCAGACAGTGGACCAATCTATTGAGAGAAGCAAATCAAAGCATTGTTAGATTGACCCTTACGCTTTTTTTGCTTCTAAGACCTCCAGGACTCCCCACTCCTCCACACACAGTCTTGGTTTCAGTAACAAATAACAAGCCAAATCTCTTCTTTGGTCCTGGAATCTCAAACAAATGTTCCCAGACTTGGTGACAGGGAAAGGTCACCACCCCATATCAGGACCATGTACACCAACCGTCTCCAAGAGACCTTTCCTAGTTCAATCACCGTGCCAACCACTTGCCATTAGCCAGGCTGCAGATAGCCTCTGAAAGTGACAGAACGGCCAGATCAGTAAAAAGGACGGTAGAGCCGAGCCCGTCTTTACTGCATGATCAAGGGACCCAGTACTGAAAGGCAAAAACTCTTGCCTGTGAGGGAACACAGGCCCCACTAAGCCTGAACCTGAAAAAAGGAAGTGTGTGGGACTCCAGCCCTGGAACTCTATCTGTTTAGACTGTTGGGTTCTGTGTCTGACAGATACAAGCAAAGATGGCCCTGACACACAAGTGACTATCCACCTTCTCTTCTCTCATCCTTTTCTTTCTGTTACTTGGTTGTCTCCCTCTCCCAAATAAGATAGTGTGTTCCCAGGGAGGGGAAAGGAAAGGGTTATTCATTACCATTTGCTTTTATATAGTGCCCATTATGTGCCTGGCACCGTGCTAAGTCCTTTGTACAAATGTTATCTCATTTGATCCCCGTAACATTCCTATAAGGAAGGTGCTATAATTATCCCCATTTTAGAAGCGAGGAAACTAAAGCAAAGACAGATTAAGTAACTGGCCCAGGGGCACACAACTAGGAACAGAGACTGGATTCGAATTCAGGGCTTCCTGACTTCAGGCCCAGCACTATTCGCTACCCCACCAGTACAGCACTGCCACCTGCAGCCGACAACACAGATTATGACCTCTCAAAAGTGATGACCCATTCCCAAGATACAACAAGTCATTGCTCAAACCATGGTACACTTCTTTACTTTCCCAAAGGGACCACCAGTGTTTTGTGTACAGAAGACGCTCAATAAATCTGTCATTTGGTGCTTTTTCTCCTCCTTTCCCAGGTACCACTTGCCAAGGGGGAGAACAGCCCTAAATGCTGCTGTTCCCAATGCCTAACAAAGAACTCCAAGTCTATCAGTAGTCAAATGTATTTCCCGGAGCTGGCCCCAAGGCACTGGCCTCTCTACATGCTTAGCCCCAACTGATCATGCTCAAGAAGACAGGACAGAGCAGCATACAGCCACTCTGCAAAGGTGAGTGGAGAGTCTCCAGCAGGAGGGCCTGCAACTGACTCACTGAAGATGCTTAGCTTCTTGTCAGCCTGCAGCGCTTCTTCTCGGGTGAAGGGGAAGTCAAACCAGCGTGACCGTGTCAGGTTGAGCTGCATGGTCCGCCCAAAGATCTCGATGTACGACGGGGCTCTCTCGATGGCCTGGGTTCCAATCTGGAGCCGCATGCCCGTCATCACCATCGTGCTGTTGTTATTGTTCACATCAATGGTGAAGCCTCCGGGCTACAGAGAAGACAACAAACACAGCTGAGGGAGCAAGCAGGCATGCAGAGCTACAACGTGACAGGCAAAGATATTACTTCAGGGCCAACTGGAATGGAAGCAACTGAGGCCTAAAGAAAAGCAGGGACAGCAGAAGGCTCTGCTATCATGGCTCTATAGGAGACATGGACATGGCATCACACAAGAGAAGGGCGACCACCTTCACATGAAGCACTGATGGAACCATTTAATGCTCTAAAAATAGCTCTAGAATCCTTTTCTGTAAAATGGGAATAATTTCCTCCTTGCCTAGAGACATAGGATGAATGGCCAGTTGACATGCTATATACTCTTCAATTTCAGACTTCCAGACACTCGCTTCAAGTCCAACCTAAATCACCTAGTGTTTCCTAATCTCCCTTACCTGCTCTCCCAATACTATATACAACACTCTTGGCAGTGTTAGAAACAGACCTGTGGAAAGGGCATTCTCCTGCATATGTGATGTATGGAGGCTACAGTAAAATAGGTAATGAATCTGTTTCAGATGCTTATCCAAAGATTTAAAAAGTCTACTTTTTTAATGCCATCCATTTGGTGACTACACTTTTGCTCTCTGAGAAGAAATTTATTTCCCAAACAAATAAATGCTATGGTACCTCTCAGATGGAGCCTAGCTCAGAACAATGCTCACCTTGGTGTTGGCCACATACATGCCCGTAGAGTTAAGCCGGTGTTTTATCTGCTGTGCATTGTAGACCTGTAAGAGATCATTGCCACCAAACTCCACATCTGTCAGTTGCTGGTTGTGTTCGAAGAAGTCGATGGGGAAGGTGACCTGGCTAGAAGTTCGAGTAGCTGTGTGTAGGGAGTAAAGAGAGATGTCAGAAAGCACCAACATCTGTCATTTCTACAGAGGCTGTTCATGTCTACAAAAGTGCTGTCTGAAATCACATTCAGAAACCTCAAAAACTCTGTGTCTGAGTTACCCTTTGAACTCTGAGCTCAGCAGCCTACAGAGGAGCTCAGGAAGAGCAGAAACAACAGATCCTATTTATGTAGCACATTTCTCACCACAGTTCTGGGAGTGAAGGGGTATCAGGGTTATTATTCCCCTTTCACATAAGACTCAAAGAAGTAAAGGGACTTGGTTCAGGGCTCATGTGAGTACCAGGGCCAGAACACAAAGAAAAGTATGATTCCCAAGTCCTGTGTTCTTGCCATTACCCAAAGATGTATCAGAGAGGATACTTCACTGCCCTTCTTTTCCCTGCCAACAATCAACTCTAGGCCCGGTCCTCTCATTGAGAGGTAAGAGAAGTTCTGTTAGCCCATTTGTTATTACTAGTATCTCCCGAGAAATGTGAATTACACCAACACATCCAATAAATATGAATTACCAGGATGAGCCCAGCACTTGTTTATGAGGAACTCTGCTCCAATTCCAACATTTCTGTCTTGGAGCACCAATATCCCTGAGGAGCAGTGCATCTTCGGAGATGGGCTAAGCTCTTGGTTGTTCATTAGAAAATCAACCCACCTTGATGCTTCCTTTCTGTTCATATAAGCCAACTGTCCTCTGAATACAAGAAAAACCATGCTTCCCAAGGACAGAAACATGAAGTCTCCCCCCAAACTCAATTCAGAGCTAAACCAAACATGTATTTCGCTACAGATTAGGGCTGCTATCCTACTGGTAACAAGTGGTCATTATATCCAAATATATCGCTAACGATTTAAAAAGGAATGAGGGAAGGGGGCGTCTTACTAATGGCTGCTGCCTTGCGCTTTCGGACAGGTTTCATGATGCTGATGACACTGCTGGGCTGCAGGGAAGGCTGGAGCCAGTACGATGTGTTTTCCACGTTGGCCATGTAAATGCGCAGGCTGCCATCCTCACACAACAGAATCATGGTTGTCCTTTGTTGCTCATTGCAGGCTGTGTGCCGGATAGCAACCATGTCCTGGATCTGAGAAGGGGTAAAGAAGGATAATTACTAGCCACCACAGCAATTAAAAAGGGCTTCAAAACTAAGACATCATAGCATAGCAGCAGCTCCTTCTTCCTCAAAGAAAGGCATCTAGAAGAAAAATGGCCAAAATTCTTCTTCAAGCCTTCCACAATCAGGCTAGAGAATTGATCTTTGAATACAGCAGAAAAGGTTCATGGTCAAATACAGAAGGAACTGGCACCAACCTTGGCTTTAGCTGGCAAAGTCTTGATCTCCTGGATGAGAAAGGTATCAGGTTTCACCATGATCACCAGTGGCACACCTGTGGTTTGCTGGACACAACACACCAAACCAGGGTGGTTCATCACCTCTGACCACTGGCAAAGGGCAGGGGAAGTTTTGCTGCCACCGTTAGTACTGCAACAAATAAAGATGAGCCCACAGTAACTTAGGTGGCAATCAAACAGTGATTCTATACTTAAACAAAGAATGAAGAAGTCACTCTCTTCAACAGACTATGTGGATTAATAATGAATGAAGATGGTATATGAAAGGAAGAAAGGGACACTTGCTATTCAACCAGATCAGCTAAATCAACTCTGGTCATTCAGTATTAGAAGATAGGACACTGCAGACATCTAGGCTGTCTTTATGATCCAATTCGATTCTGGACTAAATGCACATTTTCCTTTAGCCCCAAATATAAGTCCCTGGAGATTAGGGTACATATTCATATCAGAATTACAGGTCTTTTGATATCACTTCATAGCAACCAAATTTAAAGGGTCTGAATGGCAATATATAGCCCTCCATGTTCAGAACTCTAGCAGAGTGTGAAACTGCCACTTGTCCCATGTCCAATGCTCCAAGTTTATATAAAGCAAAGTGTGTTTCTTGGCATGGACAACTGAGTGTTTACACTCTTGACTTTATCTGAAAGTGGGTGATAAACAGAAACACAAATGAGACGTAACTATAAAGCACCTTTTCCAAGGGTTCCAAACCTTTATTTCTGCCTTTAAAAATCTGATGACCACTTTCTCGCAAAATCCTATTATTCAGAGACTCAGTTTTGATTTCCAGATGAAGCAGTACGAAAAACTTCTTTTGCTTATAGCCAACACCAGAAAGGGAACGCTTCTGCCCACGAGCTTCATTAGAAAGCTGGCTCCTACCTCTTAATGTTGATGGGGAAGAGACGCAGCAGCTCCAGAGTAGACCTGCTGATGGTAGCCGCAAAGGACCTGCCTTGGCAGTAGCTGAAGAACAGCATCTGCAGCACATGGGAGTAGTACACAGACACGCCTCCTCCTGCCACCTGGCTATTGCTGTCCTGCCGGGACACAGACCCAACATTTGTACTGAGCACAGCGCCACCGGTGCTGCAGCGGGCCACTAAGCCTTTGTCTGCAGCTCTATCAGACTCCTGTACCAGGCTATCTTGTGTCAGGCTCCTGGACAGCTCCATGGCTACTAAAGAAGGGGGACCTCCTGGGGGAAGCTAATAACCCAGACCCTGGGAACTGAGGATGGGGGATCATTATGGTCAATCAGTTTCACCCATCAGGACATCAATATGTGTTTAATGTGGGAAACAAGACATTAGGTGAGAAAAAGAAAACACATTCTCTCCCCCTCTCGTGGATAAACTGCTGCTGAGGTTGCATGGCAGAAAGTCAAGCATTTTTAAGAGTCAGAGGCCCTGGAGCCAAATACTGGCTCTGTTCCTTACTCCCTAGGTAACAAAGGATACATCAGTTCAACACTCTTGACCTCAGTTTCCTTCAGCTATAATAAAGTGGGATGTTAGACTAAAGGATCTCTAAGAATCTCTTCCAATCCTAAATCCTATGATCCTAAATAACTGAGAGAAGAAAAAAGAGAAAAGTCACTCCAACCTTCAGGTCTTCATGATTGACTTCCAGCACATTTGTGACATAGAAAGGCCCATGCTGGGCACTGCTGGCCTCCTCCATGAGCTGAGTGTAGATGTAGCCAGCTGAGGACATTATAACAATAATGTTCTTGCCCTCTTCATTGAAGAGAAAAGCAACGTCTCTGATCTTCGAGCTTGGCAAGAGAAAGTAGAAGGTTGGACTCAAGGCATCAACAGAGAGGTCATATATCTGGAGGGTAGAGAGAGAAAGGACTAAACAAGAAGTCAACTCTTGGTCCTCCCTAACCCATTAGTGACTAAACCCACCAAAGATGCTGGGCTGAACTGGAAACTAGTAGACAAAAGATTAGAATGAGTTTTGACTTGGATTTCTTATGCTTGGCAAAAGCAAAATGAGCCAATGAAATCTGTTAGCCCCTAATGGATCTGAGGCAACACCCTTCCAAAAACTAAAAATTGAGACAAAAGATGGCCTAATTTACCATCATGAAAATATCAATCTGGGAAGGGAAGACCCTCAAAGCTTCTCATCAGAACAGAAAACAACTGCTATTTACACTCACTTTAGGCCATCAAAATCTCAATAATGAGTCATAAAGGCTTGTCATCTTGACTTAATGTCTTGCCACTGGACTTCAATGACTCTGGAGCAGTGAGACTGACAACTTGGAGCAGCTCTGCCTCACTTAAAAACAATTCATTCACAAGTCAAGCCATCACCTTCATGATGAAATGGGTCCTCTTCAAGAATAAAGGATGAACAACAATGGATTACCCCCATTGAGAAGCTTTCTGAAGCACTCCGAGGCTAGCAGAGGCTCCCAATCACCACAGTCATTGTGCCAACACTAAGAGTAGAGATTACCTTGACAAAGTCTGCAGTAACGATGGCCAGCTCCGTCTGTGAGCCAGGTAACCACACAGCTTTGATGATAAAGTTTCCTGTTGCCAACTGAGGATGAAGCACCAAGTGGTCAGAAACGGAGCCTGAGCTACTGAAGGTCAGCACGTGGCAGTCCTGGTACCCAGCATGGGAACAAAGAAGACAAAGTATGGTCTGACTTATTCCTGCTCAAGTCTCAGAAATCCCCCTTTCTTCTTGGCCTCTCAATTGACTTCTGTGCCTGGAAACAGAAACTTCCTCTCGGCTGTGGAATGTCTTTGCCTAGTCATGTAATCTACTCCCATTTCCAACAGTTCCCACCAGGACTTTTCTACATCTGTTCTCAGCATACTGACATCCTCATCCTTTCTGCCCTTACAAGATATGGTACAACATCCACTCTCCCCACTGACCTCTACCCCCTGGGTCACAAATGGCCATTTCCTCCTTGGACCTTGTATACCACTTTATGTGTTTCTCATCTCTCTTTTATGATAAACTTTTGCTTACCAATTGCTTCCCCTGACTAGATTTAAACTGTATGAAGACAAAAATAATTGTTTATCTCAGTCTCTGTCCCTAGGGCACTGTATACAATAGGCGGTCAACAAAAGTTCACTGAATTTGTTGAAACAAATTGAAACCATTAACTTAACCACTTAAACTATCATGAAGAAGTTTTCAAACTCCTTGAAAGAAATAGTCAGGTAAAGGACTGCAGAAAAATATAATCTTCTCACTAATTTTACCTAAAATCAAAACATATATTGATATAGCCATAAAATAAAAAGGAATGAAGAGGTCATAGAGGCATTTGTTGTACTCCCTTCAATTCAGTACATTTATTAAGCATTATGTCAAGAGCATTATGATCATTAAGAAGAATAGACAAGACGGGGGTCCCTGCCCTCATGTAGCATACAATCTAATAAGAGGACAAGTCTGAAAATTTGGGAAAAATATAAAACTCGCTACAAAATTCGAATGGCCTTCAAAACTGACTCTATACTCTTACCTTCAGTCCACACACAGCAAGATAGTCTTCCTTACAAGGATTTCCAGTGAGACTTAACACAGTGAAGGGGACTGGTGCTGATGCCAGGCGGGTGAGGGTCAGTTTCCTTTTACTGGAATCTGCTTGTTTCAGGAGTGCAGAGAGCTGCAGAACTGTAATCTGCAAAGGAACATGGTCAACATATAGTCTTAGTTCTGATACCATTAGAAGACATGGAACCTTCCAAAAAGGGCATGATTTCTTCCTTGTTTCTTGTAACCAGGACCAACTGCTGCAGCATTTGGCAGCTAGGCAAGAAATGTCCTTCTAGTATTTCAGGGAGTCAAAATGGCAGAGGATCAGGAAGCAGTAGACGGTACCTTCCCCGTCCCGCCCCCCTCCCCCTGAAAATTCCTTCAGAGCTAGAAAATGCACCAGACCAAATCCTGATGGGGAAATCCAAGAAAAGATCACGGTAAGTTATTTTACCAGTGCATGATAGCATAGGGAGACAAAGAGAGCTGCAGAAAATGAGGATAAGCTGTGGCCACGATCACTGCATGCAGAGTATTCCCGTACCCAGGGAGAGGCTGTGCCCATAAGAAGGAGGATGTCGAAGACCTACATTGGGGCACTCCCAGACCCATACTAGAGCAACTCAACAGGGATAAGTGCCAACTGGCAACTGTGTTGCCCACTACCCAATTCTGACTCAAAGATCCAGGTTGGACTGAGAAGGTGACAAGAGCCCAGGGAGGAACCCACAGAGCTCAGACCACAGGGACCTCAGTAAGACCTTACCCTGGATTAGAGTACTCTGGGACCACTGAGTTGTCTCTGAGATCTAGGAACACAAAACTCAATGCCCCCAAGAAAGCAGACACAGGAGCAGAAGTGTACAAAGCCAAGCCCAAACAACTAGTCTGAAATTAAGAAGTAACCTGAAGAATGGGCAAACAAAAAAAGAATCCCCCACAAAAAGCTAATATGGTGACAGAAACACTCAAGACTTCTAGGAAGCCAGAAGCAGAGGACGAACCCAAATATCCACAAGCAAAGTCTCAAAGGAAAATATAGCATGGAAGCAAATTTAACTCAAATTTCTGAAAGAAAGGAAATAAGAATTTTTAAAAGCTTAAAAATGTCTGTCACTAAAATGAGAGTACTAGAGGGAAAATGGAGAAGAAATGAGAACTATGGAAGAAAAGTAGGAAAGATGAAACCATTAGATAGCTAAATAAATAGGGCAGGGTGGGAAAGCAGAGCTAGATACAACACTTTTCACTCAACAAGGAAAGAGTAAGGAAAGGGGAGGAGGAAAGGGAATTAGAAGAAGGGCAAATTAAGGGGATATCAGTCCTAAGTAAAACAAACTCTAACAAAGGATGTACAAAAGTATCGATAGCAGCTTTTCTTGTAGTGGCAAAGAATGAGAATTCTGAGGGGATGCCCATAAACTGGGGAATGGCTAGACAAGTTATGGTATATGAATGTGATGGAATACTACTGGGCTATAAGAAACGATGGAGATGGCGTCAGAAAAATCTGAGAAGACCTGCATAAACTGATGTCGAATAGATTGCACAGAAAGAGCCAGGAGAACAATTCTTAGAATGAAAACAATACAGTAAAGCCAAACAAACTATAGTAAAACCAAAAGACTTAGAACTTTGATCAGTGTGTTATCATCAAACACAATTCCAGAGGGTTAATAATAAAGCATGCTACCCATGACCTAACAGAAAGGTGAAGGACTAAGAATATAGAAGAGAGAGAAATATAGACACAGAGAAATAGATGGATAAATATAGATAAACCTCTCATTTTGTGTGTGTGAGAGAGATAGATACAGCCAATGAAGCAATTTGTTCTGCTTGATTATATGTATTTGTTGATACAAATATGTTAAAATGTTTTTGTTTTTGTTTTTCTTTTGCTCCCAATGGTGGATGGGGGAAGAAAAGAGGAGTTGGGACAGGAGAGAGAGGTGAATTTTTGTACGTTGAAAAATAAACTAAAAAATCCTAAGGACTGAATAATGCAACTGGAGGACTCACCTTGCCCTTTTCATGGCTGACGGCTAAATGCTGTCGTCGTCCATGGGGTGAAGACAGCACACACATTGCCACACGTCTCAGCACGTGGGCACTAATAAGCTGGCGAATGGTCTGGCCCTGGTCTCCACTGTAGTTCATCCGGACATTTTCAAAGGCACCTTCCTGGGAGCCTAAGGTAGGGACCTACACAAAGGGGAGAAAACAAATACCTGGTGATTATGTAACCAAGTGATTATGCCCCAATGCAAAGTCTACCTTTTTAAAAGTTAAGTATTATGTATAACCTATATCAAATTGCTTACTGTTTCAGGGAAGAGGTAGGTGAGGAAGGACACGGAAAATTTGGAACTCAAAAATTTTTTTAAATGAATGCTAAAAATTGTCTTTAAATGTAATTGGGAAAAAATAAAATAAAATTTAAAAAACAAACAAGTGTACCTGGGCACAATTTACATAATTTATGTACCACAGGAGGAATAGAGGAAGTAGGCAGTAAGGTGACAGACTATTTATGGCTATACACTTAGCCTAAGAAGTGCAGTGAGTGTAGGTAGTGGGCACACAATCTGGTTGCTCGTAAGTTTGCTGGTCCCCACCTTGCCTGGTTCCATGAGCACACTGGCACTCACCATCAGCTGGTCAGTCATTTCTACCATCTTGTCCAAGGTGTGTAACTCATTGAGTGCCTGCTGGGCCCGGCTACTGCTGCCCATAGCTGAAGCCTGCTGGAAGTTGATCTGAATGGCTTCCATTAGGAAGTTAAGCATGTCTAACACCAAGGGAGCAAAGGAGAAGTTCGCCTGAGGAAAAAAACAAATGTAGAAATGAAAGTGCGCAAAGATAAAGTGTTTTATCTGCGACATCCTTGAGAGGAGGTGCCATTACAACACACTTCTCCTCATTCCTAGTCCAGCATGCTAGCCACTGAAACAATCAATTGGGGCTTCACTAGATTTGTGTAAAAACTCAAAACTTCCCAACCTCACCTCTCCATTCATGCAAATGACTGCCAAACTCACTGTGCTGCTGACTCAGTTAACTGTCCCAGTGTCCCTCCCCTGTTTGATGCTGCAATCAGGCAGCAGAACCTGCTGAGGTGACAATTGCTAATGGTTAATTACAGCTACTTCTATTATACATATGGAGAAACTACGGTGAAAATTCTGTGACTCCAGGTGATTGAATGGAGCTATGGATGATCAGACTCCAGAGACCCACAGTTCCCCTTGCCTCCCTCAGACTCTCAGTCCTGGTCCTGGGTGAGGGCCATCTGGGAAGCCCACCTGAGTCTGAAGCTCCTCTCGGCAGCCTTCCACACTACGGCACAAACTGCTCTTCTTGGGCTTCTCTTCATCAGCACCTTTGCCATCATTGATGGTGACCTTGGCCTTGTCTGCTGGGGATGTGCTGCTGGTGTGGCGCACCACGTTCTCAGAAACCCGGGGTTCACTCTGAAATGCTGACTCTTTCATGGTGGAACTCATGCCACTGCTGGGTGTCCTCTTTACCAGAGCCTAAGAAAAACCAATAAGAACTCAGGGATCCCTGGCTTTACCCATAGGACCTGAGACCCAGGGGTAATCATGGTAATGAGTCACAGAATCCCACACCTTGAGCTCATCCCTAAACAAGAATCCCCCTCTACAACACACCCCAAAAGTGACCCAAAGAGGAAAATGAACAGCCCACGCTACTTTTGGAGACCTCTAACTGTGAAGTTCTATTGGTCTCTCTGAACTCTCCTCTGGCTAGCACTGCAGATACATGAAGAAAAGTAACGTCTCTGCTCCTGCCCACTTCTTTCAAAGGAGCCTCTGCTAAGGAGCTTGCCCATCATGACCCCAACACATCGGGTGTGATCTGAGGAAGGTCCGGTGGGAGCTTGGTGCATGGCGTCGGCTCTCGCAGCAGGTAAAAGCTGCACTGATTTTCTTGGATGTCACGCACCATGGATTCATACAGACCTTGCCATTCACTAAAAACCTCCCATTTCTTCAACAACTGCTACTAGCCACGCCTCTGCTATCATGTTACTTGAGAGGTTAACTGTGCAACATATTCTACTTAGCCTAATGTTTTATCTAGCCTGCTGAGATCTTCTGGAAGCCTGAGTCTCTTGTCCAATGTGTGTCCTATCTTTACATCATCCACTAATTTTAGTCATGATGGCCTAAATTCAAGGAGAAGGCCTCAAGAACCCCATTCCTCAATATTTCCCTATCATCATTTGTCAGAGTCTGAGTCTAAAAAACTAGATCTAGGGGTAACCTGGGAGAAATGACAAGAGATAGTGTACCTTGCCCATGGCTTACATGATGCCTATAGCAGTGGCACAAGCCAGTTTAGTGCCAAGAAAGACCTTGGGTGCAAATGTGATCATTTTGCAGAAGATACTGAAGACCTAAGAGGGAGAAGTGACTTTCACAGGGTCACATAACAAGATAGGGGACAAAGCTAATTTAAGAACCCAGAACACTCTCAAACCAATCCAGTTCTGCCTATGGATGTCACCAGGAAGGCAAATGGACTAGACCCTTGTTGTCCTGGCACTTCTTTCCCAGTCTTGGCCTAACTGCAAAATCACTTAAGGGCACAACAACTATTCCAGCCTCCTTACCAAGCAACTACCATCTTCCTTGGCTCCACAGTCACAGAAGAAGGACCCATACTTGGCATAAGAAATCTCGTGATCCTTGTGGCAGACCTTAGCACACACTGTGCACACACCGACCCCATCCACCATCTTGCAGGTGTGACAGTGGTACCTATGGAGATAAAAAATCCCCAAATGAGTGACAAATCCCAGCAGGCAAGAAAGAGAAACCCCTAACCTCATGGAAAATGGCACACTTACCAATGCTGGTTCATGAATTCTTTCTGTGTGATAGTAAATGTGCATAGCTTGTTGCAAAGAGAATCTTCATCCTCCAAAGTAAAGAAAGTCATTTAGCCAGAAACACACACAACCCCTCTCTCTCTCCCCATTTCGCGACTCCTCCATCCATCTGGAAATCTTCTAGTCAGCTTATAAACGGTCAGAGGAAACCCAGCAAGAGTTGAATTAAACTTGTATTTCCTAAACAAAGGTTTCATACCACCTCTGCCTCAAATTCCATTAAACTTTATTCAGTACATAAAAGGGTATCTCCCAAATGAATGACACCTCCTTCCACAAGGATGGCCTTTTATAACTCACTCTTCCAGCTCAACAATCTCTGAGCGTGAGCATGATTTTGGGAAACAGTTTTTCCTGAGTCCTCAGCAGCTGCTGAGCCTGGAGAGGATAATGTTTTCTAAGCCTGGATTCTGTCAGCATGGATCACAAGTTGGAATGGGGACCATCTTTTCAACAATGGCCCTCAACCATGAGGAGGGTTGCCTTCGAGGGGACTTACTGAGTCCTCAGCCTGGGAGTCGTCTTCTTCTACTGCCAGCTCCTCCACCCAGTCTGAGTCGACCTCGATGGCCCGCTCCTCTCCATCCACCGAGAGGTGACTGGGGCCCTGACCACTGCCTTGGCTCAGGGCATTGGTGACATCAGCCAGGTAAGATACAATGTGGCAGGTACATTCTAGAATAGTCACATGCTAGAAAAGAAGACCATGACTTTTCAGAAACTACACTTCTCAATAATTTCCTATTACATAAAATCAAGTACTGTGCATTTTTCCCAATGAAAAAAGCTCCTTTTTTCATTTACATCACTCTTTGTATGTTATCCCTTCACCTAAAAATCAGTTTGTACAGTGAGTATGGGAGCTTTTACATGCCTTCTAAGTTGTTCTTTCTTGTTTAGTTTTCTCTTTTTCCTTCAAACTCACTTTTGTTCCCCAACAGTTCTCTTGGGCCTTTAAGATCTTTCAATTAGTTCTTTATCCTCCACTGCCAGCAGTATTCACTTAACAATAATTAATAAGAATAACAGCAGCTAACATTTATGTAGTACTCCAAGGTTTGCAAACCTTTTTACAGGATATCTGAATGTGATCCTCACAACAACCCTTTGAAGCAGGTGCTAGGATTATCCCCATTTTACAGATGAGGAAACTGAGGATGAGAGAGATGAAGTGACTTGCCCATGGTCACAAAGCAAACAAACAAGTGACTAAATTAGGCGGGATTTGAATTGAGTCTTCCTGACTCCAGGTGCTGCCCTTTGGCCACTGTACCACCTAGTGGCTATAATTAAGAAGAAAGGCTCAGCCCACTAGGTTAGGAGAGATCAAGAGCTAGTTTGGGGCAAACTCTGGCAAACCCCTCCTGCCTCTTTTGTCAAATACAACAGCCTGACCTCTAACCCTTAGAGACCCAAGTTACTTTCTTCTATCCTCTGTGATGTTTCTATGCTAAGAGGACAAAGACTGATAAAAGGAGAACTGGCATCTAGGAAGGGGCCATCATGTGCTCTCAGTCAACCACCCAGGATTCTTTCATTCCACAGGGGATGAAACGCCACCTGGATGCAGGATTTATAGATCCCAGCAGAGTGACTTGCTTGCCTAAAACCCCCTGGGAGCCCCAGAAGGTCCCTGTACACTCAGAGTATGCACTGGTTAGTGGGGTGCCTGATGGAAGCTGGAAAAGTAGTTTTCTGTACCAGGACAATACATTTTTTTAAACAGCTGCCACAGGATATTTTAGAGGGCTCTACTGAAAGCCTGTTTTTCAGAGTATTTGCAGTCTCCTATCACTTCCTGACACCTTGAAAAGGCCTAAAGGCATGCAGTTAACAATTACACACTTCTAGGTCTTTGAGACAAAGCCCTTCCTCCCCGCAGGACAACGAGGGACAGAAACCAGGGCTGAGAAGCAGTGACTTCCTGGTGAACTGAAGACAACAACCAATCAACATCCTCCCAGGTCCTCCCCAACTATTTTAATTGTCACCCTTCCAGTCTAATAATTGCTCCCCAATTTTCTTACCTTCCCATGCATTACATTAGCATTCATTTTTTCAACTACATTCTTCTGAGACAAGTATTTCTTACTGTTGAGGAAAGGAAATACAGAACCACTGAGGTGTCCGAGGAGAGGAAACATCTTCCTGACTCCACCAGGTCCTCAATTCCCAGCCCAGATGGTAAATGTGGAGATACAAATGAATTCTTAACAGGAAAAGACTGAACAGAACGGGTTAGCAGAGTGAACAAAGGGCTGAGAGTTCACTGGTGTGGGCCGCTATCATTAACCCCCCCATCAGTTTGTGCCACACCTCAGTCTTCTCGTCGGCAAAATAATGATAATGTGTGATGACGAAATAAGCAAGCTGTGAGGATTGTGCATCCAGCTCAGAACTACTCTGCGCAATAAGTCAGTGACACTAGATCATCATGCAGAGAATGCCACATGTCACTCTCTCACATCTATCCCCTTTTCTCTCTACCCCTCTGCAGGAAACCTAGTATAAGCTCATTCTACTACTCACCTGGACAACTGTAACAGGAATACTTCCAGCATTCTACAATAAATTCAGTATTTCCCTCAACTACTGTCAGACTAACCTTCCTAAAGACAGACCAGGCCATGTCATTCAATAGCTCAAATATCTTCAGTGTTTTACCTACTTTTGCCTACGTAACAAAAATAGAACTCCTTCACCCAGCATTCCAAGACCTATACAACCTGATGCTGCCCTACCTGTTCCCCCAACACGCACGCACGCACGCACGCACACACTCACACCCCACTTTGTTCCCTTGTCTCCATGACTTATTATACTCTTCCTTGCACCTGGAAGATGTTCTCTGGATATTTAACCCCTAGACCTTTTCAAGCCCAACTCCAGGCTTCTCAGCTCAGTGTTCCCTGACCTGCCAATGGCCAATGATCCATCCATCCCCCGCCCCCCTTCTGAGCACTCTGTTCTGAAACCCTCTAAAGACATCTAGTGTTGCATCTTATGGCTCTATCTGTCCATGTCTGTAAGCTTCAAGAAGAGGAGCCCAGTCCTCTCACTCTTCTCTCCCCCAGCACAGTAGGTGCTTGGTTGAGAGTTTGCCCAAGGTGAGTTCCAAATGAAGGGAAACAGCAGCACAGCTTCACCTTTTCCAAGGCCCAGTTCCAGGCCTCATTGCTCACTTGCTCCATTTCCATTCCACTTACCATCTGCTCAACCAGTCCACAGCAGCAGCATGAAGCTGGAGGTGGCCAGCACCTTGGCCCGCACTGGCCAGTGTCGCCATCACAACCATGAGCTCAGGAAAACCAGCACCGTCCCCATTGGCCAGCATTTCTGTTGCCATAGGGATCAGAGTGCTCAGCAGCACAGTGCAAACGCCTTCCCCAACTTGGCTATAGGGAGACAAAGTAGTGAAGCAATGAGATGCCAATGGGAATTGGGCCCTGAACCAGCTGAGGGGTGGGACACTGGAGGCAAACAGTGCTCTGAGTGTGGGCAGGACTCAAGCTTGGAACAGGAGCTCACTCCACCCGTCAGTCACCTCAACTCAAAGTCATGCTCTATAACCTTGGCTAGAAAAATCACAGTGCAGCCATGCACACAACCCTCATTAGGTCAGCCTCCTCCTATGCTGGGACTCATGACTGAAGAGGGAATGAGGGAAGGGGAATGACAGGAGAGAGGCCAATGGATTGGCTCAAGGCCGCCCACATTCTCCTGGGGTTTTATAGGGGCACTGAAGTACACTGAATCAAGATGATCTACCTGTTCTCTCGAACAATGTAGGTGGTCAGAAGCTGCAACAGCTGCCGGTTCTCCTGCACCACCTCCAGCTGATCAGACTCCTTAGGAGGTGATGTGGTCATGCGAGTGAGCCAGGCCTGGAGCCGCACAGGCTCCACACAAGCCAACTGGGCGAGGGAGCCACAGAGATGGAGCAGACTGGGGTTAGGGCTCTTCTCAGCTGAGGAAAGAGCAAAGGGCTGTGGTCAACACAATAGGGGCCAAAAAAGGGTGAGAATAAAGGTAGGCAGGAGGAAATGGCAGGGAGGAAAAAGGGAGGATGTTTTAATCAAGTGTTCTATCTCTCTCCAAAAACTCTCCTGGAGAGATTCTCCCCACTTGTTCACATTTTCATGCTGCTGTGACACTCTGGCAGAAGGTGGCCCAGTATTAGCCAGACATCAAAGTTCCCATAAGGAGATTATTAAAAGCTGTCACTCACTCAGCTGGAAGAGTTTGGTGAAGAATTTCAGAACTCGGTTACAGAATTTAGCAGAGAGGTTCTCATTGGCTGTGGCCATCATGATCTGGACAAGTTCTCCACTGGGAGACGGAAGGGAGAGAAAAACGGAAGAATCGCATTAAGCCCCACAAAAGGCACCCATTTCCATTTCCATTTCCTCACTATCACTTCTCCTTCCAGTGGAACCATTCATCTTTGGAGCATGACTGAGTCAGGCCATGAAGTCCTCCCTCCCTCTTTCCCATTCATCTTAGAGAGCAGGAGATCAAAGCAGCCCTGCTCTCCAAGCACACAGGCCCCTGATCAGACTGCACAGAAGGCAACACCCCAGGACAGATGCCAAAAGGTCTCACCTCTCCGAGAAAAACTCCTCCATAGCCTTGCGAGCCTGGCTACTTTCCAACTGCTTCTCCAGATGCTGGAGACACTCCTCCAAAATGGACTCATCTAGTCCACTGAGGATCGAAAAAGAGAAAATGGTATGAGCAGTCAGGTGCGTTCTAATGGCTTCCTGAGTATTCCTAATGCCCACACAGGAGTGAAATACGAAATGTCAAATCTAAGATATATAGAAGTGATTGTTGAACACTGAAAACAAATACAATAATTCAATTTAAAATAATAACAATAATGGTTAAAAAGAGGAAATGTCAAAGAAAGCGAGAGCTGCAGTCAAGAGTCAACAGACACTGAAGTTATGAACCACTTTGAAATAACGTTTCTTTGATCTGGCTTTCCTGTCCTCTATACCCCGAGTTAATGAATGGAATGACTAAATGGCAGTTGTTAGCAAAGATGTGGTTCAGTGATACAAGTAACAGAAGCTAGGATTCTAATCCTCTGTCTTGGACACACTGTGTGACAGGAGACAAGGAACATTTGTCCAGCTAATAACTTCTGAGTTCCTCAGCAGGTAAAGGAAGAACGCCCAAGAAAGAATAAAGATTTTGGTGAACAAATCTGGACCCCTCACTATTGAGGTGATGCGTACAAGGCCCAGGTACTCGCTTCCCTAACATTTTTAAAACTTCTCATAAATGAACAAAAACAACCCATCATATAGTTCTCTGTAAAGGTGTAAAATGCACACAAGAAACAATCCCAAATCCGGGCAGGATTCAAATGCTGACCCTGCCCTTTTCTGACATTCCCATTTTGGCTGAACACAGAGCAAGGGTCCAAGAATCAGGAGGAAAGTTGCTACATCCATCTACAAGAATCCCATTACCTTGCCTAAGATTAATTACAAAGGAGCTGGTAAAAGCTAACAGTGCTAAATCAGACTCACCTATTAGGATCTGCATGATTGGCCAAAATGTTGTAACACCCAGTGATAAGCTTCTCATAAACACGAGCCAAAAACTCATCTGACTCGGCCGGACCCAGGATTCTTTCTAGGGAGTTGCTGCTCATCTCAGCCACACTTTCAGTGCTAGTCTCCAAAAGAAGGGGCAGCAGTGTCCGGATCACCTGGGGAGGGTTTAACTCATCGGACCAACTTCAGGGAAGAAAAAGAAACCAAGTCAGTTATTGTGTCCTTCTGAGACACTGCTAGAACAACATAACTCGAGTACTTATTTCTAAATGGAAACACTTACTGATCTTTATTGAAAAAGACCAATATTCTGGAGGAAAGATATAAACCAAGGGAAAAGATACCTTAAAACTAACAAAAGTAATTCATCTATCTCCATAAAGACAGGCTTTGGGGCAAAAATATAACCTCAGTACTTTGGCTGACATTTCTTCTCCAGGGAACATGGCTTGTTACACAGACTGTTCACAAAATGATCAAACGTCCCTCTGCCAGTCTGCTCAGCTCACTACAGTGGAAAACTGAAGCCCCTCCTTTCAAACTATAGCTCTCGTCTTTCAAACTACAGCTGCCCACCATTCCCATGCATTTAATGTTGTTACTTAAATACAGCACTTTCTTCCAGAGGTCACATGAAGGAAGAGAGGTGGGGGCTGCCTCTACACTCACAAGCTCAGAGCTCACCCTGATGGAGCCCTCACAGCTTACAAATCACCTTCCTCAAAATTCCTCCTTGAGATCAGCAGTGTAGATTTGATTGCCCCAATTCCAATAGAAGAAAACCAAGGTGCAGGAATGTCAAGTTGTTTGTCTCTTGTCCCTGAGACTTTAAGCCCTTCCTCTATGCTCCTGCTTCTGTATAATTTAGAACCAAATCTATGACTCAAGTGAACAGATTTCATTCCAAGGGCCAAATGTATAGGTTTCTTCTACTAGATAAGAACATGAAAAAGTTCTATCAATACCAACACCCAAATCCCTCACTCACTATTATCTTTTCTCTAAATATAGATAGTTTTCTCAGCTAAAGAGATAGGGCAAAAAAGCACAGAAGACTTTGAAATGAATTGTACCAAGTACTCACACAATAAGATCACCAGTCAACCTGACCAGAGAAAGGAGCGTGTGCTTCAAGGAAGCAGCCAAGGGCAGACTCTGGCTGCAAAGGGTCCCTAGGTGAGCAGCCTGCACAGCACTGATATAACTCTCTGCTGGAATTGTGTCATTGGCGAAAGCATTACGCTATGAGAAAGCAGAACACAAATACGTAAGGCATAAGGACCATATACAGTCTACATGGAATTCAATTTTTCCATAGAAGATTTGACCACAGAAGAAGCCTGCAGGGCTTACAGACTAATGATTACAATTTAGCAATGTGGGAATGAAGAACAGCTATATATTTATAGACACTGAAAGCGTGATAAGCACCCAACCAATGTCTGGGTGACTAATTGCTGCCCTGTCCAGCTCAACGGAAGGTGGCCAAAACCAAAGGAGAACGCATTCATGTATTCTGAAAAGCATTCAGTCAAGGGAACTGTGTCACAGCAAGACCAGATAATGGAGCCATCACAATAGGCAGAGGGCTGCCTTGGATGAAGGTCTGGGGTCCTCAGACAGACTGGATGGCCACTTGTGGGGAAGATAACTTTCTAGGGCATTCTTATTCAGGATTCAATCTTTTTAGCCACCATGGTCAGGGATATAATGTATGTGAGTGATTAGTTTTTCTTAATAACTTAATCCTTCTTAAACAATTCAGAAGGAGCTTTAGGATCTTGAAATGTGTCAAGATTATCATAATGAACATAATTATCCTCAGAATCACATAACTATGGGATATGAAAGATAAAATGAACTTAAGAAATCATCTAGTACAATTTACAAATGAGGAAACTAAAGCTGAAAGCTAGGTAACTTGCTAAAGGTCAAACAGTGGTGGCAAAGTCAAGTCTAGAACTCCTGGTCAATGAAACACCAGGCTGTCTTCCAGATGTGAACATGATAACTTATGAACTGCTAGCCAATGTAATGCTAGGACTTCACCATCCTTTTCTTTTCTGATAGGATTAAGAAAACCTAAGGTCAGAAACTGCCCCAGAGTGTAACAAAGAGGGAGTCTGATTCCTGGCTCATCATCCATCTGCTCGAGAGCACATGTGAGCTTTCAGAACAGTGGCATCACCACTTGGGCACTACAGTGCATGGATTTTGCATCACATATGACTACTGTGTGTAAGGATCTTCTTGAAATCTGTCGGATGGTCAAAGAAGGGGAAAAGAACACAGACACTGCAAGTTGCATTCATATTATTCTATGAATGTTCCAAGAAGTACCATAAACTCGCTTACCCAGGATCCAATATTGGGAAACTCATTTGTGTGAATATTGTTCCATGACTCACATAGGGCCTGCACAGATGATGGTAAGTTCTGAACAAGTGTAGAACCTACAGGCAAAAGAAAGGAACAGATACCATTGTAAAAGAGAAGGGAACATCTAATGGCCCCACTGTTTTAAAATTTCAGTCCAAATGCAGAAGAAAAGGCTTTTCAATAGCATTACCATAACATCTGAAAGAAAAGAATAGGTACAATGCACAAAGTGAAAATCTCTGTCTGAATAAAACAAAAACACAAATACCTCTACCACTGAGCTGCCAAGTAAATGAGAGACACTGTGGAATAATGGCCAGCAAGTGAGTTTCAGAATTAAAGAAGACCTTCTCTGAAATCTACAGAGAACAGTCACCAAGCCTCTCAATACTCCAGACACATCGAGACCATCTACCTAAGTTGTTTTAAAAATAAAAAGGGGGGATGACTGCTTTCCTTTGGCAGAGAGTTCCTTTACTGAGAATCTTTCACATAAATGAAACCTTGGGTATGGGCCGAAAGGTAATGATGCTAATGGTAACTACAACAACAATATAGCTACCATTTATATGGCAGGCACCTTTACAAACATTCTCTTTTGTCCTCACAACAAATCTGGCAGGTAAGTGCTGCTATTATCCTGTGAGGAAACCAAGGTAGCCACTAGAGTTTATTGAGTAGGATGCATAACATGGTTATCTGTAATTTAGGAAGATGACCTTAACAGCTGAATGGAAGACTGAAGTGGGGAGAGACTGGAGGCAAGCAAAACCCCCAGCAGACATGAGGTGATGAGGGCTTGCACCACTCAAACTCCAAGGGCTCCCTGTCACCTCCAAGTTTAAACAGGAAATCTTCTGCTGAGTGTTCAAAGTATTTCACAACTTTCCCCTCCAGACACCTTTACAGACTTCTTACACCCTCAATCCAGTGACAGCTTGATATTGCACAAACAAGACATCCCACTTCCAAAATCTGGCTGTCCCCCATGAATACATCTCTCTCATCTCTGCTGCCTGACTTCAAGTGCCAACAAGAATCCCACCTTGTACCTTTCCTAACCCATCTTAATTCCGGTGCCTTCCCTCTGCTGATTAATTCCAGTTCATCCTGTATACAACTAGTCTGTACATAGCTGTTTGCATGCGCTCTCCCCATTAGACAATAAGCTTCTTGAGGGCAGGGTTCGTCTTTTGTCTTTCTCTGTACCCTAACAGTACAGTGTGTGGCCATAATTAGTAGGCACTTAATATGTTTATTACTGACTGATCTTAACAACTATAATTTAAACAATAAAATAAATAACTGCATAAACTACCCTAAGAAATTGGAGAAAAATTACTTGAGGGAACCAAAGAAGACCTGAGAGAGACAGAATCATCTAAACAGGATTAAAAGGACAAGGCCCATCAAGTGACACAAAAATGTGCTTGGTCTTCTTAAATTCTGTATTTGATGCCCGCCTACAGAGGTGTGGGCATCAAAAATGGGAAGGCTTCCAGCCCTTCGGCTGGCCGCCGCCCCTTACCCAAGGTATTAGCTTTGCACCGACTCGAGCCTATCGCCAAGACAGCAGAATAACCTCCCAGTTTATCTTCGGAAGGTTTATTCTCAGGGGAACCCTCTTCAGAGAGGCTTTGCAGCAAATAAGACCTGTGGGAAAAACACAGGGAAATGGAGTCAAGACAAAAAATATATTGACTGGGAGTCTATTGTCAACTTAGCCAAGGCAATCTTTAAAGTACTGGGAAGCCACTAAATCTCTAGGTATCTCAGGCACAAGGATAAGGAACAAGACAGGAGCAGAGTAGACAGACAAGGTTTTATTCGAAAATTCTCATGGCAATCTGATACTACTGAAGTTAAATTAAACCAGTGAAGATAACTGTGGGACACTGGTCTGTCCTTCAATAGTCACTACTAACACAGGGCAGACACGGCTGATTCTTCAAATGGGGAAAGATCCAACAGTCTGGAAGACCACAAACAACCCATGGGTCATTCTTCATCCACTGCCCCATTGGTAATGCTGAGATAAGCAGCATAAGGCCCCATGAACTCCTTAAACATAAAACCTTTTAAAAACTGGACGTATTACTTTCTTTTGTTTCAATAACTAAGCATTTCTACTACAGGATATCAACATGCAGTTATTTTTATTACTTTTAATGGTTTTTTAGCATAGAAAATCTGCAAAGGGAACTGAAGTCTAGATTTTTCAAAATGATCTCTCAGGTCTGTGGAAGCTTTCTTGTCAGGGTGCCTGGCAGTCTTTCCTTCCAAGGCTCAGCTCGTGTGACACCTTCTCCATCCAGATCTCCCTCATTTCCCAGAAGAAAGTGACATCTCCCCTACTCCAACTTCTAATGGCACTTGTTCTAGACCAGAGTTCTCCGACTCAGGGAGGCCCATGAAGTCATGACCAAGGGGGACCTACATGTGCACCCAGCACTAGCATTTAGTCATTAGGTGTTTTCTCAATCAACAGACACTAATAGTACAACTACTATCTTGTGGAGCATCTGTGAAACCTCAAAGGAACCTCAAAAATGTTTTGGACACAGCCAACATAAAAATTTGTTAAAAGATTCTGTTGTCTTCCAAGGAGGCAGATAGAAAGGAGAGATGGATGTTGCCCACTGAAAAAAATAATTTTTTTAAAAAGAGGAGGTCCTCATATTAAAAAAACCAACTGAGAACTACTGGTCTAGCTATAGCTGTCTCCACTGTCCTTATCCTCCCATTCTGCCTTGCATCACACCTGCAAGTATACAAGCCTGTCTTTCCCCTCCATTTGATTTTAAGTTCCCTGAGGTCTGGGACTGAAGCCAATCTTCTTTTGTATGTCCAGCCCCTAGCACCTGCCTTACATGTATTAATGTTTACTAAATGGCTGCTGAAACTGGTCAATATCTGGAAGGTGAGGAACCTCACACATTTGGAAAAACTGCTCCTGTTGTCACTGCACCTCACCCTCACCCCACCATTAAACCAAGAGAAAAATCTAGAGTCTAGCCAAAAACAGAAACTTGTCCTGAAATTTAGAGAGTATTCCTCACATATTACTAAAAAACAAAGCATGCATAGCCTCCCCATGTACAACAAGAAGTAAATGCTGCACCAAAGGAAAAACAATTCCCCAAAAATGAAAAAAAAAAAAAAAAAAAGAAGGAATTCCCCTTTCCCCAAATGAACTTTGAGTCATCAGGGCTGTAAAGAGTGAACAGGTGTACTGCACACGGCATTAAAACTATAGAGTTCAAGAAAATGAACCTGTACCTTCTAGGAGAATGTGGACTTCCCTAGAAAAAATGTCCTTACACCCCACTTCTCCAACCAATATACTACACCTAGTGAATGATGCGTAGGTATCAACAAGCTGTAATGTAGCAGGCAGCAGGTTCTTAGTTATCTCCGATGACTTATGAGGGTCAGTCTCAGCCGCCAACTTGGAAAAATGCTCATCCAGAGAGACCTGGACCTTGGAAATGGCTGCATCAAGGGTATAGATGGATTGCAGGCTGGGAATCTCATGTAACTGCAAGATGGTGGTACAGTCGATGCCACAGAATGAGGAGATCTTAAAAATACCAGATATCATTAGTCAGGAGCCCTAAGAAGAAGACCCCAGTGGCTATATCAGCACCACTTTAGATGAAGACTAGCCTACCTGTCGAGCAAAGTACTCTTCTGCTATTTCCACATCATATTTCACAGAGCTGCACTTGCTGGCAGCCAGTTCTATGAGAGAACTAGCATGGTCAGCTTTCATGCCCTGCTGGACAAGGTGGTCCTGTTTGGGGGACAGGGAAAAAATTTCATTTCAGAACACTCTTGAGCTCATGATCTAGGCCAGGCCTGTAACCATCTTCCTCTTCAATCACCTACAGAGCTGCTTAGCTCAAAGCAACAGTCCTCAATGCTACACTATGTGTGACACTACCGTACCTTTATCCAGGTGACATAAGAGCCAATCCGAAGGCGGGAAGACCAGCGCAAAGTATGCAGGATGTCACACTCACTCATCTCAGGCGTGTTCATAGCCAACTGGTTCATATATTTCTTTGATGGTGGCAAAATTCCCAGGATCCTCCAGAGTATCAAGAAGTAATATTGGAGAGCACATGCCTCCTAAAGGAGGCAAGAGAAAGGTCAGAGAGGTGGCACTTGGCCTAACTCACTTCCAGCATCTATGTAAAAACACCATCCTAACACGAGAATCAAAACTGTCACTATTTCAAGTCCCCGGATCCAATTGAGTTTTACTTGCCCTCAGCTGTGAGACTTCCCACCTGAAAGCTTTAGGCCAATGGTGTCAAGCTCAACTATAAAGAGGATCTACTAAACTTCCTAAGGACTTCTGCAGATGCATCCTGACATAGAAAACCACATACTAACATCATATATGTTATACTTTATTTTCATTTATTTGATTAAATATGTCCCCCCTTATATTTTAATCTTGTTCAGACCACATCAGGAGTGCTGAGGGCTGTGTTTGAGACCTCTGCTATGAGGTATTGCACCCTTAGTGCAAAACACCCAATAAAAGAGCAAGAAATGCATTTTACACTGCAAATCACCTGCTCTATGATATATAAATAACGAAACCAACTGATTAAAGGGAGCCTGAGGCCCAACTATTTCTGTCTGTACAAAGCTAGAAAAACAGGGGTCAGGCTGCACAGTCAGGCTGACTGACAGAACCTGGTGCCTCCCAGCAGGACAGCCCTCTTTCATGACACTGAGGGGGAGGCGAGGTGGCCCTCCCCAACATCAATGAGGAGGTATCAGCTCAGCGTCCAGGCTGCTGCTTACTCCCATATGCTCATTTCGCTAAAACGTTAAAAAAAGCACATCAATGTAATCTGTCCAAACATAAAAGATAATTCTGACACCAGTTTATGACACAGAAGTAAGAATCAGGCTTACTCACCAACTGATATTCAAAACTAACCGGTGAAAGGCTAGACCTTAAGAGGAAGAGTACTGGCTGGAACACTAACCTCCGGTAATGCAATCCTGCCCCAGACCTCCCTCAGAAGAGAGCAGTCTGATGCTCTCAAGCTCTTACCAACGCTGTCACATTCTTGTTGTCCTTCCTCCTGGTAGTGTCAAACTGAGAGCCGGCAGCAAGCAAAGCCGTCAGCGCACTGTACAGCTCATCATACTTCACAGCTCTAGAGAAGAGGACCTCGCAGATCTAACGCCAGAACACAAGGACAAAGTGATGTCCTCACGCCTCTGCCAACATCCTTTCCTAGGTTTCTTGCCACGTCCCCCCTCAGTGCTGACAAAATATCCCTCTCACTACAGGCCATCAGGTCCACTGGCTGTCTGTTGCTCCTGAGTCCTCTCAACAGCACCCAAGAATCTCCTTTTACAGTCGCCAGGTAGAACCTATCTCTGAGCTAAAAGTGGTCTCATAAGACTAGAAGTGGTCACTCTGGTACAAAGCCCACAGTCAGTCATTTTCTTTCCATCTGGTAACTCTGACAGGGCCCTCTCACATGATAAAAAATATGGGTTTGGGGTTCCTGATACCATATTATCAAGGCGATTTAAGTCATCTTCTGAGGCTTCTGGTGACAGGATACAATAAAATCTGGGCTGTGGGGCAGCATCTGGAAGACAGCATGGATTAGAGAAGAGCGGTACATTAAGCTCTGACTCAAAGGTGAAAGATAAAGATTAGACAGCAATTTGAAAGTAACCCAAAATAACGTGCCCTTATTGATATTCAACAGAACCACCACCTCAGAGGCCTAAAACATTCCGACAAGAGTCTCAAAAAGGTCAATGTAAGAGGATGTAATCTGAGCAAGCAAATGAAAGACTCTGGGAATATGGACTTGGGGCTCATGTTTCCATAAATTCTCTCCCCTCCCCGAAAGCCCAGGATAACACCCACAGATAGCAAGGACACACTGGACACCTGACACAGCATTTTGTTCTAATGGTTTTATCATGTAATGTTTTACATGTATATGTTTATTTGTCTAGCTCCATAAAAGACAGGAAGCTCCAAGAGGATAGGAATTGTATCTTATCACAATTGTGTGTCTTGCCCAGGGCCTAGCATAATGTTCTTTCTCCCTACAGAAGGTGTTTAATAAATGTTCACCAAATCCTCACTTAGAAATATCAAAGGGCTTTTGGACAAGTGGGAACTTCACAGTTCAAATTCAAGACTTGGAAAGAAATTCTGAACCATATCCAAAAAACAGAACAAAGAAGTTAAATTCCAGCAGTCAGGTATCCCCATGCCCATACATTCCCATACATCTACATTTTGGGGTCAAATAAGAGCCCACACAAGCACTGCCCTGGCTCTTGAGTCTCTCCAGGAAATGCATACACCACTCAATGCCCTAGTAGGGAGTGTGGAGTTGGAAATCTTGTTAAACGAAATCAACCCAATCTTTCTTAGAGAGATGCTGGTCTTCCTAGATGTAGGAGAATTACCCAAATCACCAATGTTTCTTTTAGTTACTTGGATTCCACCCTTCTCACTTAATAAATGCTTGTTTCCTTCCTTCCTTTCCTATTTTTGTTAGTGAGGTGTGCTGAAGAAGCCAGAGGGGCTTTATAAAGTTCTTCTCTTCTGACCTGATGAACAATGCTTGCTCCAGTTTTCTTCCACTTCTTTGAAGCCATGATACAAGGGTGCAGTGGCCCTGCGGCCACTTTCCTGAGATCCAGTTACCCAGCCAAAAGGAGGACTAAGAAGGTTATACTGCACCTGTACAAGACACAGGAGGATTCATTCTAAGGGGGAAATACATTATCACCAATTCTGTTGCAATCCTTCTAAGAAGTTCACAGTTTGCAAAAAGTCAAAAATAAATAGTAATAACCACCTGAACCCCGATGAAAAAGGTGGGAATGAGAAAGGAACAGTTATAGCCCAGCTTTCCATAACGCTTTACAATTAGCAAAGCACTTTAAGACAGGGTCACATGTGAGCAGCAAAACAGACCTGTCAATATGAGGACAGGTATCACCATCCCTGCACAGGGGGAAACAGAGGGACAGAGATGCTATGGGACTCATCCAGGTCACAAACATCAGGGCATCTCACCTCCAAACATAGCAATCTCACCACTATGACCCACTGTTTCTCTGTAAAATGACAACAGGTGCCCCTAGAGGGAGGTCAGGTCCACATTTAGGGAATGAAGAGCAAAGTACACAAGGAACTGTCCAGCTGTAGGACTTCATTAACTTCCAGCAGAGCTCTCACAAGGAGCTACGATAATTACTGATAAGCTAAATCATCCTGCAGAGGCTTAATCTGCAGCATGAGCGAGTAGGTGAGAAACAAACGAAGAGCGCTCCTTAAACCCAAGCGTCGGTATAATGTAGAGCCGGGCTTAGCATCTGAAGGGACCGGGCTTAGCATCTGAAGGGACTGGGCTCAGGGTCTGGCCTCTGGCAGTTCCAAGCTGTGTGACCTCGGCCAAGTCACCTCACTTCTCCATCCCAGCTTCCACAGCCACCGAATGAGGGTAATGACTCACAGCTGCAGTACCTGTCGCAGGCTCAGAGGAGATGAACACGAAGTGCCTAAAGCGCTCTAATAACTGAAGGTTTCATTTGTGTCGTCGTTTGACTCTACAATGGTTACACAATTTCTTTTTCTGGACCTCGTTATGATTTTTATTACATTATCACCAGCGTAAGGCTTCGAACAATTCAGTTTAACAAGCGCTCACTAAACATCTACTACAGCCAAGATACCGTGACAGGTGCAAGAGCTATAAAGACAAAATAAAAAACTCCTGCCCCTGAGGACCTTCAATTATTCCACAGGGGATACATGTGCTCAAACAGATCCGTGATCTCTGGATATACAAGTTCCCACCAAAGGCATGCAAAGCAATCATCTTTGGCTGCTCATTCCCAGCAGCTCTTCTCTGTGTCCTCCCACAAGGTCAGTGGGATGGGGGAGTGAGGGAAGTGGGGCTGGGTGGGCCTTGATGGTAGCCCTTCCTCATCTTCTCAAGACATCAAAAGGCTACCACATGGAGCCCTCAGACTGTCCACTGGTTCTTCTTCATCCCCACTAGTTACAAACCAAAGCCAAGAGAGCATGATCTGGGAAGGGACAGAACCCTAATCATCAAGATATCAGCCAAGTTTTCTCACTCCAAGAGATGGTAACTGGGCTGAGCCTAGAAGGAAGTTAAGAATTCTGAAAGACCAAAAATGCAGAAGGCACACACTCTGTGCAAAGGTTCAGAAAGGAAATGGAATGCCCAGTTCAGAAAGCAGCAAGCAGGAAGGCTCATTGTGGCGAGATGCCCCGAGTGAAGAGGTCAGGACTGTGCTATAGGCACCAATCTGGCAGCTCCATGAAGTACAGATTAGCAGCAGAAAATCAAAAGCAGGGAGACCAATTAGAAGGCTATTAGAGGCAAGTGGTGTTAAGGACCCCCAAAACAGGGAAAGCTTTGTGAATGGAGAACAGAGGATAGATGGGAAATACATTGCAGAGAAAGGACTGATAATACTTGGTCAACTACTCGTGGCACATAGGGAGTGAAAGGAAAGAGAAGAACTGAAGAGAATTCCAAAGCTGCCAACCTCTGAGACTGGCAGAATCATGTTACCCTTGACAGAAACAACAAAATTTCCAGGAGGAGATTTAGGAAAAAAAGAAAATTACTTTCTCTTTAGACATATTGACTTTGAGATGGTGATGGGACGTACAAATTAAAATGCCCAGCAGGTGGTGTGGAACTTGAACTCTAAAAAGAAAAGTATTAGATAACTTTATGTGGGAAGCTAAGCAAGGGCAGAGGAAGAAGCTGGAGGGATATGTAGATTTAGGGGAGGGGGCTCCACAACAATGAGCCAGCAATGGAAATTCAACAGGAGCAGGCAGACAGGAACAAGGGAAGGCAAGACACAGGAGGGGCATGAAATGCGAACAAGGACAGAGTATCCATGGTGTCAAAGGCTGCAGAGAGGTCAAGAAAGACACCAAGTGAAAAAAGACCATCAGGGTTGGCAACTGAGAGATTCTAGGTAACTTCTCTAACTTGTGATGAAGGTAGGAGACACTCCAGAGGGTGCAAAAGGGAGTGGAAGGGAAGGTACTAGAGGAAACTACTACAAGTAACTTTTCCCAGGTTTGTAAAAGAAAAAAAGACAACACAGGCTTACAGCCTGAGTGGCTGGGATGCCAAATGAAGGGTAAGGCTAGGGAAGAGCTACAGATTTGTTTGTAGATGGCAGGAAAGAGCCAGGAAAGTTAAGGAGAGGCTGAAGAAGAGAGAAAAGGGATGACAGGAGATGTGAGATCCCAAAGAAGAACAGAAATGGAATCCAAAGCCCAAGGGGCTAGATTTAGGATTCCATCCTAACTCTAACAATGTTTCCATGATACCATCTTGCCTTTTATTATAAACAGGATAGATTTTATTTAGGTCAGTCACAACCTACTGGGAAGAAAAAAAAAATGTAAGGAATGAGTATTTTAGGCCCTACCTGTTCAAAAAGGTACATGGGGGCTTTGGAATACTGATGAAGCAGGTAATCAAAGACCAGGAGAAGACGTGCCAAGAGAAGCGGCACTGAGCGCAGCTGGGAATCCAAGCTAGCTGTCAGTTCCAGAATGGTCTGGATGCAAAGAGCCAATACGGAGCGACGACCTTTCTCTGAGAAATTGTGGAAAAGGAGGAGGAGAAGCTGCAGATGCTCCACATTCAGGTCTTCCGTATCACTGGGAAGCACCCCTTGCAAGGCATTCTGTTTAAGTGTGGCCACAAACCTGCCAGAAAAAAGAAAAGGAATTATTCTGGTAAGATCAACAAATATCCTGGGGCTGAAGTGTTAATAAACCCATAAGCAATTAAATTTCTTAACTAGAGGAATCAAGTTAAGAGAGCCCAGCAGGGAAAAAGGCATGAATGGATAGGAAACAGAAACTAAATCTTTCCCTGAAAATACAAATGTCATAATTAGCAACCAAAGTCAGAATCCTGTGATGAGGCAGCTACTCCAGCTTCCTTATCAGTAGAAATGAGGAAGTGGGCAGACAAAGAAGGACTGTGCAGGCCAAAAGCATAATGGTAACTGGGCTGTGCAAACAGGATGGAATCCATGCTTCTTCCCGTGGTGAAGCTGTCATTTGGTTCTAGTATCACAAGCAGAGATTATACTACATATTAAAATCATAATATCAAAAAGTTCTGAATAACTCAGCATCCTGTATGTGCACCAAGGAAAGGAGGAAATTTTACCCTAGAGCAAACTTGGGAAAAGAACTTGAACGCAAAAAGCAATGAATGTGGCCAGCATTCTGGAATGTTCACTCCCTTTGGCTGTTAGGAAAGAGATTTGTGTTTTAATAAGGGCTTTTCCCCCTCATTTTTTCCTGATCCTGCTGGGATCAGTCACATGGGTTTAAGATTTCACAAATCCAGCATTATAGCTATTTGATCCTAAAGAGGAGAATAAAAAGGCAAAGCCTTTTAGGAACACAAACAGCTTTGAAGATTCATGAACACATAAACAAAAAATTGCAAAAAAACAGATCCATCTAAAGAGGATTTAATAGGTGACCAATTAATCTGAGTTTTCCCCCAAGTGCAAAGGAAACCTTTAAAATTTGTCCAAAAGATTGCAAGTTCTTTAAATGGTTTCAAGCAGAATGCCTAGGAACATAACTTGAAAATAGAGTTGTTTTTCTGCTCCCATCTTTTTTTATTTCTTTTAAATGGATTGGGACAAAAATCACTTCTGACAGAGTCATGTTTAGCCTAGAATTTACATCCTAAATGCCTAATGTTGTAAAGAAAGATTTTTTTTTTAATTTTATTTATTTTCGGTGTTCTACACTCACTACCATATAACGTAGACATTTTCCCCCATCTCCTCCCTCCCTCTCCTAGATGGCATATAATTTTATATAGGTTCTACACATACATACCTATTAAATACATTTTACCACAGTCATGCTGTGTAGAAGAATTAAAACAAATGGGAGAAATCATATAACAAACCAAAACGTAAAACAAAAGAAAAAAATCTGCTATATTCTACAATTGAATTCCATAGTTCTTTCTCTGGATGTGGAAGGCATTTTGCCTTAAAAGATCATTGGGAAACTTTTTAAGTCTTTGCATTGCAATAAAGTTCCATGTCTACGAGAAAAAACTCTCACACACTGTGGTTGTTGCTGTGTACAAAGTTCTCCTGGTTCTGCTCCTTTCACTCAGCATCAGTTCATAAAAGTCTTTCCAGGCCTCTCTGAAGTCTTCCTGTTCATCATTTCTTATAGCACAATAGTATTCCCCTACATTCATATACCACAACTTGTTCAGCCATTCCCCAATTGATGGGCATCTCCTTGATTTCCAGTTTTGGCCACCACAAAGAATGCCGCTATAAATATTTCTGTACATGTGGGACCAAGAAAGATTTCTTTAGGGACCTTACCAGACTATTTTGTAAGCACCCTTTCTTACCAAATCACATTGAAGGCATCTTTGCCATTGTCTAAAGTTATATAATCAATAACTCCAAAGCTTCAACCTTGAGAGCCATGGAAATCATGGTCATATATACACAAAAATGCATGGTCACGAAAAACTGAAAATAGAGTGGGTGCTCATCTACTAACAGCTAAACAAATAGTGGTACAGGAATGTAATGGAATAATACTCCATGGTAAGAAACAAGGGAAATGAAGAATTCTGGGGAATCTCCTGTACAAATTGCTGCAGAGTAAAGTGAAATGAATAAAAAGAGCATTCTACACAATGCCCACAAAGATGTAAAGGAAAACAACGATGAAATATTTCAGCAGCCTAATAATGAAAATATTATTGATTGAGGGAAGAAAGATAATCAGCAATCCAGTGTATAAGTTTAACTTTAATTATTGCCTCTCCTCTTGATGGACACATGGTAAACTAAAGATACGGAACAAAACATCCACTGTCAGAAATGGCCGATGGATCACTTGTTTGCTTTAGCTGTATCTCTTTGTGATTAGGAAAGTTCTCTTAGGCGAGGTTGGAGGAGATCACTTAAGAAGTGACAGTAACGTTAAAAAAAAAAGTCAAGAAAACATTTACTTCACTTTTTACAAAAGTCATTGTCAACTGAGTAATAAGTTGGTAATTTTTCAACAGATTTCTCTGACTTTTCTTACCTCTCCCAAACTTTAAGGCATTCAGGAACATCAGGGTCTCCCTGAGCAGTAGCTCTGTGCTGCCAGATGAGCAGGAGGCGTGAGAGCACAGATAAGCTCTGAGGGTGGATGTACAAAGGCCAAGGGCCATCAGAAAAGGGAGCAATTCCAAGTTGTTGCAAAAGAGTATTCTGTTACGAAAGAGACAAGAAACTATTAGGAAGAAAATAAAAGTGAGTCCCACTTATACTTCATTGATGCGAGGAGTCAAACCAATGAACCAGGATTATAATACATATATAGAAAGAAGACTGGGGAATATAAAATCATACTTAGAATACTAAAAGAAAAGAGCTTAGAGAGCATCCTCTCTTTTTCAGATTACAAAACAATTCCAAAAAGAGGAAATGATTAGTCCAAGGTTAAAGAGGTGATTAGTAGCAAAGAAAAGACCAGAAGCCAAGTCTCCTGATTCACAACTTTGTGCACTTTCCTCTATACCCATTTGCCTCCACAATACAGTGCTTCAGTGGAGGTACAATGTGCCATTCAGGAGAGCTCAAAGATTATGGTAAGAAAGGGAACTGCATGGCAGAGACAAAATCCGAGGACCTCTAGCAGGACAGTTTCTAAAGAGGTAGCACATGAAGAGCTGATATTTCCAGGGAGAAAGATGTTAATTGCTTGTCAGAAAACTGAGCAGTCTTTAATTTCATAACTAACACAAAAGAAATGACAGAATGAAACAAATACACTAAGAATTCTGGCACAGAAATATAAGATTAGGAATCAATATTTTGAAACCTCAGTTAAAAGTTCTGGGCAATAGTTTTCCATGTCTTTAATTCTAGCAAGATTTTCTCCAGCTCAGTTACATAAACAGTAATGTATCACCTCTATCGCATGGTGATTGGGATGCTTAGAGTGGCAGGCACAAACCATGATCACAAGCTCAGGGTGTAGAATGGTAATCCAGAACAGGCGTGTGCTAAGTGTGTTTGTGTGAAATAAACCTTCAAAGACATCCTGAAGAACTGTTTTGGAAATAAGTATTATTGTAAACTATAGAAAGAAAGAAGGACCCTACATTGACAGAAAATTATTTTAGGGTTCCTCTGGAACCTGATTCTTTGACATTATGGAAATTAACAATTAATTCAATATTCAATATTTATTTTGCACTTATGTGCAGAATATGTGTGAGAACTATACTATATCCTAGAAGAAAGGCAAGAAAGAGATCAGATTCCTTGCCCAGTGAGTTTAAGATACAGTATAGGGGAAAATGTGGGGAGGGAAGTTTAATTCAATAGGGAATATTCCCCTGTCCTCATCTAGCCATTTTTCAACCTAGTCATTTTTCAACTTTAAGAACTTCACAAGGGCCTTTGTCAGTGATTTTAATACATTTTTCTATTTTAAAAAAGGACAGCCTAGGGAAGATGCCCACAATGAAATGTCTATCCTTACTCATTTGCCAGAAAGTCATTAGTCATAACAGGCCAAGTTCTTTGACCATACAAAGTATACACCTACTTTGACTTTATGCCGAGCCTTATGAAACTCTAGTTCTATTGGGGGATAACCCATTTACATTACTATTTAGACAAGCACAAATGCCTGTCTAAATGAGCCTCCCTGAGTGAGCACAGATCTGAGTAAGAAGCTGACAACTCTGGCAGGACTCCCTATCTTTACCAAGGCTGAAGATGTCTTGGCTTTGGATATGCAAATGCTGAATGAGTTTTTCCCTTCTTTTCGTATACGGTGGCCTAACAAGTGTCCTATCTTTCTAACCCAGATTATATTCTTTTTTGGGTTAAAACAAACTTTTCAAATAACAATAGGAACAGAGTTGGGGCTGCTTAATATAATTTGTAAATAGTTTCATGATTACAAGGTTTGGGATAGACACTAGACCTGTGATTTCATTGGTCCCAGGAACACTCTGATGAAGAACGTTCCTCCGGCAATACGGGTGAACAACCTATACTCTTTTCTACTATTTATATTCTTAGGTTATTGCTGGGACACTGAAAAATTAAGAGCTATGCCTGGGGTCTCAGAACCCAGATCTTCCTGGCTTCCAAGACAGTTCTCTCACTATACCCCACAGCCGTCACTACCCTATCCCTGTTTTTGAGGGTTTTTCCCCAGCTTTGAGAATGTGACTTCATTATGACTGGAATCTGGCAAAATGGATGTCAGAGAAGCGCCTTTATTGAAAAATATCCAAAGGTATTGATCTGACAAATAGAAGTCGCTTCTTAGACAACAACAATCAAAAGGTTGGGCTGGAAACACAACATATACATTTCCTGTAAAAATACAGAGAATCTGCTTTTTATGTTTCTCCTCACTCACGGTTCATGTGTCAAAGTCAATACAAGAATGAATCACATGTTCGAGGGATTTATTTCACTGAATTAGCAGTGACCCTGGAGCTGACCCGGGGTCAGGTCTTCTCTGTTGCCCTCTAGGTAGAGAGGAAAGGCCACTAAAGACTCTGTCAGGGGATAGCAGGACCAAGCCTCTTGGCTACCAGAGGGTATTAGCTGTCTCTCTTAAACTCTCATAGCCTAATTTTCTTCCATTTTAAAATGGAAATACTGATAATAGGTGAGCTCCCTCCCAGGGCTGTTGTGAGGAAAGTGCTGACAAAGTAACAATGTGAAATAGAAATGGGAGATGATATTACTAGCATTTGCCTCTAACTTCATTGAGTGACTTGAGGACATAACAAAACTTTCCTTTTCCCGTTTCTGGACAGTCCGGCACCAGCACCAGATAATAAACTGTATCCCTTAACCAAAGGAAGTAACGTTAGCTCAAAGCCTAGCTGGTGCCTTTTGATTCCCACCCTCTCCTGGCCTGTGCCAGGCCAAAGGCACACTTACCTGCAAGGTAGGAGACTGAAGGTCTGATGTGACGAGGGAATGGTTAAAGTGGTAAAGTGCAGCAGCAAAGTCTTCATCTGATGAACCTTGAAGGCAAGTGAAAAAGTATTTTCTACCAACTGTCCCTGACAGCCTCCCACACCACCAGCAATACTAGGCATCTAAAGGCTTGGGAAGGAGTCCTCTCTACTCACCCTTGAGCCCATCCTTGTCCACCTCCTTGATAATGCTGGCAAGCGTGGCCATGTGCTGCTCAGACAGAGACACGCTCAGGTAATTGCGGATGAAGTTGTTTCGAGAGTTCAACATAGAGGAAGTGAGGAAGTTCAAAATGTTGGAAGCCAGACCTAAAAACTAAAAGGACAGAGAGCGAGCTCCTCTGGGACTCTTTGGGCCTGAAGCACACGGGAAACCCCACACAAGGCAAACCAAGGACAATGACACATGTGACTGCATTATACAATTAAACATGCCAGAGAAGGCCTGATTCTATTTGCAAACATTAGGGTCTAGTTTGTGGCTCTGAAGATCTCTTACAAATAACTCTACCAGGGACGACCATGGTGGGACCATAGAACCTTAGAGATCACCTACCCAAGCCCCTAATTTACAAATGAGGACCTTGAAGCCCAGCAAAGGGAAAGTGACTTGCCCAAGTCACACAACTAGTAAATTACAATGTCAGTTTTGTCCCAAAGTCTTTAAAGATAAAGGTACAAGGACACCAAATGACTATCTACATCACCACAGCTTTTCACTTCTGTCCATCCTCCATTCGGCTGCCAACAGGATTTTCCTGAAGTATAAGTCCAAATACGTCATCTCCTTAATAAACTCTAATGGTTCCCTATCACCTCCAGCATTAAACCCAAATTCCTCTGTTAGGCACTGAAAGCCCTCCATAATCTGGTCCAGAAGAGACCATTCCAGTCCTCTTATATCTTATACCTTCCCCTCCCCCACCCCAAACTTATCCATCGAAATTGGCCTTCTGGTTGTTCCTCAGACAAGACCCTCCTCCTCACTCCTGACTGTCCCCCAAATCTGGAATGCTCCCTTCTCCTCATCTCTGCCTTCTGGCTTCCTTTAAGATCCAACTAAAGTACCACCTTCTACAGAAAGCTTTCCCCAATCACTCTTAATTTCATGTCTTCTCTCTGGCTATTTCCTCATTATCCCATTGTTTGTACACAGGTGTTGCATGTTATCTCTCCCCCATTCAACTGTGAGCACCTTGAGGGCAGGGGCTGTCTTTTGCCTGGCTTGTCTGCCCAGCATTTAATACAGGGCCTGGCAGACAAGAGGCTCTTAATACTTACTGACTATTCCCTCCTCCTTATGACAGGATATTTTATCTTCTCCAGAACAAAGCTGTAATTTAATTACAAAGCCACCATGCCTATTTTGGTCCAGACAATTACTTGACTTCTCTACTACTGACACAAACTAGTCTACCTACAGTAACCCATTCACAATCCTCTCTTAAAATCAGTCTCTGTAAGTCGTGTCTGACCCAAAAGCGATCTCCAGGTCATGTGAACTTTTCAAGCCCTCTTCAAGCCCATCCATACCAGCTCAGGGTCCTTGCGACTGGCCAGGATGTTGCCTTTCTCACCAGTGGCTGGTTTGTTTGGGCTCTTGACTCGAGGTGAGCTCTCCAATGGTGGAGGGGGTGGAGGGGGAGGAGGTGCCACTTTCTCCTTGCTCGGAGAGATGGTTTCCTCAAACCACTGCCCAAGGATGGGTTCACTGTCATCATCTGCACAAGAACAGGGAAACATTCAATTTGGTTCAACAAGAACTTACTAAGCACTGACTCTATCCAAGGACCCCTGCTAGTTGTTAGGGTGCTTTATACAAGCAGCTAAATCAAGAGGGCCCCCAGAGAGAACCAATGACTCTTCAAGTTCAAAGGGACATCAGGTCATGGCTGAAGCATGACTCTACAGTAATACAACATTCTAAAAAGTTGGCTTCAGCCTCTGCTTGGGAAACTCAAGTGATGGGGATGGGATGGGGCGGAGGGGGCAGCTCACTACCTTCAAGACAAGGAAGGGAACAATGTTTGCCTTTCAGGTTTATGCACCAGGTCAAACACCTGTGTTTTATGCCTCATATGACTGACCATAAACCCCAAGATGGTAAGAATTAGAACCCTCTCTGTACTGGGAATAATACCCTGCACACCTAATATATAATTAAGAAGAATCCAATAGACCTCTTCCTCACCTCCCTCCAGACTCAGGAAGAGTTTTACTCACTATGAGAGAGAGACTCCAGCTTGGGCCTCTGCGAGGTAGGTTCTGCCACTCTGGTAACCCTGGCTAGAAAAGCCAAACCAGGGAGTATACACACTGCCTTTGGGCTCTTTAAAGAAGCCTGAGATTAGAGGTCGTGACATGGGTCAGCATAAAGAAATGGGGGAGAGGGGAAGGCACTTCATTTTTAATTCTGAGGCGGACAGAGAAGAATGAGTTCACCCTAGGTTTGACTGATAGTGGTTCTAATCATTCACTCTTCAAATTCCTCTTCACTTAAAATGTTCTGTTGGGTGAATAGATCTATTTATCTATGCTGGATAAGAGAGAACAAAATGACACAAATAGGAAACGAATGGAACCTGCTGGGGAAAGTCTTATTGGAGTCAGCTCCTCTTCTCTGTAAGAAACAGGAAGGCTAGGGCCTCTACCTTGGCTACTGTCCTCCTCTGTGCTGCTAAAATCATCCTCATAGTAGGTGTTGGAGTCAGTAGAGGCACTGGCATCACTACTCATGGAACCCTTCCTTTGACGCTGCAAGACACATGCCTAGAAGAACAGAAAGGAAAATAAGGCCATAAGTGACAGGACTGTCCAATAGCTAAGAAATCCCTGCTTACCTGGCCAGTTGCTGCAAAAGAACTACTAATTTTCCTTTTAATCCTCTTGTATTCTATTTGCAAATGCTTACATTAAATTATTCTCACAGCTACTTTCAAATGACAGACATCATTCCTGTCTATGTAAAGATTCTAGCCAACATTCCAGCACGCAAAGAGAAGGTCTTTGTAGAGCGTGATTCCTATACTCTTCTCAATGTGCCACCATTCTCATACATGGTTTAGTAACCACAGACGCCATGAAAGGATGTTTATCAGTGGTATATAAAAATGTATTTTGACAAGTTAAACCTACCAGCTCCTGTCTGCTCTCCAGAAAGACCCCAAAGGTATTAGTCCTGCTACATTTGATACATCTCTTTATTACCAAAAGTTATCGTCTTGTTCAAAAGCACTATTGAAAGCCAAAAAGCTATTAAATTTTAAAATACTTTAACAGTCCCCAACAATGATCTGTGAGGACTGCTTGCCCACCTTTCTGTACGAGGTAGAGAGCAAGGTCAGCAGCAGATTTGTGAGGGGGACAGAATCAATCAATCGCTGAATTCTCTGTATTGACGTACTCTGGGCCATGATGCTCAGGGTTGCAGGGGGACCATCTGCCTCCCAACCCTAGAGGTGACAACATCAAATGAAAATCATAACATGGGTCACTGAATGAAACAAGACATATAAAAGCATACCCAGTATACAATTAGCCTTTCCCTCAGGTCCCCCATCACCTCACCTTATAGAGAGCCTCTACTTGCAGGTCTTGAAAAAGAGATGTTAAGAGTTTGATTGAATGATTTGCCAACACTACAGAGAGGACCCCAAATCCTTGATGCCTGTAAAGGGGAAAACCACCAAAAGGGCTTAAGAATGATTAACAATGAGTGGCTGCCAGAAAAAGGAAACTTCTCCAAGATCTAAAAATCTTTTACTTATTAAACACCTAAATGCTTTTAAGCCAGCAATAATTAAGAATTATTGGGTGCAAAATTATGACATTTTGGAATCAGCAAATTTCAGAGAGGATATCTTCTGAGGTCTGATGTAACATATTAAGTTGAATGCTATTATATCTACTAATCAATATTATAGTATTTGTATGGTGGTTGATAAGCATTTCTGCCTACTATGTGAAAAGCACTTTGCTAAGCACTGGGTATACAAAGAAAAACGAGCTCACAGTCTAATGGGGGAGACAACATGCAAACAATTATATAACAAATGAGCTACATACATGATACATTTGAAATAATCAACAGATCAACAGGCACTGGAATTAAAGGTGGAATTTTAGTGAAACTTGAAGGAAACCAGGAGGAGATGGAAAGAAGATTCCAAGCACGCAGAACAACAATTGAAAATGCACAAAAAAAGGGAGATAGAATGTCTTGTAGGAAGAACAGTAAGGAGGACATTGTCACTGGATCAAGGTGGGAATAGGGGAACAGGAGGGATTAAGGAATAAGAAAATGGTCAAGTTCATCAAAGATGTCAAGGGACTTTATTTTTGATCCTGGAGGCTAATGAGATGCTGAACTTAATGAAAATTTAAATGTCACACAATTAAAACCTGTTTAGAGATTCATTTAATGTTGGAAGAAATAAGGATAAAACTTTACCATAAAATCCTTTGAGTCTAGTTAACAGGAAGAAAAATTAATTTAGATCCATACATCACATTATATAAAACAATAAATTTCTTCTGGATCAAGGAATATAATACCTTTTTTAAATCATAAAATATTTGAAAGAAAATGAATTAAATTATCTTAACTGTGGAGAAGAAATATTTACCTATCAAACCAAGAGGAGAAATTATTAGAGAGGACTTAATTATTAAGCTTTCAATTACATAAGCAAAAAAAAAAAATTAACCAAAATAAAAAAAGTAACAAATTGGTGGAAAAAAGTTTTTAGGAAATATATCTGGTACAAGTCTAACATACAAAATCTCTAAGAAATTGGTACAAATTTCTAAGAGTAATAATACTCAATTTTAAATGGTCAAAGGACATAAGCAGTTTATAAGAAGACACTGAAGCTATAAATAACCACATGAAAAATATTCATATAAACAGATTTTTTTAAAAAAAGGGAAAAGGACTCTTAAGTACAAATAATATTTACAGCACCTCTTTTTGTGGTGGCAAAGAAATGCGAAGTGAGGGAATGCCTATCAGTTGGGGAAATGGCTGAACAAACTCTGGAATATGAAGGACATAGAATACTATTTTGTGCTATAAGAAATGATGAAAAGGATGGTTTCAGAGAAACCTGGGAAGACCTGGATGAACTGATGCAGACTGAAATAAATGCAAACAAGAAAACAATCTACACAGTAACAGCAATGTTGTAAAGATAATCAACTTTGAAAGACTTTGTAACTGATCAAATCAATGACCAACCACAATTCAAAAAGGACTCATGAAGAAACATACTATCCAGCTCAAATTAGAGAACTGATGAACTGAGAGGGTAGAGTGAAGTATATTTTCTTTTCTTCCTTTTTTTTGGACATGGCTAATGTGGGAATTTGTTTTGCATGACTATACGTAATTGTAACAAGTTTTATTTTTCTTGCCTTCTCAGTGAGTGGAGAAGGGAAAGAAATGAGGAAGAAAATTTGACATCGAAGATAAAAAAAAACTGAATTTTAAAAGTTTATAAACACAGAAATACAGATGACAATAACTGAGGTACCACTCTGCAACTATAAAATTGGAAAAAGCAATTAAAGGTGACAAAATTAAATGTTTATGATACTGTGAACTGAAGAACAATCTGGTAATACAAGTAAAAGCAAAATAAAGGCCACATATGGTTTGACTCAGTAATACAACTCCCCTCCAAGATTGTCGGTTAAGCTAAAAAGAAAAGAACATTTGTGAAAATCATTTGCACAATGAAAAACTAGAAACAATTTTTATATGTCTAAAGTTTGAGAGACAGCTGAGCAAAATGTGAAATCTTTATTAGGATGTTATTAAAAATAAAGACTGAAGGGGGTTGTTATTAGACCATTAAAAATATCAAATATTAGGAATATAAGAAAATGTGAGAAAACATAAAATAACACAAAGAAAGCAGAATAAGAACATACTTTTACAACAGCACAAAAAACAAATCCTTATATACACATGAAATAACGAGATCAGAAAAAATATAATAATAAATTGTTGGTGAAACATTTTCAAATATAATTGTTACAAGAGCCATTCCTCTACAGACATATGATAAAAAGACAGCTAAAAATAGCTTTCTAAAGAATAAATATGAACTATTCATAACTACTTGAAAAATGTTCAAAATTACTAATAATCAGAGAAATGAAAATTAAAGCCCTGAAGTCACCTTATACCCACCAAGACAGGAATAACACAAAAGATGTGAAAAGTCACTGTTACCTGGACTATGAGAAGACAGGGACAATTAATTAATTACTGGTAAACTGAAAATTGGTTCCATTGTTCTAGAAAACAATTTTGAATATATTTCTACATTTTGACCCAGAGATTTCTTCTCTTGGGACCACAGAATCATCTCTATGAAGGGGATGATCTATATGTCCAGCTTATGGATCTGTCCCATTGGACATCTCAAACTTTTCTTTCTCTGTAACCCCAGCCCTTTGATAGTGCCAGGCATATAACAAGCACTTAATAAATGCTGGCTGAGAACTCATTCTGTGTATGAGTTGGACTACACAGTCCCTGAGGTCTTTTTGGAACTCTGAGATTTTCAAATTCCATAATCCTAAAGGGATTACTGTTATCAAGAAAGAACCCATGTGTACAAAAGCATTTACCAAAGCATTATTTATAACAAAAAGCTCAAAATACAACAGGTACTCAACAATTGTAAAGTAGCTGGAAAAAATTCTGGTTTACTACTGTAATAAGGCATTACTGCACTGTGAAGAATGACAAATATGAGCAATTGAGGGAAATAATGAAAAGCCCTATGAAACGATGCGAAAAAAGAAGCATCAAAACACAACACACATAATGTCTAGAGCAATGTAAATAGAGTCCTTATGGAGAGAGGAAACACAATTTGGTTATACATAAGGGTTAATTTTAATGTCAAACTACCAAACTTAAGCACACACTCCTTTCTATCAATAACTAATGAGCTGTTTTGTTGGAGAATGTACTTGGTGAGGGTGTTTGCTTTGATGTTGGTTGGAAAATATCCATTGTGTTGAAGCAAGATGATATCGGTAAGTTTATTTTTTAAGTGTAGTATTTAATATGTAGCATTTAGGATTTTATACTTTTATGTATAAAAGTTTTATTTATTCAAACTAATTTTACACACATCAAATTAATTTAAAAGGGATTAAATTGATTGAATACTTAACTAAAAATTATATTTAAATATCTGAGTTCTTTTCTTTTTTGTATACTTGAGATTAAATTCACAATAAATCATTTTTTTAAAAACAAACTCACATAAAGATACTGATCTGAAAATCAAGAGGGAAAACTAGTAAATTCTACTGTTCAAATGAGAAATTATCCACTTTGTGTTGAAACTGTTCCTCACTTTTAAGACAAATCCCTAAGCACCCTTACCTTACTCTTCTCAATACCTAGAAATAAAACCACAATCAGCCCTTGAATTCTGTATTCTACTTAATTAGGAAAAGATATAGGCAAAGATAAAAGGCCTAGAATAAGGGTGGGAAACCTGAGGCCTGAAGGCCAAATGTGGCCTTCTAGGTCCTCGAATGCTGTCTTTTGACTGAGTCCAAATTTCACAGAACCAATCCTTTTGTTAAAGGGGAATTTTTCTGTGAAGTTTAGATTCACTCAAAGGGCTGCACCTGAGGCCGTAGAGAGCCACTTGTGGTCTCAGGTTCCCCACCCCTGGCCTAGGACATGCTCCAAGGAAGTCCAAGACAGAAAGTTCTCATATTCACCAAATCATTCATATTAGTATTTTATGTGATAGCAAAGAATTTGAAATAAAGCAGATGCTCACTGATTGGAGAAAGTCTAAACAAATTATGGTATATGAATAATGCTACATTATTATATATACCACAAGAAATGACAAATATGGAGAATTCAGAAAAGCAAAATCTTCAGGAAGGTTTATTTACATGAACTTATGCAGAACAAAGTGAGCAGAACGAGAAAAACACCACACACAACGGCCACAATGATGTAAGTGCCAAGAAGAAAACCAAACTGAATGTTACGTTAATATTCTGGCCAAGCTTGGTTCAGGGAAAGAGGTAAGAAAACGCTCCTCCCCTCCCTTCAACACAATGGATATTTTCCAACCAACATCAAAGGTACAGAATACTGAATTTACTGTCGGGAGTGGTCAGCGTTGTTTAGTTCTGCAAATCTGCGTCCAATTTTTTAAAAATTCTTTACTAGTAGATTGTTGTACACAGATTCATTTAGAAAAGGTATTGTAAAAATAAATTCTACTAATGCAATTTTTGGAGGAGAAAGAAAAAAGGAGGAAAAGAGAGGGGAAAAAGAGAGAAAATGGGTAAGAGGGGAGAGAGGAGTAGGCCTTTAACAACATGGAAGCCAAATCTCAATTTTTCCTTTGCCATCATTAGCGCTTTCTGACCAGATTTCACTAAAATGTTGAAAGATGTTGTCGTAATCAATATTACTGTAGGAAGTGGTATTATTTTATTGGATTAGACTTATAAATAGGAAAAAGCTTCACTCACACAGGAAATACTTGGTCATCATTCTACGCAATAAGTACAAACTAAAGACAGGAAGAGTTTTAAAACGAAAAAGAAAAATCATAGAATCTCCAAGGCACAAAAGCTCTAGGAATTCACACGGTTCCGCCTGTTCCCTCTACAACGTCCCTGAGAAAGAGCCCATAATTTGCTTAAAAGCTTCCAGGGATGAAGAAATCAAGCTCTCTCTCCTAAGATTCATATTCCACCTTTGGAGAGATCTTCTTGCAAGAGAATCTTTCCATACATTAAGCCAAAATTTCCCTCTTAGTAACATCCCCCTGGCTCCTAGTTCTCTCTTCTGGGGCCAAATTTCATCGCTCCTTTCATATGACAGCCCTCAAAACAATGGAAGAATAATGACCATATCCTGCTCCCCCTACCCAAATATTCTGTTTTCCAGACAAAGGTCTGCAAATGTAATAAAGTCCTCATTGATGTCCTTTATCAATATAAAAGGAAATGGGAAAAACAAACCAAAAGCCAGTAGTTACATACCCTTTCCCAGGTCCCAGTTTAGGAGAGCCCACACCCTCCTTTGCACGAGCAATGATGTCTCGCACTCTGAGAGCAGCTAGTGGATCTTTCTCTTTCCCCTTATCAGCTAAGGCAGTTGGGCTGAGATTCAAGATGAGGAAGAGACTGTTCAGCAAACACCACGCACCCAGCAGCTGAAAGTTCTGGTAGTGCTGAAGTCAAAGGCAAAGTACAAATGAGAATCTGAGGAAGTACAAACCTGAAGAGTGGCAAGAGATAAGCAGAGCTAAGAGATGCACTTCCTACCTCACCACCAGCTCGCCGGGAATTGCTGATGGCCTGCCCAATCATCTCATAGATTTCAAGCTGTCGGAAAACACAGACATGAAATGTGAGTCAGCATAAACCATTTTGTAATACAATGACTAATCCTGCCCACACCCCATCTATAAAGACTACTTTTCTCTTCTAAGGTGATATTTTAGTTACAGAAAGACAACTTTTACCAGGATCTACCACTATGGCTAATCTGTGTTTGTAACTGCATAATTAAAGAAAGAAGGTAAAGCTCATTGGAAACAGTCTAGCCACATAACAGCCCTGTCCCCAAAAGATACCACTTTTCCCAGCTTCACCAACCAAACCTTTGTCTCCCCCAGCCTTTTCCAGGGTCTAAGCATCCTTGGCTTACACATTTCTGGACAATCGTAGCAGCATCATTTTCATAATCTTCTTCTTTGGAGCTTGTGGAGCCTGTCCGCACCTGCTGGGTGCTCCCCACGTGAAGAATGGCCATACAGGTAGCCACACTCACACCTACAACAAGAGAAGCAGAGATTTCATGACTCCCTGCTAAGGGCCTTCAAGTATCTACCTGTACTACATCATTAGGGTTCAAGAAACAGAATGGAAAATGGGAAGACCCAACTCCAACAACAAATAATAATTACTACAACGAATGGGGAAGGTTTAAAAAGGCTCTCAGGCTGTGAGTAGGACAACAACGCTGAAACTCACTCACCAAAACCAAGTCTAAATTGTCCAAATTTCAGACACAAACCACAGTCAAAATTTTGGAACCTTCAAACCAACATGGTAACCACAAAAGTCTCTGACCAATTTGATATACCTCAAGAATATTCAACAATAGCTAAAAATTCAAATCTGAGAAAGATGACTTTGACTCCTCCTTCTTGTCCATTCTACCCTTTCCAATATTCAAGTTCAGGCTCTTATTCTCTCTCATGTAGACTATTGCAATGATCTCTCTACCTCCAAAACAACCTAGACCTTTGATGAGGAATCTGCCGTCTCGAGGCTACATGGAGTCCTCTAGGTCCTCAGGTGGGGCCCTTTGACAGAATCCAAACTTCACAGAACAAATCCCCTTAATAAAAGGATTTGTTCTGTAAAACTTGGACTCAATCAAACGGCTACACTTGAGGACTTAGAAAGCCACATGTGGCCTCAAGGCCCCAGGTTCCCTACTCTAGTCCTAGATGTAACAGATAGACAAATAATCCCAAAATACAAATCAAATCATGTCATTCCATTCCTTCAAAACCATTCAATGGTTTCCCTAGGAAATGGCCTAGAGAATAAAGTCCAAGTTCAAAATCCTTAGTGATCTGACCCTTGTTTATGCCCCACTACTCTCAGACACTGAAGCCAAAAAGACTTTATGAAATCCTGTAACGTAACTAGGATTTTTCCACTGCTTTGACACTGAATCAAGACCAAATGTCACCTCCTCCCCTGAAGCCTTTTCCTTTTCAATCGCCCTGGTCAATTATGAAATTCTCCCCTTCTGCCTCTTCTTATTTGCACACTTACCTAACATTCCCCTATTAAAGTATAAGCTCCCTTGAGGGTAAAGGCAGTTACAGATTCATCTTTGTATTTCTCACAGCACCTAGCACTCACCAAACAAGAACGTAGTACCTGACTCAGTAAGTATTCGTTTAATGGTTGTATGAATAGTACGGAGTCAATTTTAACAAATTCCAGGGTACCTCAAAGCCAACTTTCCAAGGACACCTCTCCAATCAACTACTTTCAGAACCTAATTCCCAAGATACACCAAATCCACTTCAATGATCTTAAAACCAAGAACCAAATAATTCTACTAAACAAAGAAACCGCAAGGCTCAGTACTAGGTAGTGAGAATATGAAAATGAGATAAGCTTATAATCTAATGAGGAAAACAAGAAAGACAGAATATACAGCAAAATGTAGTAAGTAGAACAGACCAAACAAAGTACTAGGGAAAGTCAGAAGAAGGCAAGATTGCTTCCTGTTTTGGGGATAGAGATGCAGGGAAGGGGTATGAGAAGCTTCATGGAGGAAGCAGAACCTTAATTGGAAATCAGAGAGGAAAATACTTCAGCAGGTAGAATTTTGCTTTGTCTTTGTTTTTTATATACTTATATTTTTCTTCGGGTTTGGGTAGGGAGACACACACAAGAAGACAGCTAGGGGTAGCGAAGATACAACTATGAAAAAATTCAGGACAAGAACAGGATGGTGAGCAATCCAATTATTCCAGTACATGAAGTATGTGATGGGATTGTATGAAATAAGGTAAGAAAGACTATAAAGTGTTTTTCTTAAATAAAAGGTAACCATAATGCCCTGGTAGAAAATAAGAAAACACTCTGGTCCCGTATACTTTGAGGCATCAGTGTGAGGAGGGACCAAAGATGTCATAGATGTAATAGAATATTTACTATAATAAGCATCTTTGTACAAAAAGCACTTTGTCAAGCACCACTGGTTTCCCTGTGGCAGAACAGAGATGGAGCTTGGGAAGCTGCCTGGACAGAAAATATCACATTGTCTTTTGGGGGAAAGAAATCAGACAACAGTCAAAAATCAGGAAGATTCTTAGGGCTAAAAAAGAAACTTAAGACAGAAGTCCAAAAACTACTCACCTGCATATAGACAGCTGAGGCTGAGCACTGTCACATCTTGTAATCGAGCAGGATTGAGGGGTTCCAAAACAGGAAGAGAAAGGGTATCCAAAGCCATGGTTACATCAATGACTAACGAATGAAAACTATAAAATGAGAGAGAAGACAGAGTGAGCCTAGCTAGCCCTTGGAAGAGCTTCCCTTCTACAACCCTCAGGTCATAGTAACTAGTAATAAAGGGTTAATTACAGGACATAACCTTTGCAACCTCTTACCCATTACGGACAGCTGTGGCATCTGCCACTGTTGCAGGCATGATGAAGAAGGAATTAGCCAGCACAGCATCTTGGAACCGGTTGATGTAGCGTAGGAAATATGGCAGGTTCAGACACACACGGAGCAGCTTCTCTGAGCCACCTGCACCAACGACAAGGCAGAACTACAAACAAGACTCTGATTTTACCCCTTTTTATAGAGACACAGAGATAAGGTCTGGCTTCTAGACAGTCACTGGACCACAGCCTGGCTTGGCTCTTTGGGTTCTAAAATATGAAACTAGTTGTTTGATCTTACCAAGCTCCTGCAGACTAGCCACATTCTGAGCTATAAACACATTCTTGGTCTTGATGGCAGAGGCCTGATCTGTTGAGGACTGGTCATCACTTTCTCCTTCCACCTAAGTGAAAATGCAAAGTGACTGAGACCTCTTATGGCAGCTAGCTGCCACAACTTCATTACTTACTATCTTAGAAGATGGGAAACAACCAAAGCCCAAAAGTCAGGAAAAAAAATAATAGGATAATTGATTTAGAGATGAAAGAGTCACTAGGAGTCATTTAGTCCCGCAGTTCCCCTACTTCTAATACTTCACTACTCTTAGGCTAACTCTAGAAATGTTATTCCAACTCTGTGGAAATATAGAGGTTATTCATGGTGCAAACAGCAATAAACATGGAATGTATCAAAATTTGTTACCTCATGCCTTTTACTTACTAGAGTAACACGTGACAGGGACAGGGCTAAAGAATCTCACCTGAATCGCTGGTGTGAGAGATGTTGTTGCTACCGCCCGAGGATTAAAGACTGAGGTCAACTGGTTCAGAAAGTTCATTTGTACCTCCTTTTGCCTCAGCTCTGGGCTGACCAGTGAAGCCAGCTCCTTCTGATCTTCCACTGCATTAGTTCAAAGGGAAGAAATGGGACAAAAATGATAAAGGCAAAGCAGCAAAAAATCCAGAAATGCCAGGGACCAAATGGGTAAATCCTATAGGGTAAATACTTACCATCAGAGAGAGTCTTCACTGTCTGCGGGAGCTTGGCAGATTTCATCATTGCGGTAAAAGTTATGATTTCAGTTCGGTCTAGCCGGCTACAACCAGTGCACAGGCCTTTGATGAGGAGAATCAAGTGTTTCTGGAGAAAAATCAAATGAAAAATGTGTACACAGGTACAACACAAAGTGTTCCTTACTGGCAAAGGCTTACAGAGCCAAAACTGGATTCATATTAATTAGTATAGACTGGATACAATAATACAAAGTCTGGCCCACTAGCTTTTCCTTTTCCCACTTCTCTGACTCTACTCACAATCTCATGCCAAATAAGAATTAAGGAAACCTCTAGCCCTAAAGCAGTGGTACACCATCCTACAGCTCTCACCTGGGACACAGCACAGGCCTCATCTGGATTCTCTAGGCGCAGGAGAGAGAACTCAATCAGGACTTTGCAGGCAGCTGCCACTGACTGGAGCTGATTTCGGGGAACTGAAAAAGCAACCAACTACTTACGTACAGAGAATTACAGTCCTCCTTTACCAACAAATTAAGCAACTAGTAAGTTTTTGTTGAATCTCTATCTCATTTGAATCAACCAACCTACACCTATAGCCTAGCTGACTTTTGACCCACCATCATTTCTTTAGCAGTGATAACTACATTTGTTGATATACAGGTTTCTTCTATTTGTTCAGTAAGAAGGAAGGTACTCCTTTACCCACATATCAATTTTTCCCAGGGGCTCTTGCTTTTTTTCCATTTTTATCCATAAAGACAAAGTAATGGATGCCATCAGGACATGATGCTTGCTATCAACAATTCTAGCCTCTTACCTGGAAGGGTATTGAGGGTTTATGAAGTTGCTCATTGTCTACCTGAATAACCTGCTAACTAAACAAGTCAATAAAGCATTCAGGTACTCATTTAATTAATTCTGGTGCTTTTTAAGGTAGCAACAAAAGAATTGTGAGATCAGAGGGATAAATTACTGAAATATGACAAACATAAAATACAAATTTTATAATCAATTGGGTAAAAAGATAAAATGGAGGCTGGAAGAAGTCATTTCACATTGCAGGGCACATAAAGAAGTCAAATTCACTTTCAAACCACAATCATGGGGTGGGATACTGCTTTGGTATATTGGCTGTTAGCCCCAAAGCTATGGGCTATTAAGAAATGCACTCCACAGACAGATATATGAAACTTAATATAAAAGTGCTTTGGTTAGAGAGAAATTTAATGAACTGAGGACCTGGTGCTCAAGCCTCAGGGCATTTTCTGCTTCTGTTTGGGCAGCCTGGCTTAAAATGAACTTGTAGAGAGTGGTGCACATCATAGTTAGCTGCTGTCTCAAGTCCTGTGAAGATGGCTGGGGAGTGCTGAGAAAAGACACTTTATTAACCAACCCATGCAGTCAAACCTAAAGTGAGAAACAACAATCCCTCTATTCACAGGTCAAGAACTGGGAGGGACAGCAGCTGGATACTTACTGAGGCTGCAGACCGTTGTGATATAGTGTGTGGAAAGTGCAACAAAGGAGGAGTAGAAGGGCTCATACTGCTTGTCGTGGTGCAGGATTTCTAATTCACTGCAAAGACAACATGGCTAGTTGGCAATCCAGAATCTTGACTGCATCAATAGCACATGGTGAGCATTCATTCAATCAACAGCTTCAACTGAAATATCTATGGTGTACCACATCTTTCTCTACTATTCCAAGTGGAAAATCATCATGGCGATTCTAGCAATCTCACCCACTCACCCTCTTAACCTCTTAGCTGGGAAACTTCTTCTTTAAAGGATCTTTAAAGGATCACAAGCCCCTTGACTAAGCTGTGAGGACTACCATGATCTAATATCCATGAAAACAGACCAGAATTTAAGGAACTAAAGAAGGCACTGAATAGTTAATGACTCAATGGAGCCACTAAACTTTGCTAAGAGTTTTGCTTCTCTCAAGACAGAAGCATCTCAGCCTCAGAGATGTAAATACAAAGAACTGGACCTGTATTATCTACAGGCAACACCACAGTTGGTACCTCAACACAGAGTATGCAAAAATTAAAGTATCATACTCCAATTCAGGGGAACCATCCCCTTGGAAGACATTTAGTGCTTTGTTATTTTGGAATATTAAAACAAATATTAATCAAGGACTGGTTCCAATCTGACAGTCAAGCACCAATATTGACTGAGTGGCCATTATGTGTTAGGCTATACTAGGCAGTGTTAGGTCATTTTGTCCTTTCTGGCTTCATCTCAAGCAATGAAAACAAAAGAAGAGAAACACCAAAAATTCTGAGCTAGCAGAGTCTAGAAAGAGCATTCAAAGCTTCAAGATATCATCAGTGGACCTCACTTCATAAACCAAATATGGTGGAGCACAAATAGCACTAGTTAAAGACACCAGAAAATTTGAATTCAAGTCCAGGCTCAGATACAACCTTGGATAAGTCGCTTTATTATCTGAGCCTCAGTTTCCTCATCTTTAAAATGAAAGGGTTATATTAGTTGATCTCTAAGATCACTTCCAAGCTCTAATATTCTGTTTCAGAAAATTGGTCCATAGAACTTTAGAGCTTGGAAAGTTTAGAGCTCTTCATCACAAAGGGTTCTTAACCTAGGGTATGGAAACTTGGGAGTTTTTTAAAATATATTTTAATATTTCAATTTCAAATGTATTTCAATACAATTACTTTCCTTTGTAATTCCAAATACTTTCTTTTAAGTAACTCAAACTATGATTCTGAGAAGGGGTGGGGAGGTTTTGCCAGACTGCTATAAGGGTCCATGAGAATCCCCTCCCAAAAGAAAAAAAAACTATTGCGTTCATTCCCTTTGTTTTCTCCAAGCTGAAGACACAGCTGCTCTTTTCCTTCTCTTCTAATTTGGGGCCTTCTTATTCATTATTATAAGGTTTTCACAGCCCAGAATAACTTAATGTTCTAGTTCCAACTCTGTCCCTTACTAGTTATCTTTCAACTGTGAGACTACAGTACCAACACATTGAAGCCAGAAGAGGAAAAGTGAGGAGAGGAGGTGAGAGAACAAGCACCAAAGGAGCTTTCTTCAGCCTTCATGAATCTGAGCCTCACTTTCATCATTAGATGAGGAGAATTAATTCCCGCCCTGTCTCCCTTAGTCCCTAAGAGGGCCAAATGAGATAGCATTATTACTACTTCATAAAGTTACTTCCATTTATCCTTTGGGATGTGAAGGAACAGAGTAACAACACTAATAAAATTAATAGAGATTTTATGGAGTGCTCAGACTCAGAAATTATTCTTTTGGCTGTTACTCCTAATCTGAGGACAAGGTTATTCTAACAGGCTGAAAAAAGGTTAGAACTCATGTAGCCCAGATCAATGTTGCCACATTGTTACTTAATGCTTATTTTATGTAGAGAATGTATCAGGTGTGGACTAAGGCAAGAATTGAGATACACCCCAGCCCTACAGCTCAGTAACTGAAATGTGACAGCAAAAAACACAAGTGGAGAGAAAAGATAAGAATGTAGTTGGACAAAAGATGAGAATTGGCAGCAGCCCTTGAGTCACTCACTATTCTGAGAGGAATGTAAGGTCTATGAGAAATAAGTCTTTAAAAGGGTTCTATAGGAGGAAGTAGGGTTAATTAAGCTCACAGAAGATCATTCCAAGTACAGTAAGAGAGATCGAAGAGTATAGAGAAAAAGAGTAGGAGAACAAACCAAGTAAAAAAAAATGAGAGGAAGGGAAAGGCAGAAAACATGAAATGAAAAGATGGACAAAAGCAGATGAAGCTCCCAATGGTGCAAGAACGTCTTCTCTTATTTGCCAAGTAACACTCCTGTTTGTTCAGTTCTCTGGAACATGCACTTCTCCCAACCTGCCATAATAGCGTCATTCAAGTCTGAAATCCAAATGAACCTACTAAATACAGAGCCAAGAGCCATCTTCCTAAAAAGATCCAATGCCTTATATTTGAAAATGCTATATAGTGTAACGAGAACAGCAGCCAACCAAATGATCATATGATCATAAAGACTGGGGCTAGGAAAGAAAACTGCATTCTCTTTTTTGGCAGGGAGATACAAAGTAGAAAGGAATTTACTTCCATTCTCATCTCTCTAATGCCTTCTATTTCTGATCTTTGCCACTGCTGATATTTTCCTTCTACATGGTTTTTCTTTTTAAAGTATAGCTATCCAATCCCTCCTTCCATTAGCCAATAAATGCCAAAGAATAACAAAAGTTCTTTCCCATCTCTTTCTTGGCTATCAAAGATACACTGTCCCACAGAGTGGCATTTTCAAAAATGCTGACCTAGGAAATGAAAGTCTTTTTTAGATATCTTGTTTACCTTGGAACGAAGGGGGAAAGTCAATAATCAGTGAAGCTAAAGGACTTATCTAAAGTCACAAGGACTGGAATAAGATTTAGGTCATTTATCTGCACAATTAAATAGTATCTCCCAGTGGTGGAGATATGTTTCTATTTGTTAACCATCATGTTATGACACAAACTAATTAACACCTAGTAGAAAAGGAGTCTTCCTCATTGCTCTTTTTTCCAGAGACAAAGGCTGAACGAATAGTAATGGATATTTATACGAAGAGCTTTAAGGTTTACAAAGCACTCTACAGACATGATCTTATTTTAACTTCACAAGAACCCTGAAAAAAAGTATTACAGGTATTATTAGCTACATTTTTCAGATGAAGAAAATGGTCACAGCTAGTCAAAGACAATTTCAAACCCAAGTCTGCTTGATTCCAAAGTCAGCACTCCATCCACAACTTTCTATTGCCTCTAATTTCTCTGTTTGTAAGAAATAGATGTCTAAGAACTCTCTGGTAGGGATATAATTTGACAATTATCTTTACATAAAGGGGAAATCCATAACAGAGAAGTTCAGTAACAACACAGGAAACACTGATTCAGGGAAAAGTTAGTAAATTCAATATATGAGAATGAGAGTTCTTCTCCAAAGACAACTGTGCTTACATATGCTTACAGGAATGACTTGCGCTGAACTAAAAAACAATTCACTATGTGATGCTTTCTTTATTTTAAAAAAGCTAGTCCTCATCAAGCTAATTAATCCCACATAAAGCATTAGGGCGGAGTTGAACCAATTCTGGCTACATTTGTTTCTAAGCTTGGAAAGGTGATAGTGTTTAAATAGCTTGCAGTGTTAAGAACATGTGTGATATATGCAAGTCTCAGAAAGTTAGAAGGAATAAGCCCATCAAAAAACAGAACCAGATTTCTAATTATTTTTACACTCTGACACTTTTGAGCATGGAGCACCAATTTATATATGCTAATTTATTCTTCCTTCATTTCAGCAAGTGCCTAATTACAAATTCTCAATGGATTCTCAATAACCATGGTCTGGACCTTGTAATCTACCTCTTCATCAGAATTGAAGGTAACTACCATCTAAAAGAGAACAAAGAGTGGATCACAATGCCTGGAAATCTCTTCTTTCCTACGTGATCACCTCTGAGAGTCACGAGGAACTTTAGAATGCCAGAGGAAGAGGTGAAAGCTGGTAAGAGAAAGCTGGACAGCAGCTACCTTCCTCCCCCCAAAAAAGCAATAGAAGGTACACAGCAGCAGGAAAAGAAGACACTGGAGAAAGGGAAGAAAAACAAGGCCAGAGTAATAGTGGACTGGAGCTTAGGGACCCACAAAGAAGGAATGGCAAAATCAAAGGGGGAAAGCAAAAATAATCTGGACATTTTACATGTAGTAATAAAAAGAACATTGGTCTAGGAGTCAGGAGGTCTGGATTCAGGCTATGACTTGCTAACAGATCATAGGGATCATGGATTTATAAGTGGAATAGCCAATGGGGATCACCTAGTCCAGCTGTCTCATATTTCAGATGAAGGTACCAGGACCTTGAGAAGGAAGTTCCCCAAGGTCATACTGTTTAGATGGAACTGCCAGGATTTGAACCAGCTCCTATGACTCCAGAAACTGACTCCACCATACCTCCACTTAGCAAATTATATAACCATAAAGCACCAGATCAATGAGCTAAAAAGTCTATGTATCATGTCCTAAGCATTACGTTCCTCTGGTATAGCGGCATCAGAAGGGAAGAATTCATAGTAAAGTTATCCTTTCAACATCTTCATCCTTTAAAAGTCCACCTGAGATTCTAAGGAAGACACACTAGTGCACACATATTCAAATCTAAATGGCACAACCTTCCCCAGTGATTCAAAGGGATTCAGCTTTTTCAATAAGAGGCTGTGGGTAAACACCTATCAGTTGAGAACTGCTTTTAAAACAGTAAAGAGGTTTCTTCCTTTTCTGTGCGAGTACAGTCACATCTCGATTACATGAGCCATCAGAGGAGGAAGCAGGAAGAGACTACTATCATTCTGCCTGCTATCTGGTCTGCTACACTTGACTTCAGTATATTCTCCAGATGTGTTTGCTGTTCACTTGTTTCACTTGTATCTGATGCTTTCTGACTCCATTTGGGGTTTTCTTGCAAAGATACTGCAGTAGTTTGCCATTTCCTTCTCCAACTCATTTTACAGATGAGAAAACTGAAGCAAACTGGGTTAAGTGACTAGCCCAAGGTCACACAGCTGAAGACAGATTTGACGTTATGAACATAGGTCTTCCTGACTCCAGGCCCAGCCCTCTATCTACTGAACCACCGAGTTGCCGAGATCCCCTGAACTAGGTTAGATTATCTCATTTTTTCATTTAACAGGCTTATTACAGGATTTTGGGCAGCTTATAAACAAATGACTATCTATGCTCACACAGACAGCATGGAGACTCGAAACACCTGACCCAACTTCCTTATTTTACAGAAAAGGAAACTGAGACCCAGAAAGAAGGAAAGAGCCCTGGACTGGGACTGTGGGGGCCGGACTTCAAGTCCATTTTGCTTTACAGCTCTGTGCCCTTGGGAAAATCACTGAACCATTCTGAATCTCAGTTTTCTCATCAGAGTTGAACAGGAGGAAGGCCCTTTAAGGCCCCTTCTAGTTGTAAAATTCAGTGATTCTAATGTCAAATGGTATTGACTGCAACTCAGTTCAAGCAACACACTAGAGTAACACTCAGGGAAAATAAAAATACTATTTAACTAAAAGCTTTTTAAAAGTAGAGTATATAATTTGAGGGTAAGATCTTCACTATCTTCATCTCTAGAATATTTTTGGTTTTTAATAAGATAATAGGAAAAATCATCTGCAGGGTTTACTTCTGAAGCAGGATTTGATATATGTCAACTAGGCATATTGTCAGGCTGTGAGCCTTGCTGAAGTAACTTATTTCTGACTTTTACTTTTTTTACTTTGCTATAGGATAAAATGTCTCAGCAGAAAACATAGAGAGTAGTATAAAATCTTGGCTGGAAAAATGGAATTAAGGTAATCTCATACAGACACTAACTCAAAGAATGATTTCTTTCATTACGTTTATGAAAGTCTGATCTGGTGGCAAGATGGGAAGCCAGGAACTCTGGCATAGCTTCACTTTGTAAATGAACATGTCCCACAACCTGAGGGGGGATAGTGTCTCCATGACAAGAAAACCTGATGTAAAAACAAGATTTAGAGAAAGTTAAAGAGTTGGAAAGAAAACTCCAGAGTCAACTAGCCTAATATCCTTGTTTCGCAGATGAGAGTAGTATAATGGACACTGAGGTAAGCCTGGAGTCAGGAGCCCTGGCTTAAAACTGTGGCTTTGGTCTAAAACTTATGTCTCCTGAACTGTCTTACTGTTCTTAACTCCCTACACCCTACTACTACAGAGAAACTCTCAAATCTCTGATATTCCTCCAACACCTGCTCTCACCTCTCCAAGATTCTCTGGTACATACTAATAAAGCTGCTTGTAAAATGACTTGAAGACATATTTTTTACGTATAAAAAAAGAACTCTTCACCATAGGAAAAAAGTCAACTTCTTGGTCAAAGAGTACAGGGGCTTTCTGATCCCTGGCTTTGGATAACTTTAGTCTAATACTGTGACAGGAAGTTTATGGAAGGGTAGGAAAGAATGATTGGTGTTGTGTTGTAACCTAGACCCTATAAAAGGCATGTTGTCACTATGATTACATTTCCATTGGGTGACTGTTAGTTATTAAATTATTTGGTCAGCTCTTGATTTAAATCTCAAGACCCTATTCTTGGGGGAGGGGAAGGTCTGTCCCAGGAATGCAATCTAATCATAACAACAAATGGTTTAGAATCAGAAGAGCCCTGTTACAGATGAGGAAAATGAGGCCTGATGGCAAAACAACTTGCCCAGTATCACAAAGGTCATAGAATAACAACGCTTAGTTCCCAAACCAGGTCCTCCAATTCCAAAATGATTCTTCTTAGCACTATCCCTCCTATTCACAGAGAAGAAAACCTCTAAATGCCATCATGCTGCTCCACCTTACAAATGTTCAAGTATTCCTGGAAATCAAGGTCCAGAAAGAGAGACACTTAATTCTGACTCCAATCCTTGCTAGCTGGAGTGATCCCGAGCAAGTCACTGGAGACCATGGGCTTCAGCTTCCCTCATCTGTTAAATGACCGTAATAACATTTGCTCTACTTATCTCAAAAGACAGTTATGAGGAAACTGTTCTGTAAACCTTAAGGTAACGTATACATATGAACTGTTAATATCGCCCAAGGTCACACTGCAGAGGAGGGAATTTTGACTTGCCATCACATCAAGTCCTCTGACCTCCCAAATCTATGGACCATAGATTCAAGTGTTGGAAAGGGCCTTCGGGACAAGAAAGCTTACGTCTAAAGAGGTCAAACAGCTGGCCCAAGGTCACACAAACAGTTAAGTGACAGAGGCAGAATTTGAATGCAGATCCCCTGACTCCCAAGCTAGTATTCCATCCACTGGAGTCCGATGTAGACTCCCAAGGCCTCCCTCCTCTAGTTTCATGGTCACACCTTCAGGATACCATAAATATATAAAGGAGGGGGTGGGGGGAGCCTCTTTCACGGACTGTCAAAGCTAGAAGGAACCTCAAGCATCCTTCAGCTCCTTCCTTTTACGGAGGAGGAAACTCTGGCTCAGGAGAAGTGACTTGCCCAAGGTCACACAGGGGGTCAGTGACAGAGGCTGGATTCAAACCCCGGCCTCCAGACCCTGACCCCAGCGCTGTTACCGCTCCTCGGGCTCCAAGGCGTGCCTCTCGCGGGGAAACCGAGACATGAGCTCCTCGGCCAAGGTCCCAGGGACGGGGAGGGCTGGTCCGGTCCAGGAGGAAGGAGGAGGGGGTCGGAGGGGCGGCGGCCGGAATGATGCAGCAGAATCTGCCCCCTCCCCCCGCCCGGCCCGGCTCCCGGTCCCCGCCCGGTACTACCTCTCGATGACTGAGGCCACCAGCTGCGGCAGCTCCTTCATCTCGAAGGCGGAGTAGGAGGCGGAGAGCAGCGGCCGGACCGCCACCTCCCAGCCCGGGGCCGCGACCGGGGCTGAGGCCGCGACCGGAGCCGGGGCCGAGGCTGGGACCGGCGGGGCCGGGGCCGGAACAGGGGCAGGGGCAGGGGCAGGGGCCGGGGCCGGGGTCGGGGTCGGGGTCGGGGCAGGGGTCGGGGCCGGGGCCGGCGCCGGGGAGGCAGAAGCCGCCCCCACCGCCGCCATGGCCGCCGTCCCCGCCGCCGCCACCACGGCCGCCGCCACCACAGCGTCTTCCCCGCCGCTCGTCGCCATCTTCCTTCTCACGACTGCGCCTCCTCCGGGGGCTTGCCACCGGCCCAGCGCCGCCTCCCGGGAGGGGGCGGAAGTGACGTGAGTCTCCGCGTCAGCCGGCGCGACGCGACCCGACGTGAGCAGCGAGCCGAATGCGCCCGAGGCACGAAAAGACAGGCCTCTTCCCGGCCCTCAACGATTGGCGAACGGCTCGGGAGGTGGCTGCGCCTGCGCAGTACGCTCCGAACGGCGTCCTGGGGCGGAGGTTGTTTTTGATTGGGGGAGGGAAACCCGCACTGCCTACTGCGCCTGCGCCGTTCCGAGAGCCTCCGCGACCGCTAGGTGTGGGGAGCTCGCTCGGTGTAAGTATCTGCGGGGCGCGCCCGGACTGCCGTGACTCGGGGAATGTCAGGGACCGGGTGAGTATGTGACAGAGTAATCCCGGGGCTGTGAGGCCCCGGGGGCCGACTTCCTTTTTAACCGAAGAGATAACAGGCCCAGCGAGAATAAAGGACACCGCGAGGTCCGCCTGCGAGGTGTGCTGGGCCGGGGCCAGGCCGCGACCTCCCTTCTCCTTCCGTGCGGGCCCAGGGGCAGCCGAGGCGGGGCCCAGCCCCGGCACCGGCGTTCTGTCCTTCCGCTCCCTCGGTCAGCGAGCCCCCGCGGGGCACCGAGCTAGGCGCTGGAGGCGCCCGGGAGGGTGAGAGGCCGAGCCCTCGAGGAGCTGCATGTGAATATGTGGATGTAGATGTGTAAATAGGCATGTAGACATGCGTGCGTGTGTGTGTGTGTGTGTGTGTGTGTGTGTGTGTGTACACACATGGGGAACGAGAGGTAATGAGCCCTAGCTGGCATTGGGGGAATCCGATAATGTACCTGCTCAGCGGATTCCTCGGGACAAAATTGTGGGAAGCCACGCGAGCTCCGCGTTCCCTTTTTCCTTGAAATCTGCTTGGCATACTTGGGAGCAAGGCTCCTGTGTTGCCATGAAGACGCAAAGCATAAGGAACTGCCCAGTTTAGGGTAGTAAGTTACGATCCTGAACTGCCCAGTGTTGCAGACTACTGTGACCAATAGGAGAGGCTTCCTGTGAGAAGAAGAACCTGAAGGAAAAGCTGGACCAGTTCCGTTTGATAAAAACAAACATTTATTAAGTGCTAAGTACCAGGCTACAAAGGTTTAAATAAAAACAGCCCCCGCCCTCAAGGAATTTATATTTTATTAGAGGAATCAACCTGAACACAGAGAAAGTACATAATGAGTATTTTCTTGGGAGAGAATACTAGCAAATAAGGTGATGAAGAGAAAAAAGTCTTATAGAGGAGGTAGTACTTTGAGCTGAGCTTTTAATCATTCCATCAATAATTATTTATTTTAGTCATTAGCCATTATTATTTAGTGATTCCATCAGTAATTATTTCATCATTTATTAAAAGCTTGTTGTGTGCCAGGCATTGTGCTAAGTAAGCTTTGGAGATAGAAAAGGCAAGCAGTGGGATGCTAGGCATTCTAAAAGGTAAAAGTGTGGAGGGAGTGAAATCTCTGGTGGACAGCTAGCTTATCCAGGAATAAATACATGGAGGGAGGGCCAGAAATGGAATGTTACATGAGGACAATCTCATCCAAGGCAGTTTGGCTGAAATGTAGAGTTTGAGAAGAGTAAGCATGGCACCTGAGCAGTTTAGAGCCTCATTGTGAAGAACTTTCAAATCCAAACAAAAATTTCCTTTCATCTGAGGGGTAGGAGACTATCGCTGGAGCTTCTACAGCAAGGGGATGACATAGTTGCACCTCTGTTTTAGTAACATTAATTTGGCAACGGTAGAATAGGTGATTTAGAAGGGAGGAATGCCTGCTGTTTCAATAGTCCAAGCCAGAAATAATGAAAACCTAAATTAGGGTGATGTCTGTATTAGCAAAGAGGAAGGGAAAGATGCAAGATATATTTTGAAAGTAGAATTCATAATATGAGGGAAAATGGAGAGTTGCAGATGACTTGAAAACCTTGTACCTGAGTGACTAGAAGAATGGTGCCTTCGATATAAACAGAATGGACAATTTTGATTATATAAAATTCAAAAGGTTTGTACTGACAGAACCAATGCAGCTGAAATTAGGTGAGAAGTGGGAAACTGGTAAAAAAAAAAAATCTTAGTAAGTTTTTCTGATAAAGGTCTCATTTCTGAGGTATATAGGCAATCGATTCAAATTTATAAGAATAAGAGCCATTTCCCAGATGATAAATTGTCAAAGGTTAAATGGTCAAAAACTGCCTATGATTTAAATGCAAATTAAAACAACCCTGAAGTACCACTTCACACTCATCAGATTGGCAAGATTGACCAAAAAAAAGGAAAGTGACAAATATTAGAGGGCTGTGGGAGAAGAGATATATTAATGCCCTGTTAATGACACTATGAACCGGCCTGACCATTCTGGAAAGTAACAGCAACCCTTTGACTTAGCAATACTGCTACTAGGTCTATACCCCCAAAGAAATCAAATAAAGAGGAAAAGGACCTATATGTACAAAAATATTATTGTAGAATTAGAAACTGAGGAGGAGGAGGCCAGTAAGTACTTATCAATTGAGGAATGGTTAAACAAGTTTTGGTAAATTTTCATTGTGCTTTAAGAAATGATGAAGGGGATAGTTTTAGAAAAACCTGGGTAGACTTGTACGAACTGATACGAAGCAAAGGGAACATAAAAATGGGAACAATTTGTACAATAACAACCATATTGTAAATAAATACAACTTTGAAGGGTTTGAGATTTCTTAGCAACAGTGGAACCAATCACAGTCCCAAAGATTTCATAATGAAATATCTTCCACAGAGAGGGTTGGTGAACTCTTGACTACAAATTGTAGCTTTTGCGGGGAGGGGGCTGATAGTTAATATGGGAATTTGTTTTGCTTAACTATACATATTTGTAAAGAGTCTCATTTTCTCAACGGGTAGGGGGAGAGAATGTGAAACAAAAAAAATTTGGATTTTAAAAAAACTCAGTTATTAATAAAAGTCACTGGTTTATGGCCAGTTGTTATGAGTAAAAAATTATGAAAATTGGCCTTTATTTGCAAGAAGGGACCCAATACAAGAGAATCTGATTTCTGCTAGCTGCAGGACCTCTTGATTATGGGCCACAGAGCCCAAGCAAGAGACCTTTACCTATACTTGAAGCCAGAAAACTACATAAAGCCTGTTGAAAAAGAGAACCATTTGGAAAAGTAAAGACTCAGAATCAGAGATCACAGCAGCTGATACTGGAATACTCCCAACAAGGGACAGTCAACAAAACAGACCTTTAGCAAAAGACTGATGGCTTAGTTTGAGTGGGTCATCATTCTGGATTCCAGGAAATGGGGCCAAGGCCACAAGTCACCAAAGAGCCCTGAAACAGTAAGCCTCAAATCATCATGGATCCCTTCCAGCCAGACTCAGGATTTCTTACAGGAATAATGGTGAAATTAAAAATATACTATGCCCTGGTGTATTGGTATGTGACAAGTGACCATTATTATATTCATATTATAAGAGACGTTTGAGGGAAATACCTTGCCAACCTATGAAAGGGCAAGTATTTGGCAAACTGATAGACGGACCATCTATCCACATTTGGGATATGTCAGAGTAAGCCTGAAGTTTCCTAAGGAAATTCTTCGCTTCAAAGAGGGTTACCATGGCCTTGGTATATTCAAACCCAACCTCCCTTTCTAGAGCATCAGCATTGATTGAACCCAATTTCACTTTATTCAGAGTACTAATGGGAGACTTCAAGCACCAAGCTGGGACTTAATACCTGAACATCTTAACCATCTATATACCTTGTGCATAAAAAAATGAAAGAATTAGTTGGAGTGCAAGTGGACAACAGGCATGTTCTTTTCTGGAGTATGTCTCAGGAGTATCGATCTCACAGAATTTATTTCACTCTTAACCTTTCGGTGAGTGAATTTTATGTAATGGGTCGCCTGTGCACAAGTAAGTTTTTGGTTTTGAAGTGAGCCATCACTTAAGGGAAATATCTAACAGAATAAACTTAAAATCTATCATGGGTTCATAAGATGATAGATTCAGAGCTGAAAGCATCCTAAAAATTTTTTAGTATAACACACACCTCCTTTTTATAGATGAAGAAACTGAGGCCCACAGCTACTAAGTGATTTACCCAAGTTCATACAGGTAGTAAACATCAGCATTAGAATTTGCACCCAAGTCCTCTGACTCCAGAGTTCTAAAAATGGAAGGTATACTTCTTAATGATCTTAAAGAGACATATAACTTCCAAACAAGTTAGTAATACAAATATTTTTAGTCATTTAATGATTTTTATTACAAATGACACCAAGAGGTGTAAGTAAATAGGAATGAATTCTGAATAACATAGTAGCATTTACATTTGTGTTAAAATAATATTCATTTGAAATAGCAGTTGCCTCTTCTGACCTGTGTGCTTATTTTTCATGATTTATTATCAACAATATTAATAACAATACAATAAATTAAATTTGCTTTGCATATTTTTTTTAAAACACTATATTTAATATCCAGTGTGGAACAACAACAATCCACTGGCCTGTGTTTTGATCATTGCTATATTTGATACTGCCCGCAGTCACATGGAAGTAGAGCAGAGTTTGAGAATCCAAGCAGATAGGATATCATCAGCTTGTGTAAACCTTTTTTCGTTGAACCCTCTTTGCTTTGGTTTTTCTCTCATCGCTGCCAACAAGGGTAGGTAGCTGATGAAAGTCTGGGAGGAATGATGAAAGTCAATACAAGAGAATAAATTTCCAGGACTCATATTTATTGCCCATAAAGTGGGTAGTGTCGAGACTACAAGGTAAGTTGAAGCACTGATTTCACACATGAACGAAAGAATAAATAAAAAGTGTTTATTAAGTTCCTATATTCCAAGCATAGTGCTAAGCACTGGAACTAGAAAAAGAGATTGAGTCCCTGCTCACGCTCCTACTGGGAAAGAAAACACAGAAAGCGCCTGCAGTGTTTTCCCTCTTCATCTCTAATTTCTAGCTCTAGCCATGGCTAGAACAAGCAATGGAAGGGGGTCACCACTGTTTCATATCATTCATTATGTTGTGAGCTTCTCAAGGCAGGCACTATCTTGTCTTAGCATAGTGCCTGGGAGAGGATTGGCAGCTATGTGTGCCTGACTCTTTTTACAAATATCATTTGATCCTCACAATTCCACAAGGTAGGTACTATTTAACAGTAGAGGGAACTGAGACAAACAGGTGAAATGACTTACTCAGGTTCGCACAACTAATAAATGTCTGAGGCTGGAAATGAATTTGGGTCTTCCTGACTCCAGACCCAGTTCTCTATCCACTATGCCACCAGCTGCCTCACAGCAACTGGCATGTGCCTGGCACATAGTAGGTGCTTAATATGTATTTACTGACTGACATAACGGCTGATACTAATGTGATCAAAGGAATGATTTAAAAAAAAAACCTTCACTCACCGAGGGTTTGAAGTGTCTCCATTTTACATAAGACTTCACACATCACTCACCATTATTCCTATGTAAGTCACTTTTGTTTTAAAAAGCAGGACAATTAGGGAGAATTGTAAACTGGTTTTAGGCAAGACCCAGGTTCAAAAGACAGGATGTTATTCAACTAGAAAGCTGTACTGTCAATCTCAGGCTAGCACAACCTTAATCCAGCCTTAAAATTAGTCACTTATCTGCTACAATTATATTCGTAAATTTGATTAGTTTTGAAGCACTAGGAGATAGTTTGTTGCTTTGGGAAGGGGGAGAGTAAGGAACAAAATAGAGACTTGGCAATAGGCTAAGTAATATATTAATGCTTTTAGATTCTAAGAGGAAGTAAGGATTCCTTCTTGTCCTCCTCCATATTGTCTCTGCTAGGGTCTGGAGTGGCATGCAGAAGCACTAGAAGTAATTCGGGAAATGGGGAATTGAGCGACTCCAAGCTTCTCCTGTGACTATGAAGGTATCCCATGGACATAGGGACCAAGAGAACACTAGAGCTAATAAAGAGATTGGCCAAACAACCCAAGAATTCACTTAGAAGACCTCTGACAAAAACAATATAGTATGGGGCTCAGGTTCATTGTTAAGAACTTTAATAAGGTGGTAAGTCTTTCTGAGACTTGGTATGACTCCTTCCTTGAATCCTTAGTGTTCACAAAACAGACTAGATAGCAAAGCAGTGGAAAGCCCCGTCACAATAAGTAGGGAAGAATTTGGGCTATTTGTCTAGTAAGAGAATAACCCCAGAGAACTTGGGGAGCCATACATTTCACCACAACTGCCTGCCTGCCAAAGGACAGCTAGCCAGATTCTTTTGTGATCAGGAGGCATGGACAACCTGCAAAGCTATAAAAATAAAAAAAAAAGAATTTACCAATTGTAGAGATTTGGGCCATATGATAATTCATATGGCCATGTTTTAAGTAAAAATGATACTGCTATAACCCACTCATTATGCCTTGGCCTGAGGCCAATTGTTACATATTTATTGTCTATTTTTAATTATTTTTCTGTCATGTTATATTAACATGCTACAGCCTGCTACATGTCAGTTGTGGAGTTTTGTTTTTTTACTATTTCACTCTTACGTATGTACTAAGGGTATCCATGTAGAATCACTGTTCATGTGATAATGTTTCTCATGTAATTTAGACATCTAACCATGGAAGCAATCTGTCAAGTGATGTTTTGTTGTCCTTATTTCAAGGAATTTTAATGTGGATGGCTATTACAAAAATGTAAGATGTAGCTAAATGTCATATAAATGTAGGATATTTACCACTGATGAGATAATCATCCTGGATGAATTGACTGTTAATGACATGAGATGTTAGCTTTGAGTTCTGACTGAAACTAACTGTGACCTTAAGCAAATCGTTTTATTTATTATTGTCAAAGATACTACCAGCCTTCCAGTCAACTAGGCTTACAACCTGGGTGTCATCCTCAAGTCCTCACACTGTCAACCCTCATATCCAGTGCATTGCTAAGTCATATCAATTCTACCTTCACAACATCTCTCACATACAGCCCTTTCTCATTTCACTGCCAGCACCCTGGTACAGACCTTCCTCATTTCACACCTAGACTACCACAGTAGCTTTCTGGTGGGTCTCTGCTATCGAGCCTCTATTCAGCGACCAAAGTGATCTTCCTAAAGTACAGATCCCAGTAGATGTCTCACACACACACACACACACACACATACGCACACGTGTACACGTGATTGTGTGTGTACACAATCAACAAACTTCACTGGTTCCCTGTTACTCCAGGATCAATTCTCTGTTTAGCTTTTAAAGCCCTTCCTAACCTCATGCCTTTCCAGTCTTACTACACCTTTCTTGCCCCATAACCACTACAGTCTAGTGAGAAAAACCTTGCTGTTCCTTGGTTGCACAAGAGACTCCATCTCCACACCATGTATTTCATTGGCTGTCTCTTTTGCCTGGAATGTTTTCCCCCTTCATCTTTAATTTCTGGCTCCAAGTTTCAGTTAAAATCCACCTTCTATAATCATCTTTTCTCAATCCTTTTAAATTATTAGTGCCTTCTCAGATTATTTCCAGTTTATCCTGTATATATCTTTTGTGTACATGGTTTGTACATTTTCCCCATTAAATTGTGAACAACTTGAGGTCAGGAACTGCTTTTGACTTTATATTCCCGGTTTTTAGCGCAGTGCCTGGCACACTGGCATTTAATAAATACTTGTTTATTGAACCTAACTTTTAGGAATTAAACAGGAGTTTATATTGGGTTCCAAGGTCACCAGTGTTTTTTGAATGGGAAAGTGACATTGTTAGAAATGTGCTTCAGGAAAATTACTTTGACAGCTGTGTGGACAGCACATCAAACCTGAGGAGGGGAAAACACTTAGGAGGCTGTTGGAGCAGTCAGCCAAGAGGTAGCAATGGTTTGAACTAAAGTGGTAAACATGTGAGTTGAGAGAAGGTATTAGATGCAAGAGATGATATAAAGGTAGAAATGGTTAACTTTCACAAATGGTTGTCAAATTTATATTTGTGAAAAAAGGCAGAGTGGGGAGTATAGGATACCGATGAGGATGCTGGGAGGGAGAGGGTATAAGCATTTATTTTTTTTAAATGAATTATTTTATTTGTTTTCGGTGTTCGACAATCACTTCCATGTATCTTAGATTTTTTTTCCGCTCCCTCACCCTCGTTCCCCACTCCTTCCCTAAGGTGGCGTGCAATCTTGTATAGGTTCTGCAAATACATTCCTATTAAATTTATGTTGCATAGAAGAATTAAAATGAATGGGAGAAACAATAAAACAAAACATAATCCAAAAAAAAATGGTCTGTTTCTATCTGTGATCCAATTAATTCCATAGTTCTTTCTCTGGATGTGGAATGCATTTTGCCTCAAGAGTCCATTGGAAATTTTTTAAGTCCATGCATTTCAATGAAGTTGTAAGTCTACCAGAAAAATTCCTCGCACACTCTGGTTGTTACTGTGTACAAAGTTCTCCTGGTTCTGCTTCTTTCACTCAGCATCAGTTCATATAAGGCTTTCTAGGCTTCTCTGAAGTCTTCCTGTTCATCCTTTCTCATAGCACAATAGTATTCCATTACATTCATATACCACAACTTGTTCAGCCATTCCCCAGTTGATGGGCATCCCCTTGATTTCCAGTTTTTGTCCACCACGAAGAGAGCTGCTATAAATATTTTTGTACATGTGGGACCCTTTCCCATTTCTGTGATCTCTTTGGGATAGTCCCAGAAGCAATATTGCTGGGTCAAAGGGTATGCACATTTTTGTAGCCCTTTGGGCATAGTTCCAAACTGTTCTCCAGAATGGTTGGATCAGCTCATAGGTCCACCAACGATGAATTAGTGTTCTAGCTCTCCCAAATTTATCATCATCCTGTTTTGTCATGTTAGACAATCTGATAGGTGTGATGTGGTATCTCAGTGTTGTTGTGATTTGCATCTCTAATCAATAGTGATTTGGAGCATTTTTTCATATGACTATAGTTTTAATTTCTCCCTCTGAAAACTGCCTGTTCATATCCTTTGATCATTTATCAATTGGGGAATGACTTGTATTCTTGTACATTTGACTCAGTTCCCTATGTATTTTAGAAATGAGGCCTTCAATGCAGTTTCTTGCCCCAGCCTCTACTTGAAGTCTTTCCAGCCTGGCTGAGCCAGAGGTTGGGTTCTTTTGTGTTTGCTTTCAACAACCCAGAGTTACTTCCATACCAAGAGGAAGAAGGTATTAGTAGAGGTCTTTTTTCCATGGTTTCCAAAGAAGGTTCAAAGTCACCCTCTCAGGGCCTCAGTTTCCTATCTACAAGAGAAGATTGGGCTAAGTGTTTACTAAGGCCTCTTCCAGGTCTGATGACTGAGTGAAATGAGCAGAACCAGAAGAACTTTGTACACAGCAACAACAACAGTGGGTGAGGAAGTTTTCTGGTAGATTGAGTATAAGCATTTAAATAGCACTTGCAAAGTGCCCATGGTGTGTGGGTGTACATGAAGGACTAGCACCTCTGGTGTGAGAGCTGCCCAGCCTTCTCAGGGCTACTCATCCACCTTTTGGTATCCACCTGGCACTCAGCTCTCACCTTTGGCTCCAAGAAACTATAGTATGAGCAGCAGTCACACCCCTGTCTCAATAGATGGGCTAAACCAGGTTCAGGGTAACAGGCAGGCCGCAAACCCATCGGTGAGGGAGGAAGAGGTGTCTACCCCAAGCATGAAGACTTCTCCAGGCAGAATGGGCAGATGAGAACAGTTTGTTCCAGTAACCATGAAGGCAGCTGAAGCAGGTGTTGTGAAGCTCTTAGAGCTTGTTCAGACATCAAAGATGCCAAGGTCATCCATTGCATACCAGGCTATGGAGAGTCATCCGGACTTGTGTCTTGCCACTGGACTTCAGTGACTCAGAAAGAGAGAGGCTGATGACTTTGTGCAACTCTGCCTCACTTAAATCCAATTCATACATGGATCAAGCCATTACCCCATGATATCATTGGTCCCCTTTGACAATGAAGGACAAAGAACAACAACAATTGGTCTGAAGTTACCAGGCCACCAGTCAAATGATGATTTCATTCCCTGAGTTTTCTACTGCCCTCTTAAAGAACTCAGGCAATGTGTATAGAGCAATAGGGGATGTGCAGGTAAGTGATTTATACCAGGCTCTCCAGAAAGAAGAAATTTATGATCATACACTTTTAAATTTCATCTACATTATTAATACTAATTAAGTCTAGTCAACAAAGCAAATCAAGCCCTGCTATGTAATGATTACTGATTTTTCAGGTGTAAATACTCAAGCTGAAAATTTTTCAGCTCTCGAGCAGTTCAAACCCTATTTACTGGTTCCTTTCCTACAGCTTTCAAGCACATCTAAATCTCCATCCTTAAAAACAAACAAAAACTTCATTAAACTTTTGCCATCTCCTCAAATTATCCTTCTACATCCAAGGGTTTGGGAATAGCTTTTGTGGTATGTTGATAGGCGATCAATTAGGAAAAAAAAAAGATTACCTTGCAGCAAGGAAAGCCCAGCTGAGAATAGTATGACTTTATAGTTTGCTTAGTCACTATGGCTTTATCACTTTCTCCATCTCAGTTAGCAGTATATAAGTAGGCATGGAACAGGTAGATGGTGGAAGATACTCCAGGGGTAGAGTTGGCAAGGGCTAAATGATAGGATAAATAGCTTAGAGATTCATGAGGAGATGACAGTATAAGAGCTGAACAGGTCGACTATAATCATGATTGGGAAAGTAGGAAAATAGTCACAACCTGGATAACCTGAGAAAGTATTAAGCAGCAGAGGGATTGACATTTGTGAAAAGGTAGAACAAATTTAGGATGGATGGGATGGAATGATCTGAGGTTTATAGTCGGATGTCGGTTTCTATTAAGGACGGGGAACACGGGTATTGGTGAGTTTCAGGTACAACTGTCCCTGTATCTGACTGAGCTGGAGTGAAGGAATAGGTCACAGCATGGATTTAAGGGAATTGAAGAATTCAGATTAATTTGATAAGAAGTAAAAAAACTTATTTTCATTCACTGGATGAATGAAAAGACGTTACACAGGAAATGTTTTGGGATTGGCTAAAGAAAAGAGTAAAAACCAGTTCAGAATTCAAATGCCTGGTCAGCTCATTTCCTGACAGGTGAATGTTTAGGGAAAGGAGAAAGAAAAGAGCCCTCAGCTCATCTCCTTACCCCTTGACCAGAGGAAATCCTTGCAAACTTCAAAAGGTCTGGAAGATTTGGACTCCCCATGGGAGTTCCAGCAGTATCTTTAAAACAGCAGATGGAAATTTCCACATCAGGAGCTGAGAACAATTAGACACAATTAAGATGGGCACTTCAAAAATAGTAGGAGGAGCAAACTACACTATGCCTGAAAGAAGAAAGATGTCAGGAACTGTTACCCCTCTGCTATCTCGAGTGCTCTAAGGTTGAGTCCCCATTCGCCTGTGCCCCTTATTTAGAGGGATGTTTTGTACCAAATGCTGTTACTACACCACCTTGATAGTGTAGTAAATAGAAATACCTATTTCTAAAAGCTAATTAAATCTGAATGGCTAATGAATGTCAACTGATAAAAATTGATGGAAGTGGGGACTCAAGTCATATATATTAGAGAAAACCCCACAACCCCATAGGGTTACCCTAAATGGGGATAAGGAGTGAAAAGTAGTAAACACTACCTTTGTAACTTGGCCATGTTGGGGATGGTAGCCTCTGAGCATGTGCTAGGCTGGTAGAGCAGTAAATAAGCCTCCTGAATCAGTCACTGCCAGAAATTTCAAAATGCCATTGCTCCTTTCATCATTTTCTCCCCAAGGGTGAGTCAAAATTCTGAAGATCGAACTCTTCAGTTCTCAACTTTTGTAAAAAGAGAATTGTTTTTCTTGAAGAAATTAAATCAAGCTAATTCTTGAATTTTTTCACTGAACTGTTGTCAGAGATTATCTCAAAGCTTTCTGCCTTTCCTGCCCCAGGGAAAGAAGCCTTTGATTTAAGATCTTTAAAAGTGTAAATTAACTGGCTTAAAAAACTAATGAGATCTAACTTCCAAGCTGTGAGATCTTGACAATAAATGAAGAAATTGATCTGTGTTGGTAGGAGGAAAGAACAGGGCTAGGTCTCTTGTTAAATTGGCATCAGTGAGTCCTGCAAGTCTAGCTAGAAGAAGCAGCCCCACAAGGCTGTTACCTTCGAAGCCTAATCCACTATCAAGAGATGGCATAGCAAGGTTCCTGGGCAAGAATATGAGTTCTCCCCCGACTTTGTTTGTATCTCTGTTTAGACTTGTAGTTATTTGCACATATGTCATAAATCCTTTGAAGGTAAAGTGCTTCTTCATCATTATGCCTCTTCCAAATAAAAACTCACTGATTCATGACAGGAAATGTTTACTGATGTGGTAGTCATTCCTGACTTGTCTGAACTGTTAAAACATGAACTTTGTTAGAACAAAGATCAAAATTAACACAAACTCAGATTCATAGAATGCTGATAAAGGTATGGCATACCGTTAAGACACCTCCAATCTGATCTATTTAAACTAGGTGACAGCCAAAAAATGGTCAAGGAAACTGACATCACTTACCATTTTATAGGGAAAGGAATTGGATCTTTGACTTTGACACAGGAAGTGCCCTCTACTGCTACAAGTCAATAAATGAGTTTGAGAAACTAACAGGTAAGTCTGCAAACAAGGACAGGGAATGAGCCACATTAATACATTATGAAATGAGTAGACAGCATTGAGACTAAAAGTGTCACAAGCAGCCACTAGTCCATCTTGGAGCATCAAAGAATTAGTCTTTAAATTGCTCGCCTTGTGGTCAAGTATAGTAGAACTACCGTTCTGGCAGAGTGATGGAGAAACTACAGATTTTTTTTAAAAGGCTTAGATATCACATGGTCCAGCTCCAAGATAATTCTTTTTGAGTGCTTTAAAATGTTAAATCTATCACTGGAATTAGGGGATCTTATAGACTAATTTAAGTATTACTAAATTCACTAGAAAAAGAACCTAAAGTCTAAATTCCTTGAGATGTCTCCTAGGCCTGGTTTCCTCTCTTACTACTTCCCTAAAAAAAACACAGGCCAGTCTAGGAGTGAATTCTGCACATTTCTCACCCAGCTCACTTTGAACATAATGTACCGTAGATCAAGGAGAATAAACATCTATGTTGTTTTCCTTCTAAGTGTTAATCCATTCATTGAAAATTAATTTTCAAGAACATTTTTATTAAGAACCGATAATGACTGCGTCAGATCTGTTTCTCTGACCGCACGAGGCAAACATCCTATGCACACAATCTGACCCAGTGCTTCATAATTTTTAAATTGACATCTTTTCTTACAGACATTACGGTTCAGTTAACAATGGTCTTCACTTTCTCAGAGGAAACCTCTTTTCTTCTGTTATATGCATTCCTGAGTTGATGAGAAAGATGTCTTCATTTTATTAAAGGCACCTTTACCAGCCGAGAAAGACACATACCAAGGCTAAGCAAGCAATCACTTTTATTCAGACACCTGTCCAGGTGGCTGAAAGCCATCACTTTCACCAAAGGGGCTGTATTAGCAAATTGGTCTAAAGGCCTCAACTCACAATAGTACCAGGGCACAATTACTGGAACATTTTCAGACGGCAATGTCAACTGCCTGAAGACACATGAGTCCAGGAAATCAGTCTGCTTCCATGTAATAGGGCGTCCTTGTTTCAGAAGCAAGACAGATGGGAACGGTAAACGTTAAAATTTCTGGAAAGGGGAATGACAAATTCAATCAATGAGCTACTATTCCAAAGGTTAACCTTATATCCAGAACTGGAAATAAATAATGGAATCGCTGCACATGCATCATTTCTCTCATAGGATAACAGAATTTAGGGTTGGAAGGTCTTTAGAGATCATCTAGTGCCACCCTCAGGCCTTTCCCCCAACACACCAATTTGGTAGCTAAGGATATGTTGGCCCAGAGAGGGGAAAATAACTTGCCAAAGGTTACAGGACTAATAAGCAGCAGAGCCCAAATTCAAAGCCCAAGCCCTGGAATGTCAAATCCAACTCACTATAATCCAGGTAACTAAAGCATTCTCTGAGTGAGATGAAGAAATCTGGGATGCTTTCAAGGGGGAAGAATTCTTTCTCTGAAATCTCAAGTACCGGATAATTCAGGGGGCTTCAGTAAGTGTCCCTTAGGATACTGTTCGGAAGAGCTGCTACATGTCTGGTATCTACTTATGTCTGATATTTCAAAAGAAATACTGGTTAAACCACAATAAATAAAAGAGAAAAATAAACTGGAAAATTTGTTGAGTAATAATTTGTATTGTGGATGTTTCCCCAATTTAGACTGCTAAGAAGGAAGACAAGAGGCAAGGATGGTCCCATAAAGACACCTACAAGTTACCTCCCTATGCACTTATAGTGCTAATGTCTTCTATTACAACTGTTGTTAAAATATGTGAGTTCAACTTTTAAGGGGGGAAAAGTCAGGAGAGCTTGGGCGGGGGTGCTGTCAAGCTGGTAATTACAAAATGAACTTTACATAGTCTCTAAAGTTTAGAAAGCACTTTCCATACATTATCATCTCATTTGAGCATCACAATAACCCTGGGAGGTAGGTACCAGAGGTATTATGAACACCCCCATTTTACAGACAGGAAACTGAGGCTCAGAAATGTTAAATAACTTGCCCATGGTCACAAAACTCCTGAGTGTCAGAGGGTGGGTGGGAATTGACAAGTCCAATATTCCATTCATGATGCTGACCAGACTGACTTTCAAAAAACTAGAAATTAATCCTTAGAGCATTCCTCCCCCAATCTCACTCATCACCTATCCCCCCCAATCCCATGAGTAAAATCTGGAAGAAGAAAAAAAAAAACAAAGGGTTTGGAAACAACAGGGGACAGGGTGAGGGAAACCCCTGTTTAGGGCTCATCAGGGGTGGGGACGAGGGAAATCCACAAAGGTTTTTCCAGACTTTCAGTACAGGTAGTAGGTCTTAAGTCCACTGGGAGATGCCAAGTCATGTCTCCTAGAGTTCATCACAGAAATCCACCTCCTTGGACAGAACCCTGGCTGAGCTGAGTTTCCCAGGCATTTCCCAATATGCTTCCTTGCTGGTCTGTCAAATCACATCGGTGGCTTCTGGCCTGGCCCATGACATCCCTCCTCAATCTTCCTTCTGAGGATGTGATGTGTCTTTCTTTACCGCCAAGCACGATTCAGAAGCTTCACTTGCGCCAGTCTCTTTGTGATCATGGTGGCAAAGACCAAGCCAAAGAGGACGCTGCTGATCAATACATAGTCATAGTCGTCTTTCAAGACATCAAACTGTTTCGATGGGTAGACGCGGGTTTGGTAAATGTCTAGCCCATATGCCACAACCTGAAGAACCAAAGAATACCCATGCTGGTTAAGAACCAAAATAAGTCACTCCATGTTTACAGTCTCAATAGGGCCTGGGACCATGGGTCAGAATCAAAACAATGAACAAAATGCACCCGAAGCAGCCCTAAAAAACAGAGACTGTACTCACCAGACAGGTGGACTCTAGACCAGAAGGAGCAGTGTAGATGCCTCTCATTCTGGAGATAGTCTGATTGTAATTGATGAACCTCTCCGCATGGATCTGTACATCTGGAGAATATGGGATCAAATTCTCTTCTCTGCAAAGTATCAAAATAAAGTCAAGATAACGTTGAAAACTTCCACTCAATCCAAACAACTCTCCCAAGGCTACGGGACAGCCAAATCCTTGTCTTGGTCTAGTCTGCATTCTAGAGAAACCTCCAGCCTTGATTTCTCCCTGAAGTGCTAGTTGCACAAGTCTGAATACCTTCCACATAGCTCTCCATGCTGTCCCACCCACCCTCCAAGCTCACTCATCACTTTCCCTCCTAAAATCTCTACAAGCCCTCCCCACCCACTTCTGTCGATGGCACCAAGATCCTACCAACGAGTGTGTCACCCAGATTCAGAACTTCAGGCTCGTGCTCTAACCCTCATCTTCCTCATCTATTCAGTGACCAAATTCCTAACCATACCATCCCCTTTTCTAAAAGCGCTTGCATCCTCCTCTCCCACTAGCTAGCTACTACGCTAGTCAGGACACTCATTTCCACTCTTTGAAGTACTAGCATAGCTTTCTCAGGTCTCTTTTCAATCTAACTTCATAGCCACCAAAATAATCTAATCTGACCAAATCCCATCTTTTCCTCAGAATTCTTCTTTGGCTTCCCTACTGTCTGCAGGATAAAATACAAACTCCTTCCCTGTTCTGGCACTTATGGCCTTCAACAATTTGTTTGAAACTTACTAGTTCAGCCTTACTTCATACCACTCCCTCAAAGTTCCTTCCCCTCTTTTAAAGACCAACTGGCCAACCTTTTTGTCTCTCCTTCTTCCACCTCTGTACTTTTGTGCACAGACCATCCCCAAAACATGGAGCATGCCCCCTTTTCCTCTCTGCAAACTGAAAGTTTTCTCTTCCTTTAGGAGCAACTCGGGACCATCTCTTTCATGAAGCCTTCCGCTCAGCCCACTCCGCTCCCAACTACAGAGACGCACAGATTCAGAACTAGAAGGGACCCCCAAGACCAGCTGGCCAATCCCCTAATTTTATAGACAGGAAAAGACTCAGGAAGTTAAGGGACTTGCCCAAGGTCACAGACAGTAGTGGCAGAGGTGGGGCTCCAAACAAGAGCATGGCACTATGCTGACTCTCACTTCTCACAATTTCCCCAGAGAACTTTATCTGAATTTCTCTTCTGCTGTCATCACATTCCCCTATTAGGTCTGGTCTTCATCCTCCAGGCTACACTATCATGTCCTAGCATTGCATCCACAGCACCAAGCACAGTTCACATTTCTGTGACACATATCTAAGATTTATTCCAAACTTTCCTCAAAAAACCCTGTGAACTAAGTAGCACTTTTTTATTCCCACTTTACGGATGAAGAAACTGAGACTCTGAGAGTGTTAGTATGCCTGGCTCAAGATTACACTGGTGAGCCAGATTCTGAACCTATGTCTCCCGATGCTAAATCTGCACCGAGATACCTCCAATAATAATAAGCAAGCTTTCAAAAAATGTTTACTGATTGAGATGCATTAATTTAAAGTGACAAGGACCTGAGGGAAATGAACAGTCTGGGAAATAATACTCAGTTCTGCATGGGCAGAAAAATAAATAATAATCAATAGCAGGAAAAATGTTTGTATCCTCTGAAGTGAAGAAAATATTACACAAGTCACCCTGGGGTAGCCAGTATGATGAAACAGAAAGAATGCTAGATTTACAGGAGGAAAAGCCCAGGTTTAAATCATGACTGTCATGCTTATTAGCTGTGTATGAGACCCAGGACAAGTGACTTCATCTCTCTGGGCCACTGTTTGCTCATCTGTAACAGGGGAATAACAATGCTTTCACTCCCTACCTCATGGGGCTTTTACTGAAATATCACTTTATAAGTCTATGAAAATGGGAGTTACAGAAACTATGACCCATAAGCCAACACTTGCCGCCTCCTCCTTTTGCTCCCTCTGAAATCGTACACGGTCCAATCTTTTCCCCTGAAAATCACATCATACTATTTTTTTCTCTATCTTGAAGCTTCTCCCTCCTCTTTTTTAAAAATTCTACAAACATTATAGTTTTAGTATTTGCTGCTTCCCTTCAACCTGGATGAGCAGAATTTGGGGTGAATGTGAAAAGATACCGCAGAAATGGCCTGTAAGTGCAATTTTACAGCTGACCAATTTCCACGACCATAGGTGACCTAACTATGCATAAGAGACTTCTACTAAAGTCAGTTGTTTGCAAGTCAGGGCTCACTAAGGGTCCCATGGGTTTCTAAGTCTCACCTGCTTTGCTCTGTTGGGATCTCAGGACGTCGAGGATCTAGCAGGGCCTTTGGCAGAGAGAGAATTGCTCCTGAGGGTAGTCCAACTGCAGAGAAAACATACAAATGAAACGAGCGACTAGTTTGACAGCTTGAGCCTAGATCCAGTTATAGAGCTTCCCAATGGGAATCTCTTGTGATTTGCTGAGAAAGTAGTTCAAGGAAGAAATCCTAATGAACAGGGAGTAAAGTTAACTGCAGAAAAAAAGCCCTGCAGAACAGAAAAGTTCAAAGTCCCTGTCACCTTTTGCCCCTCCTCTCCCTGATCCATGACCACAGGCAGGGAAGCTTTTTCTCCATTAACCCCTGAAAGGTAGGGCCCTACCCCCACCAGTCAGGTGGCTCCACCTATTCCTGACTGGGTCTAAGTATCAATGGCTGAAGACAGCCCAAAACCTTTCATCTGAATCCATCTGATGAACAAGCCTCGGGAAGGATGAAGACTTCAGCTGAACAACTATGACTGACATACATCCAAAATAAATGGCATGCAATTCCTTTCCCCAAACCTGAGGTTCCAAACTTAGCGGGCCAACCCAAAACTATCTGGGGCCCAACTCTAGAATTCCATGATCCCAGACTAGAAAGAACCTCAGAAGGCACTGGGTGTGAATTAAACTAGGAAACAAGAGGTCATTTGAATGCCACTGAAAACAGCAAACTCACAGCCTCCAGAGTGAACCCATCTCACTTTTTGACAATTCTGATGGTTAAAAAATTATTTTTGTAATGAAGTAAAAATCTACCTTTCTGTGCTCCTACCCCTTGATGCTACTTCTGCCCCCTAGGGTCGGGCAATACAAGCTGTTCCCGTGACAGACCTTCAAAAACTTGAAGAAACTGTATCAAGTGTCTGGACTTTGGCTTGTGGTCACCCTATCTGCCAAAATCAAAGACCCTGCCCATTTCTATAGCCTACAAAGAGCCAAGGTTGATTTCAGAGTCAACTCTGGGAAGTGATGCAAACTATTTCATTGTAAAGGAGAAGGAGGAGAGCTGACCAGCCTCTGTAGGTTACAAAGTCAGCCTAAGGCTCTTTGTGTGATGCAAGAAAGCCACACACACATAAACACACACACACACACACAGACACACACAGACACACACACACACACACACACACCCCACTTCATAATTTACAAAGTGGTCCCACCATTTACGAACTGCTCCAACCAATTTGGAAAATAATTTGGAATTATGCCCACAGGGCTACAAAACTACACAGCCTTTGACTCAGCAATACCACTACTATGTCTGTAGCCCAAAAAGAACAAAGAAAAAGGAACAGGACTGATATGGAGATAAATATTTATAGTAGCTCTTTCTGTGGTGGCAAAGAATTGGAAATTGAAGGAATGCTCATCATTTGGGGAATGGATGAACACGTTATGGCACAATGTGCTGTAAGAAATGGTAAAAGAGAGAGTCTCAGAAAAACCTGGGAAAATTTCTATGAGCTGATGCAAAATGAAGTGATCAGAAGCAGGAGAACATGGCACACAGTAACAGCAACGCTGTAGGATGATCAACTGTGAATGACTTAGCTGATCTCATGGAGACGATGATGAAGGATGCTATCTACCTTGAGAGAGAACTGATGAAGTTGAAGTGTGGGCTAATGCATACTTTTTTCATTTACTTTACTTTTCTTGGCTTGCTTTGCTTTCGGCGACATGGCTAATATGTCCTACCTGACTTCATATGTATAACTGATATCATATTACCCGCCTTCTCAATGGGTGGGGGAGGAGCTGGCAGGAAAGAGAGAATTTGAAATTCAAGATTTTTTAAAATGAATGTCAAAAGTAAAATTTTAAAAGTAGTTTTAAAAAAACAATTTCTACCATCTCACTTGAGCCCAACCTATAAGGAAAGTGTGCAACTGGTATTATCTCTACTTTACAGATGTGAAAATTGAGAAACAAAGAGAGAAGAGTAAAACTGAAATTCCAATCCAGGTCCCTGACTCCAAATCCAGGAATCTTTCCTTCACACACAGATGCCTCCCAGTACCTCCTCGCTTCTGTGGCCTATACTGAACTCTGTCGGCAATGGACATTTTGCTCTCACCTTTGTCTATTCAATCAAGTTCCCCCAGAGCCTCCCCTAAGACACTCACTGAGTAGATGGCGACTGGTGATGCCACGTTCTGTAATGGTGGCCTCCATAGCACTGATGGATGAGGGGAAGATGTATGACTGCTGGAGGACCTGGGGGAGTTGTGGGCGATCCAGAGAGCTGAAGGCTGTGGCATTATACTGCTCTGTCCCTTCATAGAGCTCCAGCACTGTGAATTCATTACGGCGGGCTTTGGTGTTCCAATACTGGTACTGCAGGAGAAAGAAGAAATGGTTTGTGATCTGAGGGGATGCCGGCCTGTCCCAAGGCTGTTGATTAACCTAACTGGTCAAGGAAGGTTGAAAAATGCAGGGCCTTGCTAAAAACAGAGATCAGGGAAAAAAAAAAAAAACATAGCACCCCCAACTGCCCTGCCCTTTACACTATTTAAGTTTAAAGACGTAGATGTTAGAAATCTAAGGGCTCCCAGGTAACCCAAGTCTCCCATAACAGCTAGGAAAAGGTTCTTCCCCAGGTCTCTGGGGCACATGCTGAAAAGAAGTATGATTTAGAGGTAAATGGATTATAGAGAATATAGAAATCTTATTATAGGGAATTAGAGAACATTTAGGTAAGTACATCACTGGGCTTTCTGAGGGAGAGAGGGACAGTGACTCATCCCTGAAGCCAGGGAAACCTGTCTGCCACATCCACATAGACACATAGACACAGACACACAGACACACACATAGACACAGACACACACACACACACACACACACACACAGAGACAGTATCCAACCCCTCGGCTCAGCCGCAGTATGCAGAAATGCTCAGTGTCAGTCATTCCTTACCACCACCCAGTTCTCTGAATGCACGAGATGGACAGGTCCTCTGGCTTTCTTCTGTACTGAGGAATGGATGATACGCCCCGTGACTCCATCGATGAGGTAGATGCCAATAAACGTGCGTTCATGATGCAAGTCTGTGCTCTCCGTCACCACAGCCAGCAGATTAGGGTTCAAGCTCTAGAGAAGGGAGAACAGAAAAGGCTCACGTCAGGTCACCATGGGGCCAACAGTCTTCACGACAAGGGAGGCTGAAGACCCTTCCCAGCCCTTTGCTATAGAAGGCAGACGGTTCGGAAACACATGCCACAGATCACCAGCACCACGTTAAGATAGTGCCAACACTAAAACAATGAAGATATTCATCACTTTTGATGATCAAAGACAGTACCCGGGTAGGACTTTGCAGTGCCCGTGGGTCACTAGAAACATCAATGATTACAGAGAATAGATAGAAGCAAGCTATCATTCTGAAAGATGACCACAGAAAACAGCTTTTGCTGCAGTCCCTTGATCTTAATCCTAGCACTTGGTGCTGGGCATCCTTGCTCCTCTCCAGTCTCTGATCATCTAGAAGCTGCCATCCAACTCAACACCTTCAGTGATCTCATAGGTACTACCTCCCTCCACTGAGGCAGATCACAATACCTCTGTACTTATTAGAGAGTCTTCATGAGTTGTATAGACAAAACATTTAGTCCCTTTGTGGCCCACACTTAGCTAAGCTGGTCCTTGGACAGCACAGGCCCTACCAGCACAGCCTCTAAGGGCTGAGAATCATCTCCCCATTCCCTAAGGAGGAATCAGAAGAGGACCTAAGTGCAGAAACATGCACCCTATTCCTACCCTATGTCTGCTCTATTGTGGTGGATACAGCAAGAGGGCTTTTGTCCTCCTCCCCTCACCACTAGTCAAAGTACTGGAGCCCAAATGTGAAGATGGGCCTGCATCAAGCAACATGCCCCTCACAAGAGTACCTTATAGAGTACACTGCGGTCACCCATCACTCGGCCCTGTGAGTGCACGTGCTCACTGGTACGCTTGCCCTTCACCATCACTATTCTCTGCACCTCTGGTGGGATGGTCAGTTCCCAGCTCAGTTCTGTTGTCAAGTCCTGAGGTGGGGAAAAGGGAGAGTTAGTTTTTCGGTCCTAGAAGGTCCACACGTAGAAATTGTGCCTGTCAGAGACAGTGTTGCCACTGTGGAAGTCACCATGGTTTATGATGGTAGATCTTTGTGCTAGGAAAAACAGGAATATTCGATTCAAAGAATTCCCCAAATGGGAAAATTCTCAGTCATCATTATTAATAATAATAGTACATTTATACAATGCTTTAAAGTTTGCTTTTGACACCAATCTTATCACCCCCATTTTATAGATGAGGCAATGCAGGTTCTGGGAGACTGGCTGCCCCACTTGTGAGAGCTGGATACAAGATTCAAACTCAGGAGTCTGCCTTGACATCTAGCACTCTATCTGCTACCCACACAAATGAAGACCATCATTTACTAATAGAACTTAAGTTCCTTTCAACCAGGGGTTCTTAACATGGGTCTGTGGACTTAAATGGAAAAAAATTACATATGTATTTTAATATAGTTGGTTTCCTATCTAATCCTATGTATTTTATGTACTCAAAACTACTCTTCTGGGAAGGTCTCCATAAGGCTTTACCCAACTGCTAAAGGGAGCTAGGACACAAAAGTGGTTCAGAACTCTTGCTTTAAATAAAAGTCTTGTCTTAGAATCAGAGCTAGTTGTCTCCGAAGCAGACAAGTCCATGCTCTATAAATTCTGTACACTCTATGTCACAAAGTTTAAGTATATAATGATGACAAGTTACACTGTTTTATTCCAGAATCTTTTTATAATGGCAAAAGAACTCACCCACACATCCCAGTCCTGCCAAAAAGAGGGAAGAAACAGTGGGAGATGCTAAGAAGGGAAGGAAACAAGAATTTATGGAGCACCTACAATATGCCGGGCTCTGTTCTAAGTGTTTATTATCCCCATTTTACAGTTGAGGGAACTAAGGCAAATGAAACTTGCCCAGGGTCACACATTCAGTAAGTGTTCAAGGCAGGATTTGAACTCAGGTTTTCCCGACTCCAGGTCCAGCGCTCTGTCTACCAGCAGCTACCTCTTCAAGGGATATCGTATACCACTGAGAAAGAATTAGGCACAGATGATTGACTTGTTCTCTACTCTATGTTCTGTCTCAATCCAATATTGTGTAGCTTGGGTCACTGGGCCTAAAATGCTTCTGCTGCTCCTAAAGAGAATATGAGCTCCTGGGACCAGGCCATGAACTGGCCATTGTGGTTTGGCCTCACGTTCCCAGCATATGGTGTAGCTCAATGCCTAATGTCTAGTAAGTGCTTGTGGAACTGAATCAGGACAAGCAGGATGACAGGACTGAAAGCTGGCACTCCACCAGTCTAACCTCTCTCTTTACAGAGGAAGAGTGAGGCCTAGACAAAATCAGTAACTTACCCAAAGTGACCAGAGGTGGGATTTGAACCCAGATCTTTTGACTCTTACTCAAGTGCCCATTCTCCCTGATCAGACCTGTACAACATATGGCCTGCCAAAGGATTTCGGGTGGCTGTCAAGTGACCTATGGCAACCAACTATCATCAGTCTGTCTCTAGTCTTACCTGTCTGTGGCCCAAAAAAGTCTACAAGTTGTACAGGGCTGTCCTAGATCATGCCATCTTTTACAATCCCATATTTAAAATATTTAAAATTCCAAAGCATGAGTGTAACAATTACATAATTATATGACACTTTAAAGCTGATAAAGTATCTCATACACAATATGAGCTCATCTAATCTACAAAGTGACCCCACGTGACAGAGAGGGGCTACTGTGACCCCCATTTATGGTTAAGAGATCTGATGTTCAGAGTGGTCCAGTCACCGTCTCCCATCCCAATCCATCACACAGCATCTGAGGAAGGTGTTCACCCCAGATCTCCCCTGTTTTGTCTGCCTTACTGTGCCACATCTAGACTCAACTCCAGGAAATTTCAGTAAGTTTCACTAACATTTGAGTGTCCTACACACTGCCAACATTTGTAAGACCTCACACTTACTCTAGAGGAAAAATAGTCTGCTTTTCACATCAGGATGAAAGTTACACATTTTTCCAGCAAGCCAGTACCTAAGCTACCCTGCTCTCTATTAACAGGTGGCACCAGTACTCTGGGACAGGCTGTAGCATCCTCAGTGCACCTTAGAGACAAGGATCAGATACACCTCTGGTTTACATGGTTCTGTTCCTGCAATCGTTCTTCTGCAGTGGCTGGCTATTGGCTCAGTTCATTTCAGCCCTGGCTAATGATCAGTTTCCATGTACACGGAAGCTTTCCTATTTCAGAGACAAACCACACTCCTCACCAGCCCTATGGTCTCACAAATCTTTGCTACAGCTATTCGCAAGGGGGCCTAGGAAGGACAAGGCAGCTGGTGGTCATTAGGGATTAGTCATTAGGGAATGAGTGATTAAAACACAGTAAAGGAAAAATTTGAATATAAATAAACACATAAAAACTTGTTACAGAATGATAAAGAGTTCAGCAAAATAAGGAAAAGACACTGAATAAAACTGTACAGGGAGCTTTTAGTAATGTAATTATTTAGAATTTGTATCATATGAGTTTTCTCGTATTAAATCTGTGTGCATTTTAAAGTTTTGAGATTTATTCCCTATTTTACTTGTATTTATTAAGAATGTTAATAAGTTTTTTAAAATTTTAAAAAGAAAAAGAACAGGATGGACCATGCCAAGTCTAAGCCAACCCCTAAAAATAATCCAATAAATAAAATAACCCAGCGATCCTCATGCCCACCCCCACCCCCAGCCTCTATCCAGTGGGACAAATGTACTTGTAGCTACTTTACTGGTAAGGGTAACAAGCTACTCAGCGAAACAGTAGAATACATTGTGGGAAAAACAATGTAGGAGAATACAATGTTTAAAAAGACAAAGAATATAAAGAAACATGGAGAGACATACTAAGTAACAGAGAGAGAAGGCAACAATGTGGCTGGGAAGAGGGGGCAACACGAAGGATGACTCAAACCTCACAATCACGTCACACAATGACCATAAAGGAAGTAGTTCAGTGTTACCTCCTTTATAAAAAAGGAAACTGAGGTCTGGAGGTTAAATGACTTATCCACATTAGAAATCAGGTCTCTTAAATTCAGCAAGAACACAATATTACTGTCATTAATTTTTTAAAGTTCCTACATCTTTTTATAAAAATAAATCACAATTATACAATTTGTTGGAGTTAATGATCTTTATTTTATTTGTTGCTAGGTTTATGATCATTTTTTAAACGGTCAGCGACATTAGAACTACACCTCAGTGCCTACACTCCCCTCATGCTGGGTGGACAGTGTCACCTTTCTAGTGAAAGGTGGCTCATTACTCTACCTCCAGGCAGAATGCAGGAAAGGAGCTACTGAAAGAAACTGAATTATGGGCCAGGCTGATGTCACTTTGAGTTTAAAAATCCCTGGTTAATCTGGCTCCCATGTCAGCCCATCCACACGGCACTCTCCTCTATGGAGAGGACTCTTTTCTACCTTGCGCAGCCTGAATCCAGACAGTCGGCCCCGTTCGGAATCTACGAGATAGAAGAAGATGGAAGGCGCCATCTCTTGTAACTGACGCAAGACGTTACGGCTGGCTGGGAAAGCTGTGACCTGGGTGGAACAGAGGGAGGGAAAGCCAAAGCAATAAGGGAGGAGAAAAGAGCAGTATTCTCTATGTCCATTTCCTTGGGGCTTATTATCATCTTCCCTTCAGGGACGCCCTTATTCAAAAAGAATGAAATATAGATTTAGGTGAAGTAAGACAATGTGAACAACAGCCACAGACATAGATATTATAGTTAAATAATATTAATAAAAAGAAAAAGAATTAAAAACAGCAACAAAATGAGGTAAGAGGGTTAACAAATACATCAAAGAGAGGGATGCAGAAGCAAGAAAGTGACTTTGTAGTAATTTTGTTATAAAGTTAATAGTAACATTATTAAAAAAAACAAATTGTAGATTATTCTGACTTTTCAGTATTTCACCTTTTATCTGACTATTTTACTGATGGTTAATATGCATAAACAAAAAAGGAATAATTCATAAGGTCTGAGAGGGGAACATTAGCAGCTCTTCTCCATTTGGGGCCTGGATTTGATCATGTTAATAGATACTATCACAACAGAAATCTAAGAGAAGGTGCAGGAGCCCTGGTCTAGTCAATCATGTAACTTGGGATAAGGCAGGAGCAAAGGCCAAGGGAGGCTAGAACTCCCAGGCCAGGCAGTCCTGCGAATGAGCCCTGGGTTTGCCCTGGGTGCCACAAGGTACCTTATACTCGTCATCGATGAGCAGCAGTGCCTTGGCGTAGTCCTGGTCCATGATGGGCAGAAGCAAGGCTTGCAAGATAGGCCGCTTCAGCACAGGAGGAGCCACCTGGCTCCATTTCCCAAAAATGGGGTTGAAGACATACAGAGAACTCCTTCCAGTTTTCTAAAACAGGCCACCAAATCTGTCAGAAGCTACTTTAGGAGAACCCCACAAAAGGGGGAAAGCGCAGCTTCCACTGACTGCTGCTGCTCCCTAGGAGCCATTCCTGGGTCTTCCCTCAACAGTCCCCACCCTCCCTCCCCCCGCCTCTTATCCAGAAGCTGCAGCTTCCATTGTCCCAAGGCACATCTACATGCAGCCAGTTAGTGTCAAGAGTTTCAGGTCCTATTCCCCAGTAGGCAAAGAAAATGGCTGATCAGCCCCCAAAGGGAATCCACACTTGTGTGCACAAAGCATATACACACATGCCAGAGAAAGAGGCAGGTATGCCCCCATAAAAGAAGCTCCTAATTCCATTGGGTTTTTTTTTTTCCATAACTCTATGTAAGCAATAGGTTCAGAGAGGTCAACTAATATGTCCAAGGTTGCATAGCTAGTGCTGGAGTCCACACTTAAATCCAGGGTTTCAACTCAAATTTAGCAATTTTCGTAAACTCTTCCTTCTAAAAAAGTAATCCTATGTGACCACGTGCAAAGTCAACAGAGAGCCAGCAGTGGGATCAGGAAGACTCTGTTTCTCATCTATAGCTGTATGGCCATGTCCTTATTTAACTTTGGGGGCCCAAGCAACTTGAAGACTAAATTACAAAAAGTTGCTGATTTGCACCTGTGGAGGGAGTTTCCATACCAGAAGTTTCCAACATCAGGAAGATATGCATTATTCCAGTCAGAGGCTCCGAGTGCATACTACTTAAGTGTGACGTTATGGACATTTTATTATGTGACCAGCCAAGGGTCACAGAGCTAGTACATGATAGGAAGGTGCAGAGGCAGTACAAAAGTGTTGGCCATGGATCCTGAGGACCGGGGTTCAAATCCTGCTCTACCACTGGCTAGCTGTAGAACCTGAGCCAAGTCCCTTCACCTCCATGGGCCTCTGAGGCCCCTCCCTCCCTATTAAATAGTTGCGCAGGCTGGAGAAAACAGATATTTTTGCCCCTGCATTACTTAATCTACAACTTTCCCCACAAGACAAAGGTGTAAGATCCTGGGAGACAGGCCCCCCACCCCACCCCCCGGAGCCAGGAATGCATGCCTCACCTTGTCCTTCACAAGCAGAATGCACTGCGGGGGGTGGGGGAAGTGAGCTGTGGTTCTCTGCACCATGAGCTTGAAGGAAGAGTCGGGATCGATATTGGGCAAGTACTGCTTCCACAGGATGGTGCCTGAGCTGCTCTCAATGCCGAAAAGCTGAAGGAGAAGCAGTCACCTGGTGAACAGTCACAAAGACAAGCCCAGCCGAGGGCTCCCTCCCTCTCCCTCTCTGTCACTGAATTTCTGTCCCTCCTTCAAAGCCTCACTCAAGTGCAACCTCTTCCAGGCACTCACTGTTTCCTCCTGAGCTCCCAGAGCACTTCCCTAATATCTCTCTAATCCGCACTGGTCTCTTAAGCCCCCAGGCCCAACGTTCCGCTCCAGGGCAGCAGCATTCATCTTTTATGCAAGCAGTTTTTAATCTTCTCCATTCCCTCCCACAGTGCCCTGAACAGTAGGCACTTCACACTCTGCTTAGTGGATCTCTGTCCTCTCTCTCTTCTCACCTTGCCTGAGGCCGTCACCATCACCACCATCTTCTGGAGGTTGAACTCATCCCTTGCCAAGTTGTCAATATTGATCTCATTCTTGATCTGACTTCGAGGCTTCCGAGCATCATAAAACATTTTCCAGAGGTGGGCGGTCCAGGCCTGCAGCAGGATGAGCTGGGAGGACAGGCGCTTCAAGAACATCCCCAGAAGGCCATCTGGAGACAAGGAAACTGGAATGAATCTGGGGATCAGCCCACATGAAAACAGGAAGTCCTTTTGGGTATGCTCAAGTCATTCACACACCAGGCTACAGCTCACAAGTCATTCCCCAACCTGAAGCTCCAGTGTAGGATGCAAACAGCCTGGCAGGAGTTTGGAGAGGAGTGGGTTGAGGGACAGAGGATCAGCCGAGCAGCTCCATCATTTTATTCTCAATTCACCACAGCCATTGAGAGGCTTTTGCTGTCTCAGAATTCTTTCCCTCACCATGAAACCTCGCCCCCTTCCTGCTTCCATCCCCCCTTCACTTGCTGTTCCCCAGATGGCTCTACTATCCTGTTATCCCTGAAGCTAGCCTTCAGCATGTCCTCAGACTCTAGAATGGCAAATCCACCCTGTCTCATGGGTGGCACTGGTGCTTCTCTTTCAGCTTGCAAAGAGATGAGTCCCAAGCACAGCAAGCAGCGTGGGCTGTTCTGGCCCCTCTATAATGGCAGGTTTGGACCCCCCCTCGCCAACAATAATCCCAGATGAGGAAAAGCTGCCAAAGAAAGCTAGCAATGTGAGCAGGCAACAGGCAAGAGAACAGCAGAGAGCAGGCTTTACCTTGAATGGCTGGATCCAGGCAGCAGAAATAAAGAGGAAGGTGAATTAACCCTTAAGGTACAACAATGGGGGGGAGGGGACAGGGACAGGAGCAGGGGTGAGGTCAGTTTGGACCCCAAACACTGCAAGTGGTAGGGGAGGGAAAAGCTCTGCAGGCCACAACACTGGGGTCCTCAAACTCACTGCCTTTGTCATCTGAGACTCTTGGCATCATGTTCTGTGAGGAGGAGGCCTGGAGTTCAGCTGAACTACATTCACCACCACCTTCCCCTCCAAGGAATGAGGCAGAAGGCAGAGGAATAAAGACATGGCCACAGCCAAGTTACCTTGGCCAGGAATAATGAGGCACCTAGCTCTGGATTTAGGAAAATAAGGATGCAGGTGCGAGGAGATGGCTTTCTTGGCCTACATGACAAACTCCCTAAAATCCAACAGACAGAAGTAGAAACATGCTCATCCAATTCTGGTGGCTCTCAGAAGTCCTCTCCTCCAGGTCCTCCTATGCCAGGAAGATAAAATACTCCTCACCTGCCTTCTTGCCAAATTCTCCTTCCAGCTCCGCCTGGGCCCCCGTCAGGGGTAGGTCTACCATCTCCAAGCTCACTACTTCTGCCAGTGACTCCTCTCGGCTCCAGAGCAGCATTTTTCCAGCTGGAGAAAGATCCAAGTCAGTAAGACAGAGCCTGTCCTCCTCTCATTTACTAAGAAAAGTCCTCCTCCACAGCCCACAATCATTGTACCCTGTGCTCCAGAAAGAATAATCTAGATTTGTGTCAACATCAAGGAAGCTACCAGCCTCTAGGCTTGCCAAGGTCTCCTGAGAGGTCTAGAGGTCAAGAAACGGGAGATGTCAAGCCTGGAGAAGAGCAGCTCTAGAGGAAAATAAACACTGAGTTCAGGCAGGTAAATGGTGAGGGTAAGAAAGAGGGATCAGCTTTGTTCTGGGCTGAATCTAAGGGCAGAATTAGAAGGTTTCTAGATTTGGGCAGTTTCCAAGAGGCAGATATTGGCTGGCATAAGGACAGGCCTCCTCACAGTCAGAGCTACGCAGAAGCAGAATGGTTTCCTCCAGGGCCAGTGGGCTTTCTGTCATAGGAGGTCTGGAAGCAAACACTAGAGGAGACTGTTACCCCAATGGGTGTCAGACTCCATGATCTCTAAAGTCCCCTCAAGCCCAGAGAATCTAAGATTCTGTTATTGTTGAGATAAAAGCAAAGGCAGATGGCCCAAAGGCTGCTGGGTCCCCCTCTGTCTATCATGCCCTAGAGGGAATGGACTGAGAGGGCCTGCTCACCAAGCTGCTGAAGGAAGAGGAGGAGGTGGTCGTCGGTCTGCACCAGAGCCCGGTAGCCCACTGAATCATCCTTCTTCAGAAAGACCTGGATATACAACTAAGCAATGGGGCGAGAAGAGAGCTGCGGTCAGTACAACTGCGCAGTCCAGAACCCAGGGGAATGTCAGTGACAGGGCCTGGCTGACATGAATAGCCCAAAACAGTAAGTGCTACTTAGGCCCCAAGAAGATGCTACTTCTTCAAAGAAGCAGCAATGACAAGGGTGGCCCTATTGAAAGTTCAGAAACTTTCCTTCAAGCTTGATTTATTCTTACAGGCATTATTTCATTCGTCTTATCAATACATTCCATTAAATAGAAGCCAGATTAGTTCCTCCATTTCAGATGAGGAAATTGAGGCACAGAGTAGCTGACTCACTTAAATTCACATAATGAATCAAAAACAAAGCCAACATTAGAAACCTTGACTAAAGATTCTTGACCCAACAGGAAAAGCCTGCTCTAACCTTTCCATCCTCTGGCACTCAGTATTCTGTAAGAAGTGAAATACCCACTTAAGTAGGGTCTTCACTCCACTCACCCGCTCGGGCCGGGTACCATTCTGCTCCAGGCTGAAGGTGATTGAGGTGTCAAGCAGCCGCCTTCCAGTCTCCGCCAAGTACAGGTTAATGGTGTAAGTTTGGTTAGTGCAAACAAGGGGTTCCTGAGGAGACAAAGGGCTCAGGATGATGGCAGGGATCCAAAGGGCTCAGAAGACTGGGGGCCTATGGGAATGGGGACCCAAACATGTGGATTCAGCAAAAAGGCCACATTAGGGCTTTGGTCATCAATCAGTACTGCATAGGACAGGAGCAAAAGTTCATGGGGCCAGAGGTGGCAGGGGCAGTGAAGGGATCCATCACTGGGACAGAGGGTTGGCAAGCCAAAGGTTAACCACTCAAGGCCCAGGGCACTGGGCACTGGCTGGGGCCACACAGGGAAAGCCCAGGGACAAATGACCGCTCAGCTTTATCAGCTAGCCAAATCCCCATAACAGACTTAGTTTTAAGGGAGGGAATAGGAAAAAAAATGTAAGTTTCCTAAGTTACTGCTTCCTTCTAAAGCAAATGTGGGGATATGGCTTTATTTATGATCCCCTGGAAGCCCCATAGGAAGCTGGACACCGACCCAGGCACTGTGTCTCCACAGTCTTCCCTCACACCCTGACAGAGAGCAGATCCTGAGAGTTCGGAGCCAGTGCCCGATTCTGCCTCACCTGTGTGCTAGACTTGTCCGAGGAGCTCTTTGTCAGCGTCTCTTCAACACTCCCACCTTTTTGCTAGGAAAGGAGGAAAGAAGAAAAATAAACACCTCTCATCCATGAAAACAAATGTTCATTTCCTAAGTCTTCATTATTAAGGTGAAGGCCAGGACTATTTCTCATCAAATCTGGCATTTTTATATCATTGCCACACATAAAGCCCAAACAAACCCTAATCTTCTCAATGGGCAGGTCAGTCCGTCTGTCTCAGTTACTTCAGCTGTTAAAAAAAAAAAATGGGGATAACAGCAGCCAAGATCCCAAGAATCAAAGGAGATAATACCTGTAAAGCACTTAGCAGAGCGCCAGCACATAATCAACACTGAATGAAGGCTTGTTCCCCTTGCCATTCTCAATGAAGCTAAGCCTATCTTTGATTTAGCCAACACGTATTGTGTTTGCAGTTCAGTGCAGAACCATGGACCCCACAGGTTTAGGAAGGGATGAACACTGATCCTTTGGAAGTCCCAGCCGCTGAGGCTCCCCCCACCTCAGCTGAAGTTTCAGTGCAATGTCTAGGGTAGAGAAAACAGCCCCCACGAGTTGAGAAGGAGGCCTGAGTTGGAGGCCCAGCTCTAGCTTACTGACTGGCACGTTATTTGACCACTCTGTGATGGGAGGTTGAGAATACTTGTGTCAGCTTTCTCACAAGGTAATTCTAAGGGCAGAGCTTTGGAAACCTTCAAGCATCCCAGAAATGTGAGAATTCTTACTCTCATCGAGCTAACTACTTGTCACATCCCATCACCAGAATCATCCTAGCGATTATTCATGTTCTGCCCCACAGGAGGACAATCCCTCTTGTACCCCAATGCACATACTCACAGATTCAGTACGGCAGGTCATCACAGCAGCCACAGTCTTCTCCCCACTGGTACCAAAGCTCACCAGGGCAGTCTGGGAAAAAGGAAAGGGTCAGTTCTTAAATGATGATGACTAGTATATGAGTCAGTAACTCTAGTGCAATGGTGCCTCTCCAAGAAGGCACATTTAGGCCTAGGGTTGGAGGAGCCTCCAGACGTTTTTGGAATTCAACCCAAAGCTAGAAGCCCAAATTCCCACACCAGAACCTGGGAAAGGTCAAAGCAAGCTCTCAGCATTGGAGAAGGTTAGCTCTCATGATTATTCTCTCATTTCTGTGGCCTCCTGGATCAGCAAGAACCATGTAATTAGTTTCTTTGAAACTGAAAAGGTTCTAAAGTATTTCCCTCTTCTAAGACGAAAACTGATGGAGAATCAACTTCTACTCCCAAGGCTAACAACTCCCAAACAGTTCACACTGACCTCAGGGACACACCACTGGCTTTGAACCTCAAGAAAAATGTCTTTCTGATAGCAAGAGAACCCAAAGCATAACTTAGTTGCTGGAGCTGGCCCCCCAGGAGTCCTAGGAAGTGTTAATGATGCTTCTTACCTGTGGGAAGTTTCGAAGTAGACTCAGGCCTTCTGGACGGTGCTGCAGCAGAGCAAAATGGCTGGGGGCCAGCTGCAAGAAGAACTGAGGCCGGGAGGCACTTGTGGAACTGGGCTGGGTGGGTAGGACCCAGGGCTGGAAACCTTGACCAAATTCTAGCTCCAGGGCCTAGGAGACAGGATACAGAAATAAAGAAGCAGCAGACAAGGGCCCAGGCAGCAGGAAGCACCAGACTCATATTCCATCACCAGAATCATCCTAGTGATTATTCACATTCTGCCCCATTAGCTCTGGAGAGCTAAAGCCTGATTCAAACCAGGCTGCCCAAGGGAAGTGGGTGGCGCAATCACCCAAAATCCACAGACAATGAAATCTGACAGAAACCTGACCCTTCCTGGATGCATCCAAGTGCAGCCATGGTGAGAATGGCAAGCCAATTCTCCAAGAGCCCTCTCCACCCCCAAAGGCCAGACACCGATGAGGTATGAGGAGATGAGTGTTCCAGCCTTTCACCTGCAGCGGGGTTCTTTTCATCTCTTCCTCTGTCTCCAGGGCCAAAGTGAAAAGAGAACGCGTGCCCGGGTCAGGGCACACCAGCACAGCCTTGCCTACCACACCACACACCCCACTTAAGCTCTTCAGCCACGGTGCAGAAACCCTGACCTGGGGGACGAGACAGAATGAGGGTGTGTTAGGGCACAGTCCTGAAGGAGTTCTACTTGTAGTTAGCTTTTTGGCCACTCCTGAGACTTCACAAGTGTAGGAAATTCATAGTGAAAAAACTCCTGCCAACGCAAATTAGCACCTGTTCTGCACATTATAGTCTTACAGTTTGTGTCTTGTTTCTGGGCCCAGAAGCAGTATATGTCAGAGACGGAAGGTGATCTCAGGTACTGCTAAGTCCTGAAATCAGATTTCCCTCCATCAACTACTCCACATGGCTCACATGCTCGCTCTTCTAGAGGAAAAAGATCACACCTCCACTGGGGGCACAGGACATCATCTCTGAGGAAGTTGTAGTTATCAGAAGGAACAGATCTGATGTAAATATTTTACATCTGAGCTATGAACTACTAAATTCCTCCAATACCTCACTGTGGGATAGAGGAGACTACCATGTACCTTACCCCCGTGCTGACAGAGGAAAAGCACAGTCAGCTCCCAGAGGCCCAGCCCAATTAAAGTCCAGCAGGCTTCCCAGGCTGACTGCAGGATGATGAACCTCAAGGCCACAGCAATTTTCCAAAGGTCTGAGATCTGCACTGGCAAAGGCCACAGCTACATCAGTGAGATGCCAGACTCTTGAACCACACTCCAAGTACAGGGGAAAGAGCGCTGGTCTAAGAGTTAGAGGACTTGGTTCGAGCCCTGTTTCTGACACTTACTAGCTGTGGGACCTTAGTCAAGTCATCTCTCTGAACTAGCTTCTTCTTCTGTAAAACGAAGCTAAAGAGGCAGAATAGCCTAGCAGATATAGAGCCACTGTCAGAACTAAGAAGAGGTGGCCTGAGTCCCGTCTCTAACATGTGTACTGTATACCCTGGGCCACTCTGAGACTCTGGCAATTCCCTCTGCCAATGAAATTAGACGTCTAGACCCAGGAGAGAACTGAATTATTGACCTAACAGGGTTACTGGGAGGAAAACATTTTGCAAATTCTAAAGTAATTGATAAATCTGAATTATCATGACTATTCACATCTTTCTCTAGTTTGCCTGGATGTGCCTAAAGGAAAAAGACAAAGACAACTTCCTCTTCCTGGCACAGCCCCCTTCACCTGCCCAGCTAGATAACCTTACTTTTGCCCATTCGGCAGGATGTAAACAGTCTTGCCATTCCCTCCCAATCACTCCTGATGCCCAGTACCAAGACGTACCTGCTGAACCATCTCGCCATCTTCCACGTGAAAGGTCACTACATTCACATGACTGTTGGGAACAACCCCCAGGACCCACAACACTCCAGTGCCATATGAATACACCATCTGATACTGGACGCTCTCACTAAGAGAGGAAAGAAAGGGCAGAAGATAATATGCTCGGCTTCAGGACCAGACAATCCTGGATTGGTCACCTCAAGCCCACGGCCATGCTCCCCACCATGAAGAGCCACCTAGATGAGCCCTAGGAATCCCACCCTCTTTATGGCCACCTCCACTGTGCTATTCTTTTCAATTTTCTCTTTTTCAATGCCAAGAGCTTTAAGAATCCCCTCAGACCACCTCCACATCCACACTGGACTACCCGATAAGTGAGTTGTTCCAGTCTTATGATGAAACAGCCCCCTGGGTTCAGTAGACTGAACATTCTGGGAAGTAGATCTATCAATGGACAAATATAAGTGAGTTATCTCTCTCCCTCTCTGAACTTTTGCTGCCCATGAAGAAATGTGGTGTGTGCTTCCTGCCCTGCAAAATGACCTCCAGGTTCAGCCAAGTACCAGGGGCATAGACCTAAACAAAATCAGGCGTTAAACCCTGAACAAGAGATGATCCAATAATAAATAAATGTCCTTAGAACTTTGGTAGGGGTCTTTGGGAATTATGAAGAAGAGGACAGGACAGTCATCAGTCAGGCAGAGTTCAAGGACCCACCTTTTTGGAAGTTGTTCCATCCACTTCTGGTGTCCATTGGAAAGGTAATGAAGAGTGAGCATGGTCCTCTTCAGCACTGCTACATATTTCACCACATCTTGCAAGCCAACCAGGCTGGCCATCTGAAAACTGAAGACAGCAGAGAACAGAGGAGGAGATAGGGCCCAAGGCCCAATGTGAGGGAGGCTACCTGAGGGAAAACCATTTCTTCTCTCTTTCTCCAAGAAAATCTCACATAAGTAACACAGAACCTCCAAAACGTCCAAGTCCAAGGCAACACTCCCATAACCTCCCAGAGCCATACTACAGCAAGAGACTCAAGTGGAATGAAGAGAAGACCAACTTCAGATCCACAGAAGGTCACACCAGCACTGCTGCTGTCTTTCTAACAACCTCGGCTTCCACCTTCTTTCTGTCCATCAATCTCTCTAGCTATTAAAGTATTTCATTATACTAGTAAAGCAGAAGCCAAGAGCTACGTATTATTCCAAATCAACAACTAAGTGGTAATCCTGGAAAACCATTTTACTCCTGTGGTCTCCATCTTCCCCCTGCAATAAGACAAAACAAAATCTGCCCACCTTCCAAAATACAGAGAAATGAATGCAAATGCCTCAAAAACCTAATCAAATACTTAGTAATACTTGTAAGCAGGCAAATACTTACAAAAATTCAGGTGGTTTCTTAGCCTGACATTCTAAAATATAGGTAATGTCATTGTGCATCTGTGCCCCTATTTTATTTCTGAAGCTTGATTTCCTAACAGGAGAGCCCTGATGTGTCCTAGCTGTGTGACCATAGACAAATCTCTCATCTTCTCAGATGCCACTTGCTCATTTATAAGACAGGGAGGACAGTAATTACACAACTGCCTCACTGGGTTGGAGAAGATAAGAGTTTGCAAAGCTTTAAGTGCTAATTAAGTTTCAGTTACTATTATTACAGATCTATTTGAGTACTACACAAAAACAAAACAGTATCAAGTACAGAGATCTGCATACAGTAGGTACTCAATAAATTCTTAATAAATGAAAAATACAATTCTAGAATCCCAAACATTAGGCACCAAAAGTTGAGTGTATGGTACACTTATTTCTATAATTCCTGGGGAAATATCCAAAAGGTTAATGGGAATGTTCACCTGTAATTTGGTGAACTGCAACCATCCTTGCCTCAACCAAGATAAAATAGCCCTTCCCCTACCTGCCAGAATCCAAGGACATCTCCCAGTTCAAACCCCCAATGTTGGTCTCCCAGGAGCGAAGGATCCGGCCCCCACTGGATACAGTGAGGGCATCTGCAGAAGAAAAGACCAAAATTATCCCTTTGCCCCCACATTGCTTGCAGCCCCGCAGCCTCCCAAAGACTGATGAAAGCTATTACAGGGGTACTTTGTCTTTTCTCCTATATAAACTGTAACTGATCCCCAAAAGGAAACAAATGTATGGGGACAAGGAGACATTACCCTGAAGAAAACAAAGAACATCTCTGCTTACCTTGCCCATGAAGAAGCAGGGCATCAATGACACCCTCCTGAGTACCCTTGTCTACATGGCGCCACACTAAAAAGCAAGAAAGGAAAACCTTGCTCTCAGGAGTGGAGCAGAGAGAACACAGAGACTGGGGATGACAAGCATCAAGACAGAGAACTTATCTATAGAGTAGTCCCTACTGAAGTCAGGGGCATGGGCGGGATGACAACAGAGGGTAGTAAGGTCATAAGTATTGTTTCCACATTTGCAAAATAAGAAAGTTGATACAAACTAAACTTATTGTAATATGGGGAAAGTCAAAGTTGTCGATCACTTTCCAGAAGTTTAATATGAAAAACCAATACCTAAATAAATCAGCGTAGTCCCTTAACGCAGATATGTGCAACATAAGGATGGTACCTCAGTGTAAAGTCATCCTAGACCTAGAATAAGGTCTGATATACACAGGAAAAAACCCCAAAGGCTGGCTACATGGCCATATTAAACATTTATTCAAACATGTCAAGAACAAAGCAGATGTATCTTCTGGAAAGTCTATCCCTAACGCTGGGTACCTGGGGGGCCAGAGTGCACAAGATGTTAGCAGTTCAGACCTAGGGGGTTTGAAGCCCGAAGAGGTCACTCACAGATAGCCCCCGTCCGGGAGTTCAGAGCTGCAATCACATTCTCCTCCGTAGCCACAACCATCTTCTTTGATCCAGGGGCACATTCCAAGGAAGCAAACTTAAGCTTCCCAACATACTGTTGCCTCCTGAGTATGGGAGGAAGGGGGAAAACAAGGGCTCAGTTAATATTACAAATATAATTTTCAAAAAAGTTGAACACATGCAAAGTGTTATCAGCACCATTACTGAATCTAGGAATATAATCACTGGTTACTAAAGAGGCTTGTTTCTAGATAAGGCAGAAAGAACCAGATTATGTTCAAGAACAAAGAAAATTAAAAGAATCTTTGTGGGCTTTCATTTTCTCATTTTGGGGAGGAGAGAGACAGGCTCTAAGATCCCTTTCAGATCTATGAGTGATGAAGGAAGCCCAATGTAGTAGAAAGAATACTGGAATGAGGAGCACTGACTCTGATCTCTCACCAGTTATGTGAAGGCTTATAAGTTACCTTATAGCTCTGAATCTGCTTCCATATCTATCTATCTATCTATCTATATATATATACACATACATATGTATATATATACATATATATATATATATATATATATATATATATATATATATATATATATATAAAACAAGTTATGCTATAATGTTTGCAAAGAAAGTGCCTTATAAACCATAAAGCACTGTTATTAACTTACATAACTATTATTATGCCTTTAGCAAGGAGAAATGTTCAATAGTTTCTTCTTTGATTTAAGGTAATAACTTACACAGATAAGATCTCAAAAGTACCACACAGGAAGCAACAGCACAATACAGAATTAGGAAAAAGCTACCAGCATCTCAGTGACTGACAAGCATCTCTATTCCACACAAACCTGGCTATGCTGGCTGATGTTAGTGAAAAGATATAAATGTTGCCCTCAATGAGCCAACAGTCTAATATATCATCTCTTATTAGAACTGGATTCTCAAAGACGCTCAACTCAAAGGTTCTCAAAAAAGCTTTGATTGTGTCATGAAAAAAATTTTTTTACAAAGTTAACAATTACCAACATAAACATTTCAATATACAAAATAACAAAAAAGAAGAATTGTGAATTTGTTAGGTAGGTTTTTATGAGAGCATATTAAATTTAACATGAGAACAACATTTTATGTCTCTTCCTACATTTCTTATTGCTTTCTTCTGTAGATTTTACTGTTTTGGTGATGTTTTCTTTTTTAAAAGAAAAAAAGATTTATCTCTCCATCACTACCTTACCCTCTCCTAGAAACAAAAGCCCTCCCTTGTAACAGATAAGAACAGTCAAACAGAACAAAGGAAGCCCCTTTATGAAGTCATCAATAATGGACCATAGCTATCACTGCCCTCCCTTCTAGGCCACAGAAGATCAGCTGGCTTCAGAAGGCAAAAATTCAAAAGATCCTCTGTTTCCTACAGGATGCCCTCATTAGTGCCCATGGACTCAATGACCATCTCCAATCACATGACTACTTGAAGTATACACTCAGTCCAAATCTCTCATGAGATAGGGTCCCACCGAGTGCCTGCTGGTTATTTCCTTTGAGGACAAGAGTGAAGTAAAGGAATGTCAGACAGGGTGGGGGGGGGGGGGGTGTGTTTCCATATGTCCTGAAACCCAAACATAACTGTGAAGGCTAGACAAGAACACTGAAATGTTGGCCAATTGGACTTTGATGATAATACTGATTTGGGGTCAGCACCCTGATCAGTTAAATGTAACAGACTCTATGAATCTAAGCAAAAGAAAGGCAACAAAGGGTTACGGGGCGGCCCTACTTAAAATCCTCATGACAATCAGTTTAATATAATAGAAGGAGTGGCCTGCCTTCAAAAAAATTAATCCAATAGCTAGAAACATTTCAGTGCCCATGACACTGACCACCAAATTGGACAAATTACAAGTGTGCATGACATGGATTCAAAATATGAATGCTTTTATTATTTGCCAATGCTGTCTCCTAACGAAAGCTTAAGAAATAGCTTTATCTCTATCCCCAGACGACTCGATTGCTTTTGTTCTCGAAGAACACCAAAATGACATTACTATGGAGTCCAGGTACAGCACGTCTGACTGGCTGATCAGACTAATATGAGTTTGGAATGCTCTGCCACAGGTCGGGCACAAAGAGTCCACATGAACCTTTGGAGTGGAGATGTCTCTAAAGCTGCACACCTCACATCTCTTTCGTGCTACTGTAATTCTGCTTTGCTACTAGTGCCTTCTTTGATGTGAACACTACATACTTGGTGGCCCTGTGCCAGTGTCTCCCAAGTCATGCAACTATTCCAGAGTTCTTCAGAGAGACCTTGAGGGTCCTTATATCACTTCTTCTGATCTCCATGTGAGCACTTGCCCTGAGTGAGTTCTCTATCAAAGTCTTTTTAAAAAAATTAATTTATTTTTAGTCTTCAATATTCACTTCCATAAGATTTTGAGTTCTAAATGTTCTCCTTCCTCTCCTCTCCCCTCTCCAAGATGGCATGCAATCTGATACAGGCTCTACTTATACATTCATATTAAACATATTTTTACATTAGTCATGATGTAAGAAGAATTAGAACTAATGAGAGGAACCATGAGAAAGAAGAAACAAAATAATAAAAGAAAAGGAGAACAAATACTCTGCTTCCATCTGCATTTAGACTTCATAGTTCTTTCTCTGGATGGGGACAGCATTCTCCATTGTGAGTCTTTTGGAGTTATTGTAGACACTTACATTGCTAAGAAGAGCTAAGCCTACCAAAGTCAGTCATTGCACAATGTGGTTGTTATAATGTTCTCCCGGTTCTGCTCACTTCACTCAGTATCAGTTCATGTAAGTCCAGGTTTTTCTGAAGTATGCCTGCTCATCATTTCTTATAGTGCAATAGTACTACATTCATATACCATAACTTGTTCAGCCATTCCCCAATTAATAAGACATCCCCTTAATTTCCAATTCTCGGCCACTACAAAAAGAGCTGCTATAAATATTTTTGTACATGTGAGTTCTTTTTCCATTTTTATGATTTCTTTAGGATATAGACCTAGACATGGTATTGCTGGGTCAAATAGTATGCATAGTTTTATAAGACTTTGGGCATAATTCCAAATTGCTCTCCAGAATGGTTGGATCAGTTCACAACTCCACCAACAATGTATTAGTGTTCCAATAAAATAGTCTTTTTGGCAAGCATACATTCAGCATTCAAACAAAGTGGCCAGCTCATTGGAGTTACACTCTCTGCAGCAGTCTGAATGCCTGGCAATTTAGCTCAAGAAAGGACTTTGGTGTCTGGTACCTTATCCTGCCAAGTTATCTACAGACAAGTTATCCTGGTACCTTATCCTGCCAAGTTATCTTCCTGAGACAATTCAAATGGAAGTAGTTCGGTTTCCTAGCATGGAGCTAGCAGACTGTCTAGGTTTTACAGGAATATAACAATGAGGTCAGCACAACAGTTCTGTTAACCTTCAGTTTAACAAGTAATCTAACAACCTCTTCTCTCCCACACTTTCTCTTGGAGCCTCCCAAACACTGTGCTAGCCTTGGCAATGTGGACGTCAAATTCATCATCTATGTGTACATCTCTAGAAAGTATACTACCAAAGTAAATGAACTTCTCCACAGTATTCAGTATTTTTCCATTTGCTGTAACTGATGATTCAATGTGTGGATGATGCAGTGGTGGCTGGGAGGGAACCTCTATTCTCTTGGTGTTCATTATTAGGTCAAAATTAGCACAAGCAGCAGATCCACACTTTGGTGCATCAGAGGCTACATCGAGTTCATAATCAAAAACCCAGATTAATTAAGAGTAGATATTGGAAGGTACTTAAATGTGAAGAGGGGAAAAAAATAAAGGCACTGAAAACTTACACTTAACACAAACTCCAGAACTGCTGCCTAATAATGAAAAGATGACAAAAGGTCATGTTCACACCTCAAATGATTTTGAAAAGGAGACAATGAAATTTTTAAGCCCCTTTTGTCATAGCACCAATACAAAAAGCAGACCAACTATGCCAAAACACAATCATTCAGAAAAGCCAGAATCCACTATCACCATGATGAGTAAATGCAATCTTCCACAACATCTGACCAAGAATGTAAAAACAACTCTGGACCTGTACGCACAGGGTATGCTGCAGCAGTTGCCACAGTAAGGAGCAAAGGAAAAAAGATGGAACTAACCAGAAACCCCTCATAAGGCCAGAAATCAAATACCACTATGGTGAATGGAACTTGAGAAAAGTAGGAAGATCTAAGGTAAGATACTGGGAGATTATGTCAATTTATAGTTAGTACAGATAATAAACTTTAAAGACTATATCATCTGATTAAAAGAAAAAAAGAACAAAGAAAAAATAAACTCTAAAGACTATATTATCTGATAAAAAGAAAAAAAAACAAAGAAAAAATAAATATCCAGAATAAGACCTAGGAAACAAAAATGAAGCAGAAATTCTTGCTTACAGTATGAGGCATGGTGCTAAGTGCTGGCGAGGCAAAAAAGGCAAAAACAATCATATCTGTTCATAAAAATGGAAAGATCTGTTTTAGGGATTATAGTCAGGTAACTGTCACCTGAAAACAGAGAAGGTTACTATGAAGGAGACTTTTCTATTGTTGCAGATTATGCAATGAAGTGGTGGAAGCTGCAACATGTCACCACAGGCTGCAAACATGTGGCAGCTAGCTTTTCCAGGTTGGTTGTTTTTGTTGTTGTGGCAACATGCCTGATTCAATGATCTGTTCCTTCTCTTTTTTGTTGATGAAGGTCTTCAGCAACATATACTTTTCCTCTAAAGCCTGCTTTGCCTTCATCACAAAAGTTTTATTATTTTTTCTCATTGTCATTTTGCTTGACAAGAAACTATTGACAGAAACTATTGTTTCTGTGATTTGTTGACTCATTGATTCTTTAGAATTAAATTATTTCATATATTGCATTTTGGCCAATAAAGGATGTGTTTAATAAAAAAAAAAAACAGCAGATACTAGATACCCAGGAAAGACACAATGAGGTAGTCAGACTTATCCAACAGAAGTTCACCAACCTTTATAAACTACAAAATAACAAATTCTTTATACTACAAATATTAGCCCCAAATATCACTGAGAATTAGACAAATAAATTATAGTGGAAGTAAAGCATCACTACAGATGGAAATGTTGCCCACAAACCCTGAGATGGAATAGTGATCTATAAAAATCTAATAGTATTTTAATACCTGTTATAATATTGAACACGTTTATCTCCAAATTACATAGAATGAAAAAATTTCAAAATACCAACTCCAACTGTGTGGAAAGAGGATGAGTTACAAGTTATCCTGTCCCAAAGATGCTTTCAGTGAGTCTACAAAAGATAAGTGGACATCCCAATTCTCTGCTTCAATTACCATACAAACACACAAAAACAGTCATTTTATCCACCTGGATCATGGACTAAAAACATTAAAAACAAAATAACAATGGCAGATCAGCAACTTGTTCTTGGAACTATTCTATCTGAACCCCATCAGGAAAGATGAGAAGACTAACATGACTGGTAATTACAGCTGCTTACATGTAACTATGGTTTGCAGAGCACTGTGTCTCATTTAATTTCATGGTTTCATCTGCTCTTCACAGTTATCCTATGAGTTGGTCCTCCCTATCATTTTACAGATAAGGAAACTGAGGCTAAGAAAGTTCACTTGATAGTTAGGGTCAATGGCCGAACCAAGGTCTCTTAAATCCGGCACACTTCTCACTATGCCATATTTTTCTATAGGCCTTGGTTTCTCTAACTCTAAAAAGAGGATAACAATCACTTCTTGCTACAGCATAAAAATGTTATAATTCTTATACTTCAGTGATCTGTCATTTTGATCTCTTTAACAATATTTCCTCCATAACTTGGTGGATGATATTCAGAAGTTGTTGGGACCAAAAAATCCATCATCCTGTGGCCAAAGCTCCTCTGAACAAAGCCACCAGGATCTATTAAAAGGCAAATACATGAAGGTTTTCCAGTCTGAAAGGACCTGTTAGAGCTTGCACTCCACTGGCACAGCCTTCAGAACTCAAGGTCACCTTGATGCCATGATGAAGTCATTGAGCAAGGACTTTTTTGGACACACAGGAAAACAGATTCTTATGTTTTCTGAAAAAGAACTCAGAATTCTTTTTTTAAGACATTAAATACATATGAATTTAACAGAAAATTTTTAAAATAAACTTCTATTTATATGTATTTTTTATGTCACTTCTCCTTACCCATCACACCTTGCTTAGAAAACAATCCTTTATAACTAAGAATAAAAAAAAGGGGGGGAAAGTTCAGCAAAATTAACTAACCCAGGACAAAAGTCTGACAGAAGCTGCTGAGTTCCATACATGGTCCGCCAACTGCTGCAAAGAAAGGAGGGTGATATCTTCTCATCTCTCCTTTGCGCAGCAAATTTGGTTACTACTATTTCTTCTCACTTAGTTTCAATCATCATGTTGTTCTCTCCATTTACACTGTTGTACTCATTATGTACACAATTTTCCTAGGTCTGCTGACTTCACTCTGCATGAATTTTTAAGTCTTCCCATGCTCATGTGCCACACTCATTTCTTATAACACAAAGATACTCCTTCACTGTACATTCATGTACCACAACTTGATTAGCCATTCCCCAATCAATGGGCATTGACACTGTTTCCAGTTCCTCCCTAATGTAATGGGCTATTATTGTCAATAATAACCTCTATGAGAAATTATGAGAAACATGGAAAGATGTGCATCAAGTGACAACGAAGCAAGACTCAGAACAACAACATACACAATGACAATACATGAGAATGGAAATGAAAGAACACTAAAAGAAAGTCAAACTCTGAAATGAGTAATTTTAGTTATGGAGAAACATAAGATGGAATCTACGTCCTCCTCTCAGAAGAGAGTGGAATTCATGTGAAAGAACATCCTCCTCATTCTGCCCTGGCTGCAGCGCTGAGAAACTCCATGTGACTGATTTCTCTTCCCTGTGCCCTCTCCACCCCCACTCCCATCCCATTTCAGCTCCCTGGGGTGTGCCTTCTTCCCCTACTATAACTCCTTTTTTCTTATTTATCTCCCTAGCAGTTAGCACAGTGCCCAGCACATCACAGGCACTTAATAAACATTTATCAACTACTGACTACATACAAAGTGAGATGGGGTCACACTAACAATTTGTTTTTGCTTAACTTTTTTTCTTTGCTATAAGAGTTAAATTCTGCAACGACTGGACAGGAAGGTGTTATCCAGAAATGACACCTGTGTCAAAAAGAATATATTACACAAATCCAGAAAGATCAGTGTACAATGATTGTGACAGATGATCAAAATCCCACAAACTGGTAACAAAAGTATATACCCAGGTCATACTGCCTGAAAAGTTTACACATTAAGTAAATGTGAGGCAATGTAGTAATTTCTGAATCAGTGATGTGTAGTAACACCACTAAGTCATTATCACAAAGCTCGAAACCAGGGGTGGGTAATCTATGGCCTTGAGGGATTTTATTTTATCCTTTTATTGGGAATTTGTTCTGTGAAGTTTGGGTTCAGTCAAAGGACTGCACTTGACGACCTAGAGGTCCCATGTGGCCTTGAGGCTGCAGCTTCCCCAACCCTGCTCTAAATTAACATCAAATTAGAAGATTAAAGATGAAAACATAACATTATGGAATTACAACAACTCCAGGCAGACTTTATCAAACAAAGCTACTGAGACCAAAAAAGCAGGAAACAAAGAAAAACACAACAATATTAACCAACATGATTTCTTAGAGAAGTTTAACTAACTTCCGTAATTAAAGAAATCACAACAAGGAGGCCAAAAAGCTCAGAAACCTCCTTGGCCAACATATGGAGGTTTGGGGTTCGTCCTGTCATCTTCCCTCTATAGGAATGATTCTTAATCTTGAACCTATGAATTTGTTTTTTAAAATATTTTCCTCAATATAATACAATTGGATTCTTTTGTAATCTTACATACTTTATCTTACGCATTTAAAATTTATTCCGAGGAGTGCCTGAGTTTCACCAGAATGCCAAAGGGGTCCGTGACACACCAAAAATGTTTGCTCTAAAGGACTGTTGTGAGGACCAACTGACACGAGTGTCTGTAAAATGCCTCTCGAAACTTCAAGTATTATATCAGTTTTAACTCTTATTATACTTTGCTAAGCACAAACACATGGCATCCTAGGGCAACAGGATAGAAACTCATTTCTATAACATTATGAAAGAGTATGATGGGTGAAAGATGTCAAGCAGAATTTCTTCACGAAATACTGGAAAAGTACTAGAGGAAAAAGTACACAAAAAGCTTGGAGTGAGACTCAAGTCAGAACATCCCAAGGTTCTTTAAAAATGAAAGAAAAAGTTCACAACATAACTTACATGGAAACGTGTTTTATATGATTCCACATGTAAACTTGTGTCAAATTGACTGCCTTCTCAATGGGGAGAGTGGAGAGGGAGGGAAAGAATTTGGAACTCAAAATCTGAAAAAGAATTTCAAAGTTGTTTTTGCATGTAATTAGGGAAAAAAATATTAAATTTTAATAAGTGAAAGGAAAAGGACAACTGATGAAAGTGTCAGTGTTTCCATAAAAAATCATTTAACACTAATTTTCAGTCTCCAGCGTGCCATATGAAAAAGCAGAAATGGCATCACAGAAAATAAATTCAGAGAGACTGGCAAAGCCAGAAACAGAGCCAAAATAAATCTATGCTAGGGGGGACAGGACTTCAAAAGTGCTCAAAGTGGGACTAATTTTCAGAACCTAAAAGAGAAGATACCAAATAACTGGGAAAAAATCATAGATAGCCTGATTTTCCAAAGGCAGCTTCTGCAGAGGACAGCAATCACTACCAACATTTACACCTTTCCCGTTGCTACACAATAAATATTTTCTGAGAATTATCCAATGCCATCTTGAGAAAATTCTTGATGAAAATAGGAAAAATAGGTTTTCAGAAGTCCTTTCTATAAAAGAAAATATCTTCCTTCACATAAATGACTGAAGGTTCGACAACACAAGATCCTATTCTGTTTACCTATTCTTGTTGACATAAAAAAAGCATTGCACTGGGTAGGGACAAAATACAGTTCTAAGGGTTTTCCTCCAACAAGGTGACTCCCATGTACCTTAAGACTGCTTCACAAACGAAATCATAGAGAACTTATTTTCAACAATCCTTTGACTACATCAAGCAAGACATAAACCAGGAAAGAAACTGCAGTGGTTTATGACTGTCCTCAAAGACATCCTACATAAAGTCCAAATGGAAGTGGGATTTATCGAGGTCCTCCAAGGGTTCATTTGTGGATGTCACTGTGCTGGGGCAGATGCTCTATGGTCCACCCAAACTGGTCTATCTGCCAATCCTCCCAACAACTCTCTTATGGCCTGCCTTTGGGTAGACTAGTCCCGGGGTGAGGCCCTCAAGTGCGCCCTTTGACAGACCCAACCCCTTTATGAAGTTTGGATTAAGTCAAAGGGCCGCATTCAAGGACCTAGAAGGCCTCGAGGCTGCAGGTCCCCTCCGTCTCTTAGAACACGGACATCAATGCTTACTTGAAACCCAAAGAAGCTGTCCATGTCGGGAGGGCATTTAGATCATAACGTCGGAACCACGAGGGAACCCAGAACCCCTCAAACCGATCGAGTGTCGGCGCTGACAGGGGCCTTAGAACCCTGGGTGTCCGAGTTGGGGGAGGGGCGCCTGCGACGTCAGAACCGCACATCTGTGTCACAACAGGAGTACAGGTTTGGGGTCAAGGGACCCGGGTTCAAATGCCACCTCTCCCATGCCTCCGACCTTGGGCAAGTCTCCTCCCTTCTCTGGGCCTCAGTTTCCTCATCTGTAAAATGAGGGCAAGGCCTCCGAGGTCGCCGACCTCCCTTCCAACTTCGCCTCTAAGTTCATCCTCGTGTCGCACTGGACACAGGAGCCTTCCCGGCCCCACGCGGGACCCCACGGGGGACCCCACGCTCGCCACCTGCTGCGGTCTCCAACGTCCCCAGGAGGCTGAGCGTCCAGATCTGGGACGAGTGGGGGGGAAGAGAGCGCTACAGGTCAGTGACCTCTGACCCCTACACGACGTAACTCAGGAGGGTCCCCGTGGTAACCTCTGACCCATCCTCCTCCGGGTTCCCGGATGGTGACCCTTGACCCCGAGGCTATGAGATCGGGAAGCCGAGCCGCGTACCCCGTCCAAGCCCCTGCAGGCCCCAGGGCGGGGCCTTCACCCGGCGTACGCACCAGTCAAACTTGCCCACTTGGTCCTCGTACACGGCCGCCGCCGGGGCCAGGAACGCGGCCAAGAGCCACAGCCGAGCGGCGAGTGCCGCCGCCATGATGGACGAACCGGCCGTGGCTCCGGCCCGCCGCCGGCCCGGCATGCACAGCGCTTCCGGCCCCGCAGGCTCTCCGGCGGGGAAGGCGCAGGCGCGTGCGCCTGAGCGGCGCGTGGAGGCGGGGCAGCCGAGCACGCGGCCCAGCGAGGCAGCCGGAATCAGGCGCTCGCCAGAGGCACCTTGGGCCATCCGGCTCCCAGGATCCCTCGCGGGGCCGGGGACCTCGCAGGCGCCGCCGGGACGCCGCACGTGTTGGGAGCATCATGCCCAAGTCCAAGCGCGACAAGAAGGGTGAGCCGCAGGGGCGTCTGGCCCCTCCCCCACCCGCGAGCAGCCGGGCCCTTGGCGCTAGGAGCCAGGGTCGTTGGGGAAGCTGAGGCTGGGAGGGGCAGGGCCCGACCCGCCTGAGCGCTACTTTCATTACGCCTTCACCGGTGAAAGCGGAGGTGGGGTCCGCCCGGGAGCGCCCTGACTGTGCCGGGCGCCCTGGTTCTCCTTGGGAAGAGGGTGCGACGGCTGACCCCATTTTACAGGTGGGGAAGCGGAGGCACCCGGCCCGGGGTCACCCCTCCAGGGGGTGGCTGAGGCCCGTCACGGGGCCCTCCTTGGCAGCGCTGGAAGCCTCGGTTCTGTGGACGCAGATCCCGTCCAGCTTCCTCCCAGGGCTGCCCCGATCCGCAGAAACGGTGCTTGTAAAGCGCTTTGCCAGCCCCCCGCCGCCAGCGGCTCAGGAACCCCGGGGACGGGCCGTCCTCCCTGTGGGCCCCTGGGTTTGGAGTCCACTCTGGCCTCCTCCCCTCTCCTGTAACATGAAAGGCCATCTGTGGGGACCCCCCCCATGCAGCCGGCCCCGGGGAAGCTTTGCTTCTTACAGCACCCGCTGTCCGGAGGCAGTGTGTCTTTAAATGTTCCTAGGAGCAGACCTCGTGCCCAGAAGGGGTCAGGTGGGCTAGTGGGGTCTGAGGTATTGGTCCTTTGGAGATTGAGATCCACACCCCGGGCCGAGTAAAACCCTGTGTTCTTCCCCTAAACGTTCTGTTAACCTACCCCACCCCCTGCTGTGTAAGGCCGTCCCACTGCCCCACGCTCCCCAAAACTAAGCACCTCTTCTTTCCTCTGCCCAGTTTCCTTAACGAAGACCACTAAGAAGGGCCTCGAACTCAAACAGCACCTGATAGAAGAGGTAAGAAGAGCACCGGTCATCGTTTACCACCCCTCCCCTGACAAAGAGCCCGGGGTTTTTGGAGGCTGGCCAGCCAGCTGCTTAAGCAGTGACGGAATTCCAGAGCTGGTGATGTTAAGCTCTTCTCCTGGCAGCATGGGTAGAAGTGGCAGAGACGGAAGCCAAGGCCTAAAGAACTTCCTTAGGATTAGAGTAGTAGCAAGAGAAGTAGTGAGCCCTGTTAATGGAAAGATTTTGGCAGAGGCTGGATGGCTCACTAGGAGGTGTGGGAGGCCCAACTAATAGTTAGGGAAAGGGGCAGAAAGAGCTTTCTGTAGAAGGTGGCACCTGAGTTGGACACTTGAAAGGTGCTAAGGCTTCCATGGGAAAGGAGGAAATGAATTTCAAGTGTTCTATGTAGCACAGCCTATGCAGAGTCGTAGAGGTGGGAGATGACAATGTTGTGTTGCAGGAACAAGAATCACAGGACCTGGTGAATGATTTGCTGTGAGGGAGAGAGAGAAGAATATACTGGAACTCAGGCTGTAAACCTAGGAAGCTGAAAGGCTGGTGATAGCTCTGTAGAAATAGGGATTCAGTTCTAGGTAGCAGGAGCAGTAAAAAGTCCCAGCCTTATTTTACACCTAAAACATTGACCAATTAAATTCAACGAATATTTGTTCAACGCCTGCAGTGTGTATAGCTGTGCGTGGACCCAGCTTCTCCCCTCACAGCCTGTAATCTACTAGGGGCTAAGACACAAACATGTAACTGTGCTACATTTTGTTACTGGCTCAGGGCCTTAGATAGTAAAGGAAGAAGTCATAGGGAAGCAACTGCATGGCCTAATCCCTTAAATTTCCCAACAGCTTCGAAAATGTGTGGACATGTACAAGCACCTTTTCATCTTCTCCGTGGCAAACATGAGAAACAGCAAACTGAAGGATATCAGAAGTGCCTGGAAACACAGCCGGTGAGGAAGGAGGGGGCCTGGGGTGGTGTGTCCCCACCAGGTTCTCTTCTCATCTGGCAAACGTAGCCATCATTCGGGCAGCTGCATCTTGTGTTATACTTTTCCTCCCATTGAACTGACTTTTCTTAAATGCTTATTCCATGCTGGGCACCAGCAATGCAAAGATGGGAAATGACATATTCCAAGCCCCCAAAGAGCTCACATGCTAAGTATGACAGAAGGCAGAATGTGATGGAGCATTTTAGGACAGCTATGGTAGACATTTACAAAACACTTTCCTCATAAAACTATGTTTAAAAAAAAATTTAATCCCAGTGAATTAAAGAATGCAAGGATCTGTGCCTTTATAGATAGAGGAAGTGGAGCCTAGAAATGAGGGACCTGGCTCAGGTCACACAGCTAGTTGATAGAAGAGTTTACACCTGAATCCTGGTCTCCTGGAACCCATTCTCTTTAGCATAAATGTATTAGTATTTGTAATGTCTCCCACTGCCCCCTTCCCCTCAAACAAATTTTAAAGAAATGAGTAATAAGATGAAAAAAAAAAACCTCATCATAAACGTGTATAGTCAGCAAAACATTCCCATGTTGACCACATCCAAAAATGTCCTTCTTTCTTTTTTACGTTCATCTCTTCCCTGGCAGGAGTAACATGTTTTATTCCTCAGTCTTCTGGGCTCGTGATTTATCATTGCTTTGATCAGAATTCTAAGAGTTGCAATAAATTTTATTGTATGTGTAGGTCCTTGTACTTTTTTCCTTTGGAGAATAGGCTGAGTCAGTCAATATATGCCCACTATGTGCCAGGCTCTGTGCTAAGGATGCCAAGAAGGTAGAATACAGTCCCTGCTCCCAAGAAGCCTCCAGTCTAATGGCCTAGTAACGATATGATTGGGTCAGAGCTTGTCCTTCATTCAGTAGCTCTGATCCCTGTCTTGCCAGAGTCTTTGGATCAGTTCACAGCTCTCACAGCAGTGCATGTCTACCTGTTTCCCTGCAGTCCCTCCAGCATGTGTCATCACCTCCTTTAGTCATCTTTGCCACCCTAATGGATGGGAGCTGGAACCTCAGAGTGGCTTTGATATTAGCAACAATGTGGTTGTTGATAGCTTGGAATTTTATCCCTCAGAAACTGCCTGGTCTTGTCAGTATTATACTTGAATTATACACAAGCCTTTTCAACCTTGATTTGAGCAGCAGTGGGATGGAGTGCAGAAAGTGCCAGCCCAGATTCCAGTCCTGCAGCTTACCCTAGCTTTGTGACCCTAGGCCAGTAACTTACTCTCTAAGCCTCAGTTTCCTCTTTTGTAAAAAGGGAATGGTACTGCCTGTAGCATCACCCTTTCCATGTTGTCACAAAGCTCAACCGAGGCGATATATATAAAAACCATAGATCTTAAAGTGCTTTGTAAATGCCAAGTTGTTTTTTTTTTAATTTCTACTTACTTGTGAGCTCTTGCAAACAGATTCTGTTTGGGGGTGTACCTGAAGTACGTGAACATGAGCAGCTGCTACAGAGAGAAGTTACTTAAGAAATATCTCTGAATTGAATTGAAGGCTCGATGCAATTGTAGACCTATTCCTTAGCACTCTTCAGGTCATGGAGACTGGTCTAGGGTGTCAGATGGGCACCTCAGTAAGCATGATGATTTCCAATCTGTAATGCTCCAAGGCTCATGGACCACTTTCCTCAGAGTTTTGAGGGCCCCGCCCCCCCCAGCAAATCAAGGCCTACTTTCATTTTAAATGTGGGAGTGGAGGCACCTATCTGCAGCATACAGTCAGAACCAGTGCTTCTTGGGCCTGGTTTCCTGGTGCTCGAATCTCCGATCTTCAAGGCACCCACCACCGAGCAGAATTTTACTAGAAAGTAAAAAAGCCCAGAAGAGATTCCTCCCTGATGATCCCATTTCTCTTCAGGATTTTCTTTGGCAAGAACAAGGTTATGATGGTGGCTTTGGGCCGAGGTCCTGCTGACGAGTATAAAGACAACTTGCACCAGGTGGGCCACTGTTCCCCGTCTGTGGAGGGAAATGATCCTGTTCAGGTCTTGGATGGGGCCCCCTAAGCCAGTTCCATGTGCCTCTGCTGAGAGAGCCTGTGACTTGGACAGAGGGAGCCCTGGGGGTTTCTGGAGCCAGGGGCCATGCTGCCTCGGTGTCTCTGGAGCCATGGAGGCCCTGTGACCACCTCACTCCTCTCCCTTTTCCCCATGTTGTTCACTACCTCATCCTCCACAAAGGTCCTCCATTTCCACACAGAATAAAAGTAAGACCAGGTTAGAAGGGAGCATGCCCACCCTGGTCCTGCCTTGTTTTGATGTGTTACGGGCCTTCCTTTGGTAGTGTCTCTGGCAAGACCTATAGACTCCATCCCTCTAAGAATGAAGGTTTTACATCTACAAAATAAGTACATGGGATTACAAAGGAAACTAATTCTGTTGAAACACAATGATGAGAATCTGGTTGATTTTTTTCTTAACAAGTTCACAGATGCCAGATTGGGAGCCCCAACTGTATAGGGAGTGATGTCACTGGAGATTAGGTGTAGATTAGGGTGTGTGCGTGTTCGCTCTTGGTTGCCAAAGAAGACCATGCCATCAGAGAAGTGATGACATGACTTGCACTTGACTTTGTTTTGAGTGAGGGAGGGCTGTGCAGGTCACCAGCCTCACTTCTCCTCCAAAGCTATCTGAATCCAGTGACCAGATATTCATCAGGATGACTGGAGATGACCTAGGATGAGGCAGTTGGGGTTAAGTGACTTGCCCAAGGTCGCACAGCTAGTGAGTGTCAGATGTCTGAGGTGAGATTTGAACTCAGGTCCTCCTGACTCCTGCACTGGTGCTCTATCCACTGCACCACCCAGCTGCCCCAGGGGATTAGGTATTGCTAACGTGAAGGAACTGAAGAAATGTGTACCCCATGGTAAAGAAGGCCACACCTGGGCAGGACCATGAAAAACACCTTCATGTCCTTGGTCATCCCTGACCAGCACCCATCAGACTTGACATTTCCCTTTCCTCCCCTTCCCCTTTCATCTTTCAGTTCCAGACTACTCCAATTTAATCTTTGTCTCCTCAGCCCAGTTTTTAGAGTAAATTGGTCAGCTGCGCTCTCTCCCGCTTCGATGGGAAAGCATGGCTCTGTCCAAGAGCTGATGATCTTTTTGTGTACGAAAGTAATAAAAATGCCTTGGCTAACACATGCACACGCGCACACACGCAGATGACTTGTCAGGAGGGAGATAATGGGACTTGACTCTGGTGGCTCAGTGTGCAGAACATCCCGGAGTTATTGTTGAGTAGGTATTTCCTTGTCCCCAGTAAAGTTGAAGCAGTGGCTGGAAAAGTTTCAGGGATGATGTAGAGAGGATTTCTGCGCCAAGGGGGAGGAAGTGGGTCTGCTTATCCCAGCTCCACTGGAGACTTTGTTTGTGACTTAAGACTTTTGTGGTTTCCTGAAGGTCAGCAAGAAGCTGAAGGGCGAGGTCGGTCTCTTGTTCACCAACCGAACGAAAAAAGAAGTGAATGAGTAAGTGTTTTAAGACTGGGGACGGAGCGAGAGGCAGACCCAGTGCCTGAAAGATCCAGTCTGGGAGATCTGTTCACATCTCTGGCTAGAAGGCAGTGGGCTCACAGTCAAGTCCCAGAGAACTGGGGGGAAAGGAGGGGCTTTCCAGGCCTGCCACCCTCCTTCACAGTTAGAAAATGCCTGCTGGGGGCAGGGCCAGGTGTTAGGTAGAAGACTACCACTTTCCAGTGGAACCCCCTCAGGACAGAGTTTTGTTCTCATAGAACCACGGTCAGAAAGACTGAGCTGAAAAATTGTGATGTCCCAGGGTAGTCCCAGCCCAGGCTTCTTTACCAGATACTCAAACTAAGCAGGAAGAATGGTCCTAAGTGGCACAGGGGGTCGTGCCTATCACCTCTGATCACAGGCCTCAGGAAGGGGCCATAGGCCTATTTAGATGAGAAGCCAGGAATAATTATACCAGCTAGCACTGATGTAACACACTATATGCTAAGCACTTTATGTCATTTGGTCCTCCCAACAACCCTAGGAAGTGGGTGCTGTTATTCTCATTTCATAGATGAGGAGACTGAGGCAAACAGGTGAAGTGACTTGCCTGCCACACAGCTAGGAAGGGTCTGAGACCAGATTTGAACTGAGGGCTTCCTGATTCCTGAGTCCCTCACTGTAACCACTAAGCCCCCCAGCCACCTCAGACAACAGAAACAGTAGTCAGAAGCATGGATCTCTCAGCAGGGGGGTCGGTCATTCATTCATGAAGCAGCTAGTGTGTGTAAGAGGGTCATGAGACCACAGGTCTGGGCCTATAAGGGACCTGAGCCTTTCTAGTCCAACCCTCTCATTTTATAGATGAGGAAACTGAGGTCCAGGAGGTTAGTGACTTGCCCAAGGTCACATGTATCCTATGCCTCAGAGGCAGATTTTGAACCCAGATCCAGTACTCTGTACTGTCTCAGATTCCACCTCTGACTCTACCTGTCTGACTTTGGACAAGTCATGTAGTCTCCTCCAAGGGGGGCTCTATAGAGCAGGTGTACAGGGGTAGGGCCTGGCTCAGACAAGGCCCCCATCCTTGGAGGGGGGCCATGGCCAGTGACTCCCCTCCCACTTCCTTGCGCACTAGGTGGTTCAGTAAGTATACAGAAATGGATTATGCTCGAGCTGGTAATAAAGCGACTTTCACCGTCAGCCTGGATGCGGGGCCCCTGGAGCAGTTCCCGCATTCAATGGAGCCTCAATTAAGGCAGCTTGGTCTGCCCACTGCCCTCAAGAAAGGTAAAGGACACATGGCTTGGGTGGGTATTGGAGACATGGCCTGAATCTCCTCCTCTTTTCAGACGTGGTGGGCTGTGAGTGTGGAAGCTTCACATATCCTGTCAGACGTTGTTGATGTGTGGGTGCTTTTGTCGAATGATTTTTCCCCAGTGTCATAAGGGGTGGCCTACCAGGGAAGAAGGGGATAGAGCAATATTTGGAAATGACATTAAAGCGAAAACAAGTGATATCAGAAACAGCAAAAAAAAGAAGAGATAGCTCTGTCACCCCTGAAGGAAGCTGGCATTTGCTCCGCTGCAGGCATCCCGCCTGACCCACAGGCCCAGCATCACAGAGAACAATGGAGCCAGAAAGCCTGGCAGCAGGGCAGCGCCTCTTCACAACCTTGGGGGCATCTTTGGCCCTCGGAAGGCCCGTCCTGCTCAGGAGGGATTTGACTGGTTCAGCATGGTCCCTGGGACAGAAGGAGTTTTGGAAGTTAGGGCTCTCCCTTCCCAGTAGGGACAAGCTGTTGCCCCCGGTGGGATTAGGCTCCCTGGGAGGTGGCCAGTCCATCAGTGGAGTGCTTCTAGACTAGGAGATCACTGTTGTAGAGGAGACTCCCATTCAGGCCCAAACACTGAGACACATCCTCTGAGGCCTGGTCTGGCTCTGAAGATCCCCTTCCAGCAGGGACCTTAGAGAATTTGGACACATGGGGCAGGCTGGGGGCATGATCCAGAGCCTGATTCACCAGGACCCTCTCTGCAGGTGTGGTGACCCTTATCTCAGACTACCAAGTGTGCAAAGAAGGCGATGTGCTGACCCCTGAGCAGGCCCGAGTCCTGGTGAGTCATGGGGATGGCCCAAGTGGTTCCCTCCCCCTCCACCTGCCCTCCGCCCCCATGCCCACCTCCTGTTGCTGACCCCTCTGCTTTGTCTCTGCAGAAGCTGTTTGGGTTCGAAATGGCAGAATTCAGAGTTAATATCAAGTACCTGTGGCAGGCTGAGTCCGGGAAGTTCGAGCATCTGGGAGAAGATGCAGAGGAGGACAATGATGATGACAGCATCTCCTCAAAGGAATCAGAAGACTTGGAGGATGAAGACTGATTGGGGCAAGCACGGCCCAGGAGCCCTTCTGCAGGGTGCAGGACTTGCCCTGTCCAGCCTTCCTGAGGGGCTGCCTTCCTTCTTGAAAGAAAGAGACTGTGTAGGCCTCTTGGGATGGAGAGAGGTGCAGGGCACACGTGACTATTTTTATATAGAATAAAGCATTGGGCTTTTATGTAGAATAAAGCAGCTAAGCTCTCCCTGGGGGCATAGGAAAGTTAGGCTCCAAGCTGCGAGGGCTGGGGTAGGCCTGACCTTCTGCCCACTACTCTCTGTTTTTCAGCGCAAACCCTTTGAGTCCTGGCAGCTCAAAAGGAATGGAGGTGATTGTGTTGGTGCTTCTCCCTCAGCCTTGTTCACCTACTCCTGCTCCAACTTCTTCCAGAAATCTGGGATAGAAAATGCCAAAGGGGGATTTTGGAAGCTACAGCCCCTGGTACTGCTGCAGTGAAGTGGTCAGCTGCAGGAAGGACAAAGGGGCTGGGATGACTAGGATCTTGAGAGTTAGGTTCCTTCACATGCAAGTATGTTCCAGTGTCCACAGTGCAAGATACCCTGGATTGGGCTTTGTAGAGACCGTAAGACTCGTGCTGGAAACATCAGTGCTTGGCTCTAGGCCCCAGGGAGACAGGTAGCAAGCACATCACAATACCAACTCACTTTCTGAAGGTTTGTAAAATATTTTCCTCAAGACTTCCCTCCGAGATAGTTGTGATGAGTATTAGCTCCGTTGTACAGATGAGGAAACTGAGTAAAAGGTTTGACTTGCCTGTGTTTAGACAGGGAGGATTCAAACCCAAGGCTCAATTCCAAACTCCAATGCTCATCCCACTGTGCCATGCTCCAGAAGCATAGCACGTGGTACCTGCTTGGTGCCGGTGACAACGAGGCACCGGACGACCCCTGAGGATGCGGGGGCATTCTCAACGGCCCCCAGGCTCAGGTTCCCCACCCCCCATTTCTGTTGGGGCCCCTGTGGGCAGGGTCTGCTGAAGCCACAGACCCTTTTCCGGAATGTTGATGAATGTTTAAAATTCTGGCATCAGGAAGGAAGCCCATTCTGTCGAAATACAACTATTCAAATATTTTCAGAGGTTAAGAACCCCAAGCCAGGGGTAGGTTGTCCTTTTTTTCCTTTCTTTTTCCCAGATGTAACCCCACCTTCCTTAAGAAGCTTCTCTCAGTCCCTCTTGATTATCTCCCCATTTATCCCAGCCGTGCCTTGTATGTACACTGTCATTTGCACGTTGTCTCCTTGCAAGCAAGGACTATCTTGCCTTTCTCTCCCTGTAATACCTGGCACATAGTAGGAGCTTACTAAATGTTTGCTGCTTATCTGACTTGAGCAAATGGGGCCCAAATTGGAAATGGCCTTAGCCCTCCAGCTGAGAGGACCTGAGGCCCCGTGCCTAGAAGAAAGCCTGCACACCCCTAACCAAGTGTCTAGACCCCACGCTCGGGGTTGGGAGTGTGTGAGATCCATTCAGTGAGAGCCAGCCTCCCGACCCTGGCTCTTACAGCCCTCTGGGAGATCTTGTGGAGCCTTATTTCCCTATGCAGGGGTTACAAGGGAAGTTCTCACCAAGCTGGTAGTGTGCACTCAGCCACAAGTAACTAATTGGGAGTGGAGGGGATTTCAGTCAATATTTAGTAAGCACCTTGTTCCAGGCACCACACTGAGCGCTAGGGATGAATGAAAGAGACAAAGGGCGGAAGTCGGAGCTCACGGGAGAATCAAATGAGAGGAGCTCCAGGACGGGCCTTCCTGGGCTAGGTAGAGAAGGCTGGTGCTTCTGGCTCATACAGTCTGCACTCACCTCCAGAGCTTGACTGGGGACCTAGAGTGACTCAGAACCATCCCATTGCGGGAGGAAGACTTCTGACACTTAAAAGAACGTGTGTAAAACGATTAAAAAGTTTTTCATGGTCCAGATAGCCTCAGAGGTGTCCTGTTATTGGAATGACAACTGCGGACTGCGTTCTCCCAGCACCAAGGTTTGTGAGGAGAGCTTCACACAAAACAGTTCAGTCACAACTGAAGGCCATCCTTGAAGACTGCTGTGATCTCAGGGGAGGTGATGCTGTGCAGTCACCAGCCTCGCTTTCTCCTCTGGAGATGGCCCAGGATGCAATGGGGGACCTCGGCCTTCTCAGTTTGACTGAGGCAGCGCTCATTCAGTGATTAAGTCTGGGTAACAGAGTACTGGATCTAGATTCAAACTCTGCTTCTAAGGCATAGGATACATGTGATCTTGGGCAAGTCGCTAACCTCCTGGACCTCAGTTTCCTCATTTGTACAATGGGAGGGTTGGACTAGAAAAGGCTCAGGTCCCTTATAGGCCCAGATCTGTGGTCTCATGACCTAACACACGCTAGCTGCTTCATGAATAAATAACTGACCCCATGCTGAGCGATCCACACCTCTGACTTGCTGCTGTTTCTGTTTTCTGAGGTAGCTGCGGGGCTTAGTGGTTACAGTGAGGGACTCGAGTCAAGAATCCCTCACACACTTCCTAGCTGTGTGACAGGCAAGTCACTTCACCTGTTTGCCTCAGTCTCCTCATCTATGAAATGAGAATAACAGCACCCACTTCCTAGGGTTATTGGGAGGACCAAATGACAGTGCTTAGCACATAATGTTACATCAGTGTTAGCTGCTGGTGTAATTATTCCTGGTTTCTCATCTAAATAGGCCTATGGCCCCTTCCTGAGGCCTGCGATCAGAGATGATGGGCACCACCTCCTGTGCTACTTAGGACTATTCTTCCCACTTAGTTTGGGTATCTAGTTAAGGCAATAGTGACTTTCCCAGGCCTGAATTGTTAGTGGCTGAAGCTTATTTTGAACTCTGCTCTTCCCAACTGGGTTCATCTTCCGCAGGCACACCTTACTAGCCCACAGGGTTCCACAACTATGTTTTTCAGATGAACAAAGGAGAGCTTCCTAGCATTTCTGTGATCACATGGTGGATTTAAGAGCCAGAATTTGAACCCAGATCTCAGGCACTTTCCACTCCATTGGAACGACCCATGTTTGCTACAATATGATTTTATCACATGTTGCCATTGCCCCCACTCCTATAAAACTCCTTTTCCCCTCATTTAGGGAGAACACTCCCAAGCTCCTAATTTTGAAAAGAAGTAGTACCTGCCCTCCCTGTCAAAGAGGAGGTGGTGATACATGGTAGGCAGCAGTGAGTGCTTGGCCCGAAGAATGGATGTGTGGGAAAGAGAACCAGGGAAGTCATTGGAGCTGCTTAGCCAGGAAAAGACTTCAGGGAAGCCAGGCAGGGTGACTCAGCATGGGCTGGGGCAGGCAGGGATGGAGAGTAGCCTTGTTCTGCTTGGGCTCAGGACAGACCAGCGGGGCAGATTTAGGGTCAGGAGCTGGTAAAACTCATTTTAACTGTCATGTAGCCAAAGCAGACTGGTTACAGCATACTGCACAGAGAAACCTTGTTTAGACACAGGCGGGGTTATCTGACCCAAGCTCCCCCACCCTACTTGGAGGCTTCCATTCCTTGTCCAGCACCTGCCAGCGGTCCGCTCTTCAGGAGACCTACCTACCGCTGACCTGCCTCAGTGGTCCCTGCCCACCAAGGACCCAACCCCAAGAATTCATAATTCTCTCCAGGTCACTGTTGTGCAACACTGACTTTTATTCCAACAGGACAGGACAGAACTGGTCTTATCCTCACCCTTCTCAACAGTAAGAGCAACAGGGCAGAAGGCCAGAGGTCTCCCCTCCAGGATGGAGGCTAGAAAACCAAGGATTCAGAGAGAGGGGCAATTTGAAAGATGGAGCTCAGGCTGCAGCAGGTTAAGGCAAAGGCTGGCCGATGGGGCTGAGAGCATGGGGACAGTGAGGGTCAATGAGAGGGCCTCTCTCCCCGCCCAGGGCTGGAGCTAGCGGAAGTAGTTGGGACACTCATGGGCAACGAGGTTCCAGGCCTCATCAAAGGCCTTCACCACCCCAGGCTCCAATGGGCCTTCCTCTGATGCTGCCAGGTTCTGTTGCAGCTGCTGCAGGCTGGACATGCCCAGGATAACGGCATCTCCACAGGCACCCTGTCAGAAGAGGAGGGAGAGAACCAGCTATGTGTGTGGGTCATATGAAAGGGGTGGGGGATGAGATAGAGGGGTAAATGTTTAACAACCAGGTGTGTAGGGGGGTGTTTGCTGGTGAGTGTTTAAAAACCAGCTCTCAGCAGGCAGTGTAATGGTGAATGTTTAACAACCAAGTCTCAGGGAAGCGGGGAATATTCAGGGTTATGCTGGTAAATGTTTAACAACTAGCTCCCTGGGGGAGGACACATGCTTAACAATAAGCTTTTAAATATAATCTGTTTTATTAACATTTTCTCTGTATACAATCAAGCCTGCTGAGGTGGGGCCCAGGATTAGAGAAGCAGAAGATAAACCACAGCATTTGCTGACTTCTGAGTTACATCTCAGAACATCTGTTCACACTCAAAAATAATTTTTTTTTATCATTTTAATGTGCACTTCTTTAATCAAGAGTAACTTAGGGCATTTTTTCATATGGTTGTAGATAGCTTTGATGACTTTGTCTGAAAATTGCCAGTCATGACCCTTGACTATTTGTTAAGTGAGGAGTGGTTTATTTGTATCAATCTGACTCAGTTCTCTCTGTATTTGTAAAAGGAGACCTTTGTGTCAGAGTTGCTGGACAAATTTCTTCAGTTATGACTACTAACAGCCACACTCAAAATTTAGCAATGGTGGTATGAGCTGGCTCCACAAGGACAGCAGACGTCTCTTACTTCTTTCTCAGGTGCCCCATTAGATGAGAGTATGAGACCTGGAGTCAGGGAGACCTGAGTTCCAATCCTTCCTCAGACACTTATTAGCTAGGGGACCCTGAACAAGTCATTTAATCCCTGTCTGCCTCAATTCCCTCCCCTGTAAAATGGGGATGGTGGTAATGCCTACCTCACTAAGCTGTTGAGGACCAAAGGAGGTAATATGTTGCCCAGTTGTGTCTGACTACATGACCCCATCTGGGGTTTTCTTGTCAAAGATACTGGAGTGATTCCTTCTCCAGCTCATTTTACAGATGAGAAAACTGAGGCAAACAGTCACACAGGGAGAAAGCGTCTGAGGCCAGATCTGAACTCAGGAAGATGAGTCTCCCGGACTCCTGGTCCAATAATCTATACCACCTCAATCTCCCCAAAAAAGGTACTAGAGTGGTTTGCCATTTCCTTCTCCAATGTATTACAGCAAACAGAGTTCCAGTGACTTGGCCAGGGTCACACCACTAGTAACTGTCTAAGGCCGGACTTGAACTCAAGTCTAGGCCCAGAGCTCTGTCCACTGTGCTACCTAGCTTCCTAAATTCCACTTATTTGTATCTCCATCATCTCTTCAGCATCATCAGCAGGCGCCCACTGGTGCTCCAGGGCTGCTAATATAGGCCAGAGTTTAAGAAGCCTTCCAACTGCAGGTCACCCCCTGGTGAGTACAAGTAGGCTAGGGGATATGTCCAACGAAGGCTCCTAGCTTTCAAAGGCTGTCCTTCCCCTTCCTCATCATGAGGCACTCTATACATCCAACCAAAGTGAAGGAAGGATTATTCCCCACCCCAGCTTTGCACAGGCAGGCCAGGCCCTGCTTATCTCCAAGAGCCCTGGAAGGAGACCATTACCCCATTTTTCAGAGGAGATAACTCAGGCCCACTGAGGTTATGCAATTTGCCCATGGCCATACAGTAACGGCACAAGGCTGGATTCTAACTCAGGTCTGCCTGACGTGGAAGCTAGCAAGGTGTTCATTTTGTCTGACAAGAAGGGGACAGAATGTGCTACTGCAATAAGGAACAACGAAGACAGATAGAAAGATGCCACTGGAGGGATCCAGAGCCCGAGAAGTCAGAGAAATGCCCTGACCCCAGTCGCCACTCAACTCAGGGTACACAGGACCAACAGCGGTGCCACCCTGACTGGGAGTGCCTTCAGGTCAGGGGCCGTCTTCTGACTTTCTCTGTGTCCCCAGCACTTAGCACATGCCTGGCACAAACCCTTAATGACTGATGCATGGTGCCAGCTTTGGCACCTGACCTTCAGGGCCCCATGTATACAGGAAGCACTCTGTCACTCAGTATATACTTGTGTTTGTTTTGTTATCGATCTCTTGGGTTGGTTTGCCTAAAAGTTTTCAGGAAAAATCCTTTTCCTATAATTCATTTGTGGTTTGTTTGTTAGTTCTTGATATTTATCAGTGAGATGAAAGCCAAAAGGCTCAAGACTCATGGGAAGGGATGGGTTCCTAAGGCGCCCAGGGCATTACCTGGAGCTGGGAGTGATGGTACATCCATCTGAGGGCTGCTGAGGTCATGCTGGGAGCACTGGCTCCATAAGATGCCACCAGGGCTTTCTCTACAAGAGCAATGGCTTGAAAGTGATGTTCCTTCCAGAAGCTGTGTTGAATGGGCAGAGAGAGAAGTTTAGTGGTCAGAGCCTCAAGGCTGGCCTTAGCAAGGCCTCTGTGTGTGGGCTCACCTTGGCAGAAAACTCAGGCTCCCAATCACAGAAGCCTTGACAGAGGTAGTTAGCCCAGGCAAAGTTACAGTCCTGGCTCCACCCACCAGCTGCTACTTGCTGGGTGACCACAGGTGCTGTCCACTGCAAACCTCCGAGTGGGGCTGCACTTCCCCAGTGAGGATCCCAAAGTGACCTTTGGTTATGCTCAGGATACCACCCAATGAACAATTCATAAGCGCAGGATGCAGGCCTTGGGCATAAGATTTCTAAGACCTTCATTCCTCTGGGGTTACTTGTCCCCAGAATCACACATCTCATCCCATGTGACACCCCCAGAGGGCCCATTTTAGGGCTGGTAGCCCCATTCTGGAAAGGACATTGAAAGTCCAGAGGCAGGTGAGGCCCCTCCATGGCAGACATTCAAGCAAGGGTTAAGGGAAGTGGGGCTGCTTGGTCTATACTTGGAGGCAGGTGGGAAGGCAGAAGAGTACCAGACATACATGTGATATAAATGTGAGGGGCTGTCCTGTGGACAGGTCCAAACAGGTCCATTTTGTATGAGTGTCAAGAACCCTTCCTCACAGTGAGAGGAGCCCAAAGGGGGAAGGGGTTCCCTGGCTTCTGAGGTGGGTCTGTAGTCTGCAAGTGGAGGCTGGAGGTCCACCCATCAGGGATATATCAAGGGGACTCTTGTTTGGGTCTGGATTGGACCAGATGTCCTCTTTTAATTATATCCTACTTATCCTATACATAGCTTGCTTTGCATGTGTTCATTTGCATGGTATTTCCCCCACTAGACTGCAAGGTCCTGAGAGCAGGGACTGCCTTCTGCATTTCTTTGTATTTCATGCGGTACCTGGCACTTAATGAATGTTCACTGAATTGACCTGAAGATCCCTTTAGGCTCTAAGATGTGGGATGGTTTCCCAGGGGCTCACACCCATTTCTACAGATGGGAACGTCTGGAGGTCTCCTGCAAACACCAATCCCCCTCTGACCTGCTTCCCCCAGTAGGGGGCAGAACTCACCGATTCCTGTAGACCTCAGCCCAGCTGTTCCCAAAGAACCGGCCCTCAGGCTGTTTTTTGTCCTTGTCTTCATACTTATACTTGCCAGTCAGGAGGCCGCCTGAGGAGAGACAGGACAGTCAGATCTCAAGGGTTCCCCTGAGGGCTGAGAGCTGAACCCAAAGTCAGGGCTCTGAAGGCTTGGCCCCAAGCACGCCCCTTGTCCACTCCCACCAGCACCCCTGGATGCCGGCTGCATTCCATGCCCATGCTAGACCCACAAGATGACCAAACTCAGATTCCTGGAGCGCTCCGAAGGTTTAAAAAGGGCTGCCACAAACCTCCTGGAGATAGTACAAAGGATTTTCTCTGTTTGGCCACAGAGGTTGCAGTTTGCCCATGGAGGAACAGCTAGCAAGTATCAAAGATAGATCTCTTGACCTCATCCTATCAGCCTGTCCCAGACACACTGAGGTCTCCTCCCTTTCCCTCATACCAGCCAAAGGGTTGTAGGCATAGAACCGCAGTCCATAGTGACGCAGACAGGGCAACAGCTCCGTCTCCACTTGCCTGGTGGTGGCGTTATACATGCCCTGTGAGGAGGGAGGACAGCACAGATGGGGAGATTTGGGGAAGGGACAACCCCCCCAAACTAGCCCACGTCAAGAGTGGTCAGAAGCTAGGCACACTGGCTGGAGGTCCAGTGCAACTCATTCACTTTACACATGAGCAAACTGAGACCCAGAAAAGTCTATTAGGTGGGAAGGGGCAAAGTCAGGATTTGAACCATGGCCTTCTGTCTCCAAAGTCAGCGTCCTTTCTATCAGAAAGCACTGGGAGTCAAAGTCCCAGCCCTGTGACATGGGATCAGTCCCTCCCTCCTCTGGTCCTGGGTTTCCTATCCTATAAAATAAGGGGCTGGTTAGATGGTGTCCCAAGTTCCTGTTGGGCCTGATCCTCTATGACCTCGATGACAGAAAAGCTCCCTGCCAGGGGTGCCAGCTGAACCCAGTGGCCAAGAAGGGTTCCCAAGAGACCCAGCAACATTCTGGGTTCAGACAAGGGCTCACCTGGTACACAGTGGGGATGACCCAGCCATTTTTCTTGCAGAGAGTGCAGACTTCAGCTACTTCCCAGGAGGCATAGTTAGAGAGGCCCAGCTCTACAAACTTACCCTGCCAGGAAGAAAGAAAGAAAGAGAAAGAGGGAAGAAAGGAGGAAAGAGGGGGAAGGGGAAGAAAGGTAGGGAGAAAAAGGGAGAAGAGAGAGTGAGAGAGAGAGAAAGAACCATCAGGTCAGAGCTAGGCCCAGGCTCTAAGGAATCATCCTATTTTTACCTGTACTTGCCTCCCCTATTAGAAGGTAATTAGAACATCTCTGTGAGTAGGGACTATTTCATTCATCTCCAGCTCTAGCACAGTGCCTGGCACATAGTAGGTGGTTAATAAATAACCTTGAATGATTGATGCTGTAAGGTCTAACTCTGATATCCTGTGTTCTAAGGTCCCCCCAGCTCTGACATCTTCACCTCTCACCTCCTGATGCAGCTCATTGCAAGCCTGAAGTGTCTCCTCCACAGGAGTGTTGTGGTCTGGTGCATGCAGGTAGAAGAGATCCACCCGGGTGCACTGCAGTCGTTGCAGGGAGGTCTCCAGCTGGGAACGGACACTCTCAGGCCTCAAAGACTTCCCATCCCAGGGATTGGCTTTAGTGGCAATTTTCACTTAGAAACAAAAAGAGTGGTAGGAGATGGCTGAGATTCAGTTCAATGTAATTCAACAAATGGAGTCAATTCTCTGCTCAGTCCTTGATCCAAACAGGCCACATCTCTACCCTTCCCAGCTGACCACCTGCCTTTCACAGGTCACAGGCTACTCTTTCCTTTTTTCATTTTAATTAATTCATTTTTAGTTTTCAACATTCAATTCCATATGATTTTGAGTCCTAAATTTTCTCCCCCTCCCTAAGAGAGTATGCAATCTGATATAGGCTCTACATATACATTCATATTAAACATATTTTCATATTGTTGTGTGTTTGTCCTATGTTCTCAAAGAGATGATGACATAACTTGCAGTTGATTTCAATTTGAGAGAGGGCTACACAAGGCCACCAGCCTCACTTTCTCCTGCAGAGCATCTTGGTCCAGTGACCAGATATTCATCAGGATGACTGAAGACAGCCCAGGATGCAATGGGAGATCCTGGACCTTTTAGGCTAAGGTCTTTTCAGGTTCTCAGGGATGGCCCCTTCAATTAAAAAAAAAAATCAAACTGGGAGGTAGGGGAGGGAAGACCCTCAGGGTTGCTGGCCAAAAGAGAAACAGTCACTATTTAGTATTTACATTCACTCTGTGCAAGGAGGACAGGGAGCAATATATTGTCCAATCTATGAGCTCCAGGGTAAACTGGGCTTAAGGGTTGGTCTTTGAGAAAGAAATCTAGCCAGTAAACCCAAAAGAGGCAGCCTTTGGCCATTGAAATGTGCCTTCCCCTGGGCAGAGAACCCTAGGAGAGGAGAGTTCTTTGCCGTCACAAAAAGCTGCTCTAAATATTTTCGTACATGTGGGTTCTTTTCCCATTTTTATGATCTCTTTGAGACACAGACCTGCTAGTAGTACTACAGGGTCAAAGGGCATGCACAGTTCTACAGCCCCCTGGCACAGTTCCAAATTGCCAGACCAGTCCACAATTCCATCAACAATGCACTAGTGTTCCAATTTTCCTATATCTTCTCCAACATCTATCACCTTCCTGTTCTGTTAGCCAATCTGACAGGTGTGATGTGTTACCTCAGAATTGTTTTGATTTGCATCTCTCCAATCAACAGTGACCAAGAGCATCCCTACATACAATTATAGATAGCTTTAATTTCTCCATCTGAAAACTATGGCAGGCTGCTCTTTTCAAAAACGAAACAATGTCTGAGCTGAACAGGACTCTGAGAGCATCTAGTCTGACCCTCTCATTACAAAGGAGAAAACTGAGACCTAGGGAAAGGAAGAGGTTTGTGCAGGTCACATAGGGTCAGTCAGGACTCAAACTCAGGTTTCATGACAAGCATAGTGGGGCAGGGCAAGAATGTTGGCCTTGGAGACATAGGCCTTGATTTCCAATCCTGGCTCAGCCATTTCCTATGTCATGTTACCTTGGGCAAGTCACTTAACTCCTACGGACCTCAGTTTCCTCATCTGTAAAACGAAAAGGTTCAATTAGATGTCTTGTTAATGCCCTTCAAACTATAAACTGGTCACCCTAGGATCCTGTAACTTTCTAAATCCTGGATTCTTTCCATACCACTGCTAGGTTATGCTCACATTTAATTATTATATCCATTTTCTAGATGAAGAAACTGAGCCCTCCAAGAGGTGACATGGCATCATATAGGGAGCTTAGCCCACATCTTCTGACTCTTAAGTCCAAGGCCCTTATCACTGTATTGTGAGACTGTAATCTCACATAACCTTCCCACCCCCTGCTCCTACAAGAGAATGGAACAGTCAAGTGTAAGACATTGTTCCTTTTATAAATGGCCACTTAGCCAAATGCGGAGGAAAAATGAAATATGTATAAGGAATTCTAGCAAATCAACTTATAAGAAACACTGGTCACCAGATTAAAAAATGTTTGAGACAGACTATTCAGAAGACCACCAATCAATGAAACTATTTTCAGAATTTGGAAAGATTCAACTGAAAAACTATGAGTCAAATAACTGTTTAGAGAACATAGGACAATTGTATTCATACCTAACAGAAAAGTGGGTATTTTGAGTTTCACATTAAAAGTTAAAGATGGGTCACAGCCTGTGAGTAGGCCCTGAAGGTCAGGAGACAACCAGAAAATGATAGATACAAGCAGGAGAGGAAGCTGACAGCAGGAGGGGTGGGGACATAAGACTTAAAAAAGGCAGACTATGTTAGAGTGCAAATGCTCACAAGGGCTGAGCTGAGAAATGGGCTTTGCATGGATTTTGTTGATTAGAAAGCAGGCATTGTGTCACTGGGAGCTGACTGGCCAGAGAAAGGCAGTGTTGCCCCCTAGCAACATCTACTACCCGAGGTAGGAACTTGACAGAGGCTAACCTGGGTTGCCTTTTACTGCCCTCTATTGTCTGAAAGGGAGAAACTGAAGGGGAAAGACAAGTTTTGTGTCTGCTTTGTAGTTACTTATGAGAAATGGAGAAGAAGCATGATTTTGCCTTAAGGCTGAGAGAAAAAAAAGGGAATACCCTGCTAGATGGAGAACTGGCTAGGAAAGGTTATGTAGCCTTATTGCTTTCTATAGCTTGGAAGGGAAAAACTTCTCAAAGCCTCAGAGAAAATCTAAGGAGCTTGACATTTCTCTGCTAACTACTAAGCCGACTACAGTCACTGAAATAAATAGCTTAACATTTTCTCAGCACCCTACCAAGAGTGGCCGTATCTTAAAAATCAATAAGCATTTACTAAGTGCCTACTATGTGCCAGGCATTGTATAAAGGCACAGGTACAAAAATGGGCAACAGATGGTTCCTGCCCTCAAGGAGCTCACAATCTAATGGGGGAGAGAACATTCTAGGCATAGGGGATAGCCAGAAAAAAATGCCTTGAGTTGAGAGATGGAGAATCTAAAAAAGCTTGATACTACTTCAGCAGCCTGAGAGGAAAAGGGAAGCAACTTGGCCTAGGAGAAGAGCTGAGAGAACCAGAAGGCCATCAGATAGCAGAGAAGTGGTTCTTTATGGTGCTGACTATTCTCTGAAAGAGATGAAGGACATCAAGGTCTGCTGTCCAGGGTCCTGACATACTTCTAACTTTATGAAGAGAAACCCATGTGGCTCCTTGCTAGGTTCCACAGTATACCCATACTCCCAGACAAATAGTGAGTGCTGTGGGGGGAGAGTATAACTCAAGTTTGTGCATAGATGGTTATATTTCGATTATCTGTGTTTCTGTGTTCTGAGTAAACATAATTATTTGATAAATGTTTGCATAATTACTGTAATTTCTTAATAACTTAATGTTATAAGTGAGTAAAGGTTAAAATTATCCCCACTTCTGCCTTCTGAGTATTTATTCCTGACCTTGCTTTCTAATGAGTAAATGTTATCACTGTTGTTTTTGCCTTATCATTTAGCTAATGTTGCATGTTTAATGCTAGGGCTTCCCTCTGTGGATCACCTTCTATAGGCCTGTGTTTCTCTTGTGTGTACATAATTTTTGCATGTTGTCTCCCCCTTGGACTATAAGCCCCCTGAGGGCAGGGGTCATCTTTTGTATTTTTTGGGATTTTTTTTGGTATCCCCAGTGCTTAGCGAAGTGTTTGGCACATAGCTGTCAATTAATAAATGCTGGCTAACAAGATTCAATGGTGAGATTCTGACTGATATTTGTATAAATGGGGAGCCCATCAGTGGATCATGAACTAAACTGGCAAGCAGTAGGTATATTCCCAGCTCATACCCCCTAGGTTTATGAGAGAATGAATGGTAACCAGGTGTCCACCCCCTTCCTCCCCTGGGAGCACCACTCCAACCTGTCAAAGTGAGTCTAGGTTGGGGGAAAGCAAGCAAACCCCAATTAAAGAAAAAAGTCCAAAGAGAACTTGGATGGACATCACATCCTAGAGAATACAAGCCTCACACGAGCCAGGGTCATTTTTCAGAGCAATACAAAGCAGAACACAAGCCAGTAAAAATGAACCTGAATACAACATGTCCAATTCAGTAAGGCTAGCTGCTTCTCTGGTTCGAATTCCAACTATATTATCAGCTATACGAACTTTGGCAAGTCACTTCACTGGATCTATTTCTTTATTCATAAAAGGAAGGAGTTGGAGGATTAGATGAGATAACATGCTCCAATTAAATGGGGAGTTGGAGGGGAATGGAAAATAGAAGGAGGGAACAAGTTAAGAATCAAGGTTAGCCCTGATCTAAGAATTCTAAATGGGAATGAGGTTTAATTTTTATCATGTGCATTTCACACCTGACTGCACTCACTGCTTAGGAGAGAAGAATTTATTCATTTCCTTTACTGAGTATCACCCTCTTCCCCCTCTCTCTTCTACCCCAAACCAGGAATTCCACTGCCTCTACTAGTGAACTTTGCTCCTGCATACAATCTGGGGAATAATGTGACCAGTTGGGCTCGAGGGAAGGAGGGATGGGTTGAAAGGGTAATGAAAGAAGATAAAAAAGAAACTTTGATCACAGGTTTAGAGTTGGTAGGGACTATTAAGAGAACATTTGGTCCAAAACTACTAACTTAAAGATAAATAAACTAGAACCCTGGACTGGGAGTCAGAAAGATCTAGGTCCAAACCCTATCTAGGACATTCAGTAGTGGCATGATTCTGAGGTCATTTAATCCCCTGGACTTCAATGTCTTATCTGTAAAATGAGGGGGCTGGCCCAGATGACTACTAAGGTCCATGGAATCTCTCAATCAATGGTCCTATCTATGCCCAGACAGGTGAACTGATAGAGAAAGTGGCAGAAATGGTATTTAAACCTACATTACCCAAATCCAAAACCAGCACTTATTCTACTCTTAGAGGAAGCCAAATGGCAAAGTGGATAGCTAGAAGGCTGGACTTGGATTTGGGAAAACCCAAGTTCAAATTCTGACGCTCTACTGTGATACCTGGGACAAAAGTCACTTTACTCACCCAGTTTCTTCCTCTGAAAATAAGGATGATTACGGCTCCTACCTCCAAAATACAACACATGGATAGCATTGCAAAGCTTAAAGCACTATAGAAATGTTAGTTATTATTAATTCAAGAGGAAAAACTCAGTGACAGAAGGGAAAATGTGATAGAATGAACCCTGCACTGCAAGTGAAGAGACCTAGGTTCCTGTCCCATCTATATGTGTGACCTCAGACAAGACTGTTTAACTCACTAAGCCTGAGTTTTCTTCTCTTCGTAATACAGGGGCTGGTAAAATCATCTCTAGGGTCCTTCACAGCCCTTAACATTCTCTGACAGTTTATTTTATGAGAACTCTCTCAGCCTGGTGGCAGTCTGGGTTCTAAGGTTTCTTCTAGCTCCAACATTTTAAAAAACTAAGAAGGCAGCAGCTCAGGGGAGCTACTTACTGGAGGGACAGTGTGAAGGGGATGATGTGGATCCTCTGCTGAAAGGTCGGGCCCTCCAGGACAGACACTCACACCCTATCCAGGGCAGGGAAGACCTACCCTGAGTCTTTCCCCCTCCCACGGCGGAGGCCCTGAGCAATCACAAGTCTAGGACAGACTACTAGGAAGACTACTACACCCATCTCAGTGTAAAGTCATAAGTGGACAAACTTGTTCAAATTCCAGAACCAAGCATGCATGTAACGGAACAAGGAGCGCTTGAGTCAAGGCCTTGGTCTCCATCCAGCTCCCCCATCCCACCCCTGCCTCCCATATATATATGCACCCAGGAACCTCAACTCATGGAGGAAGGGGAGTAATGAGAACAGGCTTTGGAGCAAGGGGTGCTTATTAAATTAACTGATGCATGACCACTACTGGGATCCAATCAATGCCTGGGCCAGTCTCTTCAGGTTCTTAAAGATAGGAGCAGGGAACTTTCTTAGAGTACAAGGTGTTCGGCACAGCACCTGGAGGGTTGCTGACAGTCTCGAGGTCAGAGGTTTCACTAGGAGAGCAGAGGAGGGAGGTGAGAAGGAGGGGGCAGGGCTGTCGGGTTCAAGGACAGGGCTACACAGGCTGGAAACAGAATTTGCCAGATCAAGAGCCCAAGGATTCATGCCCTAAATGGCCACATTTAGAGGTCGGAGCTCATTGGCCGCCAACGGTGGAAGAGACTGCAGAGATCTGGGATCCACGCCTCAGATGAAGCGTTCCATGCCCTAAATTAAAACATTTACGGTCGGAGTTCATTGGCATGGACAGGGCTGCAGAGATCGAGGACCCCGAGCGGAGGTCAAGGGCGTCGGGGCCATGCCCGAGGGGGTGGGCAGGTGGCCCGGCCGGCCGGGGGTTCGGGGGGCTGGGGCCCGGGGGGCTGGACCCTGGGGGCTGGGGGCCCGCCCGCTCACCTGCGCTGCCGCCGTCCCCCAGCCCCAGGCCCAGGCCGCCCACGATCTTCTCGGACTGGCCGTCGCTGTACATGAAGGCCGTGTCCAGCTCGCGGTGGCCGCGCTCCAGGAAGGCGTGCACGGCGGCGGCGCTGGCGGACCCGTCCATGCGCCGCCCCATCTCCATGGTGCCCAGCACGGAGGCTGGCAGGGCCCGGGCCGCCGAGGCGGCGGCGGCGGCGCGGGACATCGCGGCGGCGGCGGGGGGGGCACCGGGGCCGCGGGCACCGGCGGTTCGGAGGGCAGACCCGCAGCTGGCGGCGGCGCGGGGCAAGGCCCGAGACGCGTGGCGCAGCATCAGCGGGGGGAGGGGGGATGACGCCACGGCCTGCGGGCCGAAGCCCCTCCCCTTCGGTGACGTCACCAGGGAGGCGGGGCGAGAGCGGAGAGGGCGGCTCCCAGGGACCCGCGGCCAGCGGGAGGAGGTGTGGTTCCCGCATGCTCCCGGGCGGGGCCGGGCTGCTGTCTGGACTGTGTGGTCCTGCAGGAGGCTCGGGGCCCCTGTAACCGCCCCGCTCCCAGGCCAGACCCTTCTCCGGTATCCCGGCTCTCCTTTTTCAGATGAGGAAACTGAGGCTCAGGAACAGCAAGGGATGTGTCCGGGGCCGTCCTGAGCTAGGGCTTGTTTATCCCGGTCCCAGCCTGGGCACGGAGGGGCAGGGAAGGGCTGAAGCTTCCAGGCTCGGTTGTCATCCCCCTGGAAGGGATCCAGTAATCTGGCAGAGCGGGGAGAGCAGCCCTGGGGACCCAGGAGTCCTGAGCCTCATGTCCGGTCACCCCCAATTCCACCCCTCCCTTCCATCAGCCAAGTCAGTGTATTAATGAGTGCCTATAACACTCGGTGGAAGGAAGGATGCGATGGGAAATGCAGCAGATACCTCGTATCACTCAAAATCCGGAAAACACCATGAAATCTTTTTTAGGTTATTGGGAACTTGACAAACATCAACAAACATGATCATATCTACATAAAAAGAACAGAAAAGGAGGAGTCCATAGGAAACCACAAATTTCAATTATGTAAGGCTTATTTTTTTTTTTTACTGTAGAAGAAATTTAGCAGGGTAATTCCAATCCTGTTCTGTTTAATCTGTATCTCTATTTCCTTCTGCTTTCTTCTCTGCCTACTGCAAATGTTCCGTTATTTAGGGAAACCCCTCTTACGCCCTTCCTCACTCATAACTTTTACCCCCCCATAAAAAACCAAACAACATTGTCTCCCCATCTCACCCCCAACAATAAATATAAGAAAGGGGAAAAAAGCTGCATGCATTGGCCTTGTCAGAAAATGTGTTCCTCCTACACCTCTGAAGTCTATCACTTCTCTCTCAGAAGGTGGAAACCATTCTCTATTAGGGACTGGTTATTGAATTAGTCAGAGTTCTTAAGTCCTTCAAAGTTGTTTCCCTTTACAACCTTGTCATTGTATAAATTTTTCCTGATTCAACTTGCTTCAGTTTGCATCAGTTCATAGAAGTGTTTCCACATTTCTCTGAATCTAACACTTTTGTTTTTCCTTAGGGCACAATAATATTCCACTACATCAATATATGATATAATATTCAGCCATTCCCTACTTGAGGGTCATTCCTTTTATTACAACAAAACATTCCTTTGTAAACATTTTTCTACCTATGGGTCTTTTCCTTTGGTCTTTGATCATTTTGGGGTGAAGGGTATTCACAGTTAAGTTACTTTTTCCAAACTGCTTTCCAGAATAGTCAAAACAATTCCTAGCTCCAATAATAATATGCTAGTGTGCCTGTCTTCCCATACAAAGCCCCTCCAACAGTTGTCTTTTTTTTTTCTCCCAATCTGATGGGTGTGAGGTGAAAATTTCAGGGTTAACTTAGTATGCATTTCTCTTACTATTGGAGATTTGGAGTATTTTTTTGCATGGTATTTGATAGCTTGTATTTGTTTTTCAATCTGTCTATTTATATCATTTGACCATGTTCTGCCAGGAAATCTAGGTGGCAAAGTAAATAGAATGCTAGTCCTGGAATCAGAAAGATTCATCTTCCTGAATTCATATGTGGTCTCAAATACTTACTATCTGTGTGACTCTGGGCAAGTCCCTTAACCCTGTTTACCTCAATTTCCTTATCTAAAAAATGAGCTGGAGAACTCCAGTATATCTACCAAGAAAACCCCAAATAGGATCATGAAGAGTTGGACACGATGGAACACCAGTAGATGGTTCTTGTTCTTATAGATTTGAATGATAACTAAAGTGGCTAGCATTTATAGAGCACTTTAATATTTGCAAAGCAATCTACCAACTAATCAAAGTATCAAGCACTTGTTTTGTGCTGGGCACTACATGCCTGATTGCATCAAGCCATGATGCTTAGCTACCTGCCTTAATTCTACATACATCTTGGGCATCACACCTTAATCACAGAAGTTTGCAACAAAGATTTCCTTCAATTAACTCTTTTTGATTTTTGATGTATTTTTATTTATTTTGTTAAACATTTTCTAATTACATTTTAAATGCTTTTTAACTTTTCAGTCACAAATTCTCTCCCTCCCTCCATCCTCTCTTGTACCTGTTGAAAAGGCAAGAAATACAATATCCATTATTCATATAAAGCCATGTAAGGCATATTTTGGCTTTAGACATGTTGTAAGGAAAAAAAGCAAGGAAAATAAAATGAAAACATATATGTTTCAATCTGTACTCAGAGTCCAGTTGTCTCTCTGGAAATGGATAGTATTTTTTCTTTATAATTCTTAGATCATTGTATTGATCAGAGTAGCTAAGTCTTTCAGAGTGGATCATTGTATTAATAGGGCAGCTAGTTGGTGCAGTGGATAGAGCACCAGTGCAGGAGTCAGGAGGACTGAATTAAAATCTCACCTCAGACACTTGACACTAGCTGTGTGACCTTGGGCAAGTCACTTAACCCCAATTGCCTCATCCTGGGTCATATCCAGTCATCCTGATGAATATCTGGTCACCGGATTCAGATGGCTCTGGAGGAGAAGTGAGACTGATGACCTATACAGCCCTCTCTCACTCAAAACCAAATCAAGTGCAAGTCATGTCATTATTTCTCTAATGGCAACGAAGGATGAATACACACATTGTGTTAATATTGCTGCCAGTGACTGTATACAAAGTCTTTCTGGTTCAGCTCACTTGACTTTACATCAGTTCATGTAAGTCTTCTCAGGTTTTTCTGCTCATCATTTCTTATAGCACAACAGTATTCCATTACAGCCCTATCCTACAACTTCTTCAGCCATTCCCCAAATGATAGGCACTGCCTTAATTTCAAATTCTTTGCCACCACAAGAAAAGCTGCTATCAATATTCTTGTACATATGGGTCTTCTTCCTTTTTCTTTGATCCCTTTGTGATACAGATCTAGTAGTATTGCTGAGGTAAAGTTTGTGTACAGTTTTATGGTCTTTTGGGCAGAGTTCCAAACTGTTTTCTAGAATGATTGGACCAGTTCATAACTCCACCAGGAATGCATTAGTGTGCCTATTTTTCCACAGCGCCTCCAGCATCTGTCATTTTCCTTTTCTGTCATGTTAGCCAATCTGATAGGTGTGACAGGGTAATCAAAGAAATGCATATTAAAACAATTCTGATTACCAACTCTAATTATTAAAAAATAGAGAAATGCAAATTAAAGTAACATTTTTTAGTGATTTAGAGCATTTAATTTTGGTGTGTTTTTTGATAGCTTTGGTTTCTCTTTTGAAAATTGCCTAGTCATACCTTTTGGCCACTTACCAATTGGAGAATGACTGATCATCTTCTCAGTTTAGCTCACTTCTCTTTATATTTGAGAAATGAGATTTCTATCAACAAAACTTGCTATCATTTTTATATATGGTTTCTTGCTTTCCTTTAAATTTTGGTTTTATTGGGCTTTTAATGTAAAACTTTTTCAATTTGATGTGAACAAAATTGTCCTTTTTATGTCTTGTGGGTCTCTCTTATATACTGTTTGGTCAAGAGCTCTTTCCCTATCCATGGTATTATGAAAAAATCTCCTTCCTTGCTTCTCTAATTTGTTTGTGATATGATATTATATCTAGAGTGATGTATCAAAGAAATATTTCTGTATCAAAGAAATATTTCTAAGTAGAATTGGTCCCCTGAAGTTCTCATCTAAATGAGGCTTGACAGAAGGATGATTCTTTATTTCAGGTGCCATTGGGACCTGAAGGTCTTTCCTTGATTCTCAGAACATCAGTGGTAGACTTGCTATGAAACCTGTCATAGACTCCTACTCCTAGACTCCAGATTCCTGGTGCCTTGGTCTCCTGACCTTTCCATATCCACAAAGTCAGAGCCTCTAGATTCATCTCCTTCACCTAAAATAAAATAAATACTGAGACAAAGCACCAAGGTCCATTTTCATGGGGACAGATGTTAACCTTTCCTCTTTAGCTTTGTCTCTTAAGAGTCACTAACTGTGAAAGATTCACACTATGAGCAGAGGATCACGAAAAAAGGAAGGCTGAAGCCAATTCAGTTCTTTTGAAAAATAGTTTTATTGTGCTTTAAAATTTGTGAAGTACATGTACATGTACATTATCTCCTTTGGTCCTTACAACAACTCTACTCCCATTTTACAGATGAGGAAAGTGATACTCAGAGAATTTAGGTGACATGCTTAGTATCACACAACTCCTGAGTGGCTGAGGCAGAAATGGTGTAAAGTATCGTCCAGTATGCCACACATCACAGAAGGTTGAACGTTTATCCATAAGACAGAGATAAGCATTCTTCAGTTACCTGGAAACTCACCTGATTTGAATCCCCAATAAAAATACATGAGTCATCTATCACCAAAGCTGGACTTGGAAAAAACATTGTACTGTTCATCCCCAGTACACCTAATACACAATGTGAAAAAAAAATGTAGTTTCAGCATTGTGCACAATAACAACCACAGTGTGCAATGACTGACTGTGATAGACTTAGCTCTTCTCAGCAATGCAAGGACCTAAAACAATTCCAAAAGACTCATGATGGAAAATGCAATCTACATCCAGACAAAGAAATCCAGAATCTGAATGCAGATCAAAGCAGACTCTTTATTTATTTATTTTTATTTTGTTTTTCTTTCTCAGGGTTACTTCCATTAGCTCTAATTCTTCTGTACAACATGACTAATGTGACAATATGTTTAATATGTAGAGCCTATGTTGGATTGCATGCAGCCTTAGGGAGATGGTAGGAAGGGAAGGGAAGAAAATTTAAAACTTATGAAAGCAAATGTTGAAAACTAAAAATAAATAAACCTAATAAAAAAGTTTTAAGATTAAAAATTAAAGAATGTGTCAAAAATCTTGTAGAAGTGCTACGTCACATAAAACAAGTGTATGCAGTAAAAGAGGAACATTATACGTGAAAGTTTTCAAAGATTTAAAAACCTTGAAATTTATTTTATGGCTTCAAATTTATTTTTCTTTATCTCAATTGATTTGCACATCACTGTAGACCCTGTATCCATTTGAAAGTAATTATAGTATGTATACTATACATACTATATTATATATAATATAGTAACTATAGTATATACATTAGTATTGTACTATATAGTATATAATTATAGTATATAGTATAATATATTGCATACTAAGTATAGTGTGGTATATAGATTAGAAACTAAATTGCACTTAAGATTTAAATTGCATTTAAAATTTAAATTACATTTCCGCATTGCATTTCTGCTAACCTGCTTTCCAGTTTTCCAAGCGGTTTTGTCAAATACAAAAGTCCTTATTCTAGTTTTTTGGATACTTGGATTTAACAAATCATTAACGCTATGTTCATCTAGGTTTTATTCATGTAATCTATTCCACTGATCAGTTTTCTATTTCTTTATACCTAGTACTAAATAATTTTTTGATTATTGTTTTATTATGTAGTTTGTCACCTGAAAGTGCTATTTCTTCACTATACCTACTTTAAAAAAAAAAACTTCCTAGATATGAAAGTAATTTTGTTCCTTTAAATGAATTGTCATTATTTTTATCATTTGATAAATTAACCAATTGATTGGGACAGCACTACATAACTAAATTAACTAGACAGTATTTTCATTTTTATTATATCGGCAAGCTGAGTCACAAACAATAGTTTTCCATGTATTTAGCTCTGTATTTTTGGTAACGAGTGGTGTTATATTCTAATAATTCTCTTTCTTACTTGGTAGGTGAACTTCTAAATATTTTATAAATTCTGTAACCAAATGGAATAGAATTCCTCTGTTTCTTTCTGGTGGGTTTTGTTGATAATGTATAGAAAATCTGATTATTTATGTAAGTTTATTTTATGTCCTGCTACTTTGTGGAAGTTATTGTTTCAGTGGATTTTTTCAGTTTAATCTTTAGGATTTTTTAAGTGAAATATCATATAATCAGCAAATATCAATAACTTTATCTCCTCTTTGCCTCTGTTTTTCCCTCAATTTATTTTCATGTATCAAGGCTAAAACTAGCATATCCAGAGTTGTACCAAGTATCATGGTAACAATAGATACCTTTGCTTTATTCCTGGTTTTACTGGAAAGGATTCCATTATTTCTACATTAATAGTGAGAAGATTAATCTGAACAGAACAGTAAATGACAGCTCTAACAATCCATCAAAAAAGCATTTATTAAGCTCTTGCTGTGTACCAGATCCATGATAGGTGCTGAAATAGTACTGGTTCAATAGGAGGAGGAGGACCTGAGTTCAAGATCCCCCCTATGATGTTTATTTGGAATGATTACTTTACCTCTCCAGACCTTTTTTCTCATTAAAAAAGTAAGAATTGCTTCTGAGATTCCTTCCAGCTGTACAGATGTGACCCTGTGGAACCCCAAAGTAGGACAGTTCCTGCCCTCAGGGAATGCATGCAACTTGAGCAAAGCCCTATAAGAATGCCAGCTAGGATTACTGCCTTTTCTCTGTAGCACTTTAAGACTTAAAAAAAAAACAACAGATTTAAGTAGTATCTTCCCCTAGTGAGTAAGGTAAGGCCTAGAGCAGGGGTGGGGAACCTGCAGCCTAGAGGCCACATGTGCAATCCTTTGACCAAATCCAAACTTCACAGAACAAATCCCCTTAATCAAAGGTTACGTTCTGTAAAACTTGATTTAGTGAAAAGGCCACACCCAAAGACCTAGAAGGCCACATGTGTCCTCCAGGATGCAGGTTCCCCACACCTTGCCTGGAATATCCTCATTTGACAGATGAGGACACTGATTCCCAGGGAGATGAATAAATGATTACTAATTCATAGAGCACTTTACAGTGTGCCCAAGTATGCCCCTGGGAGAACATTGACTAAGGTGTGAAATTCCCTGGGCAAGGCTGGTTCCTTCACTAGGTAGGGAGATCCTCATGCCAATCATTATCTTGGGCACCTTCCCACCAAGGACCCAAACTCAGGCCCCAGAAGAGCCCCACACGTAATGCACTCCAGGCCACTCTCTTGTGCAACATTGGCTTTTATTCCAACAGGACAGGACAGAACTGGTCTCATCCTCACCCTTCTCAACAGTAAGAGCAACAGGGCAGAAGGTCAGAGGTCTCCCCTCCAGGATGGAGG